>SKCR01023747.1:0-265124 GCA_019454045.1 Zanthoxylum bungeanum | reverse complement strand
AAATGCTGAAATTAAATAAACTAAATGCTGGAAAGTAAATGCTGGAAATCAAAAAGGAAAAAGTACAATAAAAGAAAATGTTGGGGCTAGAGGATCCACTTTTATTACTTCTATTTTAGATATCTCCCTTATTATAATATATTAACTTTGCGTGATATTACCAACCGACCATATAGGCGGTATCCTGATTAAGTCAAATTTATAATTAATTCCAACCGACCATACAGGCGGTATCCATGTTTAGTCAGGTTAAAACCAATTTTATTAAGTCCAACCAACCATAAAGGCGGTATCCTCATTAAGTCAGGTTTTAAATAGTTTATATATTATAATTAAGGGAGATTAATATAAATATTAGTAATAAAAGCTTTACCTTTTACCCCAACAGGGGGGAGTTACCTCCTCATTACTGAAAAGTAAAAACTGAAAAGTAAAGAAAGGAAAGTACTATTGCGTAAAAGTAAATGAAATTAAATAAAAAAAGTAAAGACTGAAAAGTAAATAAAAGAAAATGCTAATGCGAAAATTAAATACTGAAAGCTGGAAATAAACAAATAAGATACAATCTTCTTAGTATTCTTAAGGAATTCCAAAGAAGAAAGTATTAATTGAATTCTGAAATTCGGCCTCAATTTATAGGCAAAATTTTGCCTCAAACGTCGCGACGCGTGGAACATTGCGCGTCGCAACGAGCCATTGATGATAGACGCATGACGTGAAACTTCCAGAGATGAGGACATGTGGCGGGGTCAGCGTCGGCAGTTCAATAATTATGTCGGCATCGCGACGTGGAAAGTTGTTGCGCGCCTCGACGCTGACGTCAGCATTGACACGTGTTGATGATGATTGTCGGTAGCATGTAATGGTGACACGTGGCACGGTGCATGTTAGCATACTTGATGTGATGTTCACACGTGACAGGCACATTTGAGCAATGGCGCATGATAGCAAAACTTCTCTGATTGGTCCACGTGTCTGGCGCATGTTAGCAGTCTCCGGCGCACGTCAGCAGATGACGTATTTTAGCACGGTGCATTTTAGCAAACATCGTATTTTAGCAGGAAATTTATATTTTTGCCTTTTTTGTTCGTTTTTCACTATTTTGGCCACGAATTGCCTCCAGAGAGTCCTGTTATTTTATTTATCTACAAAATACCACAAAACACATTAAAATATTCATAAAACTCAAGAAACTATACAAAATATTCAAGATATTGGGAAATAGTGATCTATTTACCACTCATCACACCCCCAAACCTAACATTTTGCTAGTCCTCGAGCAAAACAATTAAATAACATAACATAAACATTTTTAAAATAAAATTAAACTAAGCCACTTTCGTAGGGATCACAGTTGCATTTAGCTTATGCAAAAAGCCTTTAAACCCCTAGGTGTCCCTAGTGGACGAGTTGTAGTCTCGTGAGGGCTTACAGTAACGATACCCGCAAACGTCAAACTAATGCACACAAAAGCAAAAAGACAAGAGAAAAGAGAATAAACAAGTTAAGTGACTAAACATGTGAAACTTCTTATCCAAGTTAAGAGTTGTTTTCTTCTTTCTTTCTAAATTACCAAATAAGTAAATTTTTTCGATTAATTTTACCATTCTCCATACACACAGCTAACAAGGTATTAATCAACTCATTTTGCCCACAATATTCATAAGTGTAGTTGAAGAAGAGAGTAATATTTTTGTTCTAAAGTTATATCAGAATTCACACCCTTTTTTTAGCAATGGAATGTTTTTTTTCTGATTTTTCCTTTTTTTTTGCATAAAATAAAGAAAGCAACATCTTCAATCCATGTAACGAGCTTTAGGCCAGTGACTCCCAAACCGGTTGGCTTTAGGGCACTAGGTGTTAAGACACTCATACGGACTTAATTACTCAGATCTCAGATGTCTCTTTTTATTTTTACAACATCTTTGATCCATGTAGCGAGCTTTGGGTCAGTGACTCCCAAACCAGTTGGTTTTAGGGCACTAGGGGTTAAAACACCCCTACAGACTTAATTACTCGGATCTAATATGTTTATTTATATACAATTTTTTTTATTCCATCGTTTTTTTAGATGATTCCTCCAATTAAACTAGAGCACTGAATATTACAAACTTTTCAATTACATCTCATGTCCGTATGTTACCATGCATGTTGATAATACTTGTCAACTGAGCATATGAAGATCCATTTTAGTCAGTTTTATGAAGAATTCACAAATTAAATAATTCAAAAGGAAATAAACAAAAATATAACTTGTTACGAAATAGGTTGAGATATGTCTCAGAAGTGGAAATTCCTTACACAACTACCTCACACCAATTTCACCATAATAGTCAAGTTAAAAGAAACACAAAAACACAAAATATTTTTTATTTTTTATTTTTTTATTATTTTTTAATTTTTTTTTGAATTATTTGAAAATTTTTAACTAAAAATCAAATAAAAACAAATAATAAAAACAAGATACTAGTCAACTATTCCACTCCCCCAAACCTAAATGAGACATTGTCTCCAATGTCTTAAAAAGTAGAAGAAGAGTTTAGAAGATAATACATGGTTAGCTGAAATTCTCCATCAAAAATGAAAATTCAAAGGTTAAGATCCAGATTTATCCGACGCTTTTTACCACGATCGTTATCGGACCAGATTATCTTTGAAATGATAGGGTCAATTTGTGGTTCAAATGCTAAAGTTGGTCAATTAAATCATTGGCAGTTCTGGCAGTGAAGAAGAGATCTTTTACAAGTTTTGACGCGAACCCATTTCTCCGGGCATCATCAAGAAAAACATAAAGAAAATCATAAAATCCATTAGCATTAAACAGTCCAATCGGTTTTTGGTGTATGTTCAAGTTTACCCAAGATAATACTGTAAAAATTTCCTCCATTGTGCCCAACCGCCTGGCAAAGCAATAAAAGCATCAGCACAATTAATCATTTCCACCAGTCATTCAGACATACCTGGCACGATCAGTTCCTCTCCGTTTGATGTTCCTATAAGATTCGCCTCCGCCAAAGGTTTTGGGATGATTCCCAGAACTTGACTACTTCCTTCTTGTACAGCCCTTGAAACGATCCCCATTAGTCCAAGATTGCCACCGCCATGTACTAAGTGCATATTCCTTTCAGCAATAACTCTACCCAATTCTTGTGTTGCCTCAACGAACTCTAGCTTAGAGCCAACACTAGTACTGCAAAACACACATATGTTTACAACACATCTTCTTGAAGTGGTTTCCATTTTTATTGTATTTCTTTCTCAAATCTGGATGCCTTCAAGAGTGCAATGATGAGTTGAATTTATAACACCTGAAAAGGGTGAGTAATAATAGCATTAGTACCTGCCAAATGATAATTATTAGCTAAACATTAAATATATTGTGATAGTCAAAAAGTCTGGATCCTGTCGGAGAATATAAAAAAAAATAACAAAATAAATCTCAATTATTAGATATATATAAAGAGAAAATAATATTTACAAGAAGTAACGGCTTGAATGACGTCTAAGCGTCAGGGACAAGCTTCCCATCCAATTTTCTTATAAATTGGCAAACAGGGTCTTCTAAAGTCAGATTGTCGAGACTTAACTGTTGTCTTTCTTTTCGAAATTGTGTATAACATGTGAATTACATGATGCACATATCCACTGGAATGTGTCTCAAGAATCTTAGATATGTCATCAAAAAACTCCTTACTCAAACCATCCCTAATGAATTTAATTTTATCTTCACGGTTATCAGACATCATTCCTAAAGAACGACAATGAGTATTACATGTCATACGAGCACATTTATAGCAACACCTACTTTTCTTTTAGCTCGTCTCTTTTTAACATAGGTGTTTCTTCCTAAACCAGGTAGATATGAAATAAAAGAGTCAGATGACTCACCTGCCAATTGAACCCGTGCTTCAATAATCCAACGAATGTCATTAGGAATACCTTTGATCATCAGCAGTCTCATTCGTTCCAAGCGAGCTTTGTAGAATTTCATCTGAGAGTTTTGAGGGAGAGAAAGAAAATGCTTGTGAAGATTTACGAGAACGTCTTATGATAAGTGGTAAATCTATCACTATTTCCCACTCATTTAACCTAATATTTGGTATAGTTTCTTGAGTTTTGTGAATATTTTGATGTGTTTTTTGTGTTATTTTGTAGATAAATAAAGTTTCAGGACATTCTGGAGGTGATTTGGAGTAAAACAGTGAAAATTGGCAAAAAGGGAATTTTGGTAATTTACCGCGTCGCGACGCCAAGACCTTCAGCGTCGCGACGCCTAACGTGCGCCCAACAGTGCTAAAGTGCACCGGGTCCACGTGTCAGAATCTAAGAAAAGTTTGACTTTGCTAACGTGTGCCGTGCCACGTGTCACCATCACAGCCGATCTGCTAATGTGCGCCGTGTCACGTGTCATCAGCCTACGGTGCCGACAGTCACCATCGCCACATGTCACCACGTGTCACTCCACCTGTCAGCCATGTCATCGTCCACATCACCGGTTCACCGAGTCAAACAGCCACGTCATCGCCACGTCATCATCAACCAATCACAGCGTGCCACGTGTCGCAATTCTATTGTGCCGACAGTCAAATTGCCACGTGTCACCACGTCAGCATCAATTATTGACTGACTTATCCTTATCTAACACGTGGCGGATAAGAATCTGAGTCGACCAATCAGAAGCTGCCACGTGTCACAATAATTGAGCTCCAACCACCTTGCCACGCAACGCGCAACCCTTACTGACGTCTATAAATAGAGCGCTAAATTCCAGTTTCAGATGTACCTTACTTTTACAGTTTTTACTATTCACCATGATGAGGTAACTTCCTCAGCTATGGTGAAAGGTAATTCTTTTACTGTTACTATTTAGATTAATCTCCCTTAAAAATAATATATTTATTATTTAAAATATTGACTTAATCAGGATACCGCCAGATTGGTCGGTTGGTAATTAAATTTTCTTACCGCCTATATGGTAGGTTTATTTTGGTTCCGCCTTTATGGCTGGTTGGACTTAATTTGACTTAATCAGGTTACCGCCTATATGGCTGGTTGGTAAAATAATCACAAGTTAATATATTATATTAAGGGAGATATCTAAATAGTAAATAGTAAAAGTTGATCCTTTTACCTTAGCATTTTATTTTATTTTACTTTTCAGCTTTTACTTTATGTCTTTTACTTTTCAGCATTTTTAGTTTATGTCTTTTACTTTTAAGTTTTTACTAGCCCTAGTTATGTGTTAGTTATCTGGGGTTGTGATGACTTCTAATATCACCGGTTTATAAGGGGTTATTTTATAGTTTGAGTAATTTAAAGGTTTACTTATTAAGTCTTAAGCTTAATGCTTCTTGTTGTCTGATCACCAATAAGATTGATGCGGTAAATCTAAAATGAACTAGACATAGGGATTTTAGGTTTCAGCCTTAGACTTAATAGCCCACGATCTTCATTGAGGATAGATAACCCTTTAATAGATTTCCTTACAGGATAGACATATACCTGTCAGGCGGGGGTAGCCATAATTGGAACTTAAACTTAATGAATCCAAATAATTTGGTTGACATAGACATATGGTTCAATTGGATTAAATTGGGTATTTGCGTTTGACCATCGACATAGGCTTTTGCATAATTTAGTGTTCCAGGTTAGTAAACCGATTTATTACACAAACATGAAATAACCACTTCATCTTTTAAATGATATTAGAAAGATTCATAACCATAGATCTTTGAGTCTTTTGTTATTTTCCTTAGTATTTTCTTTTGTTTATTTTATTTATTTTAATTAAGGTAAACCACATTCAACCAACCAATCAAACAATCATTCTCTTCTCCATTCAATTAGATATTTGTAAATAAATAGATTCAACAATTAATAACACAATAGGAATTAAGTCCTCGTGGGATCGATATTTTTATACTACTTGAACGATACGTGCGCTTGCGTTATACGTGTGTGTTTACGCGGTCAAGTTTTTGGCGCCGTTGTCGGGGACTTATTTTTCTTGAGTTATTAATTTTGAAGCTATCTAATTTACTTGTATATATTTTCTTTATTTTTATCTGTAATTTTTATTTCTTTCTTTTGTTTTCAAGTGATTGAAAAATGGAACATTATTGGGAGATCGAGAATCACGAGCTTTACTAGAAGATACACCCCAAATCTGGGAGCAACAGTCCGGTTTTCTGAGGCCTGTTGTCCAGCCCAACAACTATCACTGGATGCCAGAACCAAGCAATACCACATTTGCTCATCAGAATGAAATGGGGAGATGTGTAATTTGTGATGGTAATCACTCTAGAGATTATTGCGAATCCAAATACCATCCAGGGTGGCAGAGCTATCAAGATCCTTCATGGTATGATGAGCTATCACATTTCACAGAACCACATTTTCCATCTTATCCACCACCCACCTACAATGATCTTCATCAAGAACCAGAACCATCAGAAGAAGATCAGATGGTTGACATGCTCAAAAATTGGTTCAAGAAACAAGACGAAAAGTTGGATACAATGCTTGAAACATGCCAGAATTAATTTGAAAGTATTCAGAGACAATCAGAATTCATTCAGAGACTGACAGATCAAACGAGACAATTACCTAAAGAAGAATTATCAGATGAAACCGACAAAGCCTTCGAGTATCCTGAGATTCATCATGACATCATAACAGAGGAGGAGGCTGAGCAGTATCAACAACCAGAGGTATAAGTTCAGGAGCCAAACCAGCGAAGTCTCTTTTTGACTTTTATTATTCAGATTCTGACGAGGATGAAGCTGATCTATTTGTACCAACTGCACCAAAAACGGAGGATCAAACTTTCAATCCTCAAAATGAAGATCTTGGAGCATGCTTTACCATGATGTTTGATGAAGATCTACCTGAACTATCCATTCCAGTCGTATCAGAGGATGAAGACCTAATGTCAGAAACATCTTTACATCCTCAGGCAGATACTTATGGAGCATGCATTTCACAGATGACGGATGAAGAGTTGAATACGAAAATTTTTAAATTCATCTGTGAAGAAAAGGTGGAGCACGAAGCAGAGCAAATGGAGGAACAAATGTCTGAACTTATTAAAGATCTAGAGCATTCAGAAGAAACATCACTGTTTTGGGGAGTACAAATTACACATATCACCAGAAGCTTGACAGAATGGAACTTTCATTCAAAGTCAAGCACCAACGAGACCTCCTGATTTTAATTCTTTCTTTTCAGGAACCACTGGAGCAACAAAGATAAAAAAGGTGGCACAAACACGAAAAATGACAAAAAAAATTTTGCCACTTTACCGTTGGAAGAGACCCTTCAAAAGCAACGCACATGGGATTGTCTTTAATCGGACGTCCAAAACAACGCTGAAACCTCCTTGACAGATGGATTTCAGTCACGTCTGGCTGAAGACGAAAAATTTAGCGCTAGCATGGAGGCAACCCATGCAATTTGTTGTAATTTCTATTTTATATTTTATGTATACATGTTGTAGAATTTTTTAATTTTGTGTGTTATTTTTGTAGGAAAAAGCACAAACGGAGCATTTTAAGAAGAAGGAATGGTGTTTGGCAAAGATGAAAGCTAATTCATTAGCGATGGCTTAGTAAGGAATGGATTCTTGAGACACATCCTAATGAATTTATACTAAGCGAATGGCGTATTGCGTACACAATTATGTTTCCTTAATTATTGCTTTGATTTGCTTTTCTGTTGTAATTATCTTTATTTTCGTAGACAGGATCCAGACTTTTTGACCTTTCATGATTTTGTTTAGCTAACAATCGTCCTTTGGAATATACTAGTGCTATTATTACTCACCTTTTTCAGGTTCTATAAATTCAACTCATCATTGCACTTTTGAAGACATCCAGAGTAAAACATGGAAGCCACTTCAAGAAGACGAGTTGAAAACATCTATGTGTTTTGCGGTAGTAGTGTTGGTGTTAAGCCACAATACGTAGAGGCAGCACAAGAATTGGGTCGAGTCTTAGCTGCAAGGAATATGCACTTAATATATGGCGGAGGCAATCTTGGACTAATGGGGATCATTTCAAAGGCTGTACAAGAAGGAGGCAGTCACGTTTTGGGAATCATCCCAAAACCCTTGGCAGAGGCAAATCTTATTGAACCATCAAACGGAGAGGAACTGATCGTGCCAGGTATGTCTGAACGATTGTAGAAATGATTAACCGTGCCGATGCTTTTATCTCTTTACCAGGTGGCTTGGGCACATTGGAGAAAATTTTTATAGTGCTATCTTGGGCGAACCTGAACATACACCAGAAACCGCTTGGACTGTTTAACGTTGATGGATTTTATGATTTTATTTGTGTGTTTCTTGATGATGCTCGGAGAAATGGGTTCGTGTCAAAACCTATGAAAGAACTCATCTATACTGCCAGAACTGCTCCAGATCTAATTGACCAACTCTTAGCCTATGAACCACAAGTTGACCCTATCCTTTCAAAGATAAATTGGTCCAAGGACGATCGTGGTAAGAGGCGTCGGATTAATCTGGATCTTAACCTTTAATTTCCTGTAGAATTTCAGCTAACCAGTATTATCTTCTAAACTCTTCTTCTACTGTTTATGACATTGGGGACAATGTCTCATTTAGGTTTGGGGGATAGGGAATTAGTTGATCAGTATCTTGTTTTTAGTTTGTGTGTTATTTGTATTTTTAGTCCAAAATTTTTCGAAAAAAAAAATTTGATTTTTTTCAAAAATTACAAAAATATTTTGCGTTTTTTTGTGTTTTTATTTTGACTAAAAAGGTGAAATTGGTAAGAGATAGCTGAGTAAGGAGTTTCTACTCCTGAGACGTATCTAAAACCCTTTTTCGGAACAAGTTAATTTTAGTTTATTTCATTTTAAATTATTTAATTTGTAAATTCTCCATAAAACTGACTATAATGGATCTTCATATGCTCAGTTAGCAGATATTATCAACATGAATTGTAACATACAGACATGAGCTATAATTGAAAAGTTTGTAATATTCAGTGCTCTAGTTTAATTGGAGGAAGCATCTCAAAAAGTGATGGAGTAAAAAAAAAGTATGAGATCCGAGTTATTAAGTCTGTAAGGGTGTTTTAACACCTAGTGCCCTAAAACCAACTGGTTTGGGAGTCACTGGCCCAAAGCTCGCTACATGGATCAATGATGCTGCAAAAATATATATATCTGAAGTCTGAGTAATTAAGTCCGTAGGGGTGTCTTAACACCTGGTGCCCTAAAGCCAACTGGTTTGGGAGCCACCGACCCAAAGCTCACTACATAGACGGAAGATATTGTATATAAATAAAAAAAAATCAAAGAAAAATCTGAAAAATTATTCAATTGCTACAAAAAGGTGTGAATTCTGATAAAACTTTAGGACAAAAATATTACTCTCTTATCAAATGCACTTATGACTGTTGTGGGAAAAAAATGAGTTGTTTAATATTTTGTTGGCTGTGTATATGGAGAATGGTAAATATAATCGGAGAATTTACTTATTCAGTAATTTAGAAAGAAAAAAACAACTAGTAACTTGAAGTAGAAATTTCACCTGATTAGTCACTAACTTTTTTATTCTCTTTTCTCTTGTTTTTTTGCTTTTGTGTGCATTAGTTTCAATACATTTTTACTTTTGTAAAATGTTTGTGGGTATCATTGCTGTAAACCCTCACGAGACTACAACTCGTCCACTAGGGACACCTAGGGGTTTAAAGGCTTGTTGCATACGCTAAATGCAACCGTGATTCCTACGAAAGTGTCTTAGTTAAATTTTATTATGTTATTTTATTATGTGTTTTGCTCGAGGACTAGCAAAATGTTAGGTTTGGGGGTGTGATGAGTGGTAAATCTATCACTATTTCCCACTCATTTAACCTAATATTTGGTATAGTTTCTTGAGTTTTGTGAATATTTTGATGTGTTTTGTGTTATTTTGTAGAGAAATAAAGTTTCAGGACATTCTGGAGGTGATTTGGAGTAAAATAGTGAAAATTGGCAAAAAAAAACATTTTGGTAATTTGCCACGTCGCGACGCCAAGACCTTCAGCGTCGCGACGCCTAACGTGCGCCCAACTGTGCTAACGTGCGCCGGGTCCACGTGTCAGAATCTGAGAAAAGTTTAACTTTACTAACGTGCGCCGTGCCACGTGTCACCATCACAGCCGATCTGCTAACGTGCGCCGTGCCATGTGTCATCATCCTACGGTGCCGACAGTCACCATCACCACGTGTCGCCACGTGTCACTCCACCTGTCAGCCATGTCATCATCCACATCACTGGTTGACCGAGTTAAACAGCCACGTCATCGCCACGTCATCATCAACCAATCACAGTGTGCCACGTGTCGCAATTCTATGGTGCCGACAGTCAAATTGCCACGTGTCGCCACATCAGTGCCACGTCAGCATCAATTATTGACTGACTTATCCTTATATGACATGTGGCGAATAAGAATCTGAGCCATCCAATCAGAAATCGCCACGTGTCACAATAATTGAGCTCCAACCACCTTGCCACGTGTCACCTTATCACCTTATCCAGAATTTGCAGCCGACGAACTAGAGCGTGCCACGTCGATAAAAATGGCGTCGCGACGCGCGACCCTTACTGACGCCTATAAATAGAGCGCGAAATTCCAGTTTCAGATGTACCTTCCTCTATAATTCCTCTGATGTAAATAGATAGTTTTCTATCTAGTTTCTTTTAGTTTTTAGTTTTGTAATTAATTTTAATTACGTTCTGTAATAATAGTAATTTAGTTTCTTACTTTTTACAGTTTTTACTATTCCCCATGGTGAGGTAACTTCCCCAACCAGGGTGAAAGGTAATTCTTTTACTGTTACTATTTAGATTAATCTCCCTTAAAAATAATATATTTACTATTTAAAATATTGACTTAATCAGATACCGCCAGATTGGTCGGTTGGTAATTCATTTTAATATGGTTTAAAACCTGACTAATCAAGGATACCGCCAGATTGGTCGGTTGGTAATTAAATTTTCTTACCGCCTATATGGCAGGTTTTATTTGGTTCCGCCTTTATGGCTGGTTGGACTTAATTTGACTTAATCAGGTTACCGCCTATATGACTGGTTGGTAAAATAATCACAAGTTAATATATTATATTAAGGGAGATATCTAAATAGTGAATAGTAAAAGTTGATAAACCTTAGCATTTTATTTTATTTTACTTTTCAGCTTTTACTTTATGTCTTTAACTTTTCAGCATTTTTAGTTTATGTCTTTTACTTTTAATTTTTTACTAGCCCTAGTTATGTGTTAGTTATCTAGAGTTGTGATGACTTCTAATATCACCGGTTTATAAGGGGTTATTTTATAGTTTTGGTAATTTAAAGGTTTACTTATTAAGTCTTAAGCTTAATGCTTCTTGTTGTCTGATCACCAATAAGATTGATGTGGTAAATCTAAAATGAACTAGACATAGGGATTTTAGGTTTCAGCCTTAGACTTAATAGCCCACGATCTTCCTTGAGGATAGATAACCCTTTAATAGATTTCCTTACATGATAGACATATACCTGTCGGGCGGGGGTAGCCATAATTGGAACTTAAACTTAATGAATCCAGATAATTTGGTTGACATAGACATATGGTTCAATTGGGTTAAACTGGGTATTTGCGTCTGACCATCGACATAGGCTTTTGCATAATTTAGTGTTCTAGGTTAGTAAACCGATTTATTACACAAACATGAAATAGCCACTTTATCTTTTAAATGATATTAGAAAGATTCACAACCCTAGATCTTTGAGTCTTTTGTTATTTTCCTTAGTATTTTCTTTTGTTTATTTTATTTATTTTAATTAAGGAAAACCACATTCAACCAACCAATCAAACAATCATTCTCTTCTCATTCAATTGGATATTGTAAATAAATAGATTCAACAATTAATAACAACATTAGGAATTAAGTCCTCGTGGGATCGATATTTTTATACTACTTGAACGATACGTGCGCTTGCATTATACGTGTGTGTTTACGCTGGTCATCTTCCATCCTGAAATTACTTTACTTGAAAAAATTAAACACATAAAAATAAAACACACCAAATCTGATATATACACAAATTGCATGGGTTGCCTCCCTGCTAGCGCTAAGTTTAATGTCGTCAGCTAGACATGACTGTCCGAACGTTAGGCTGGATCTGAAAGTGTGACACTTTTTTTTGCCGCTCAATTGATTCTCCCCAGTAGTGCTTGACACGATGGCTGTTAACTTGAATGTGTTGTTCGACTTGGGGTTGTATATCTCAACAACTCAATAGGGTAACACCTGAGTAATCACAAATGGACCTGACCACTTTGATTTCAGCTTTCCAAGGAAAAGTTTCAACCATAAATAGTATAACAATACTTGCTGCCCTAGCTCCAGTTGTCTGCGTACTATTTTTTTATCATGCCATTTCTTCGTATTTTCTTTGTACAGTTTGACATTCTCATAAGCCTGTAGGCGAAATTCCTCTAATTCGTTAAGTTGGTGGAGTCTTTTCTCTTCTGCTGGTTGTAGATCAAGATTTAACTTTTTCAGTGCCCAGTACGCCTTGTGTTCAAGCTCCAGTGGCAGATGGCATGCTTTCCCAAACACCATTCGATATGGGGACATACCAATATGTGTCTTGTAAGCTTTCCGGTAGGCCCATAATGCTGTTGGGTTCTCCTAGAACATGCCAATGATCTATTAAGCATAAAGTTGTGTGAATTAACAAAGGAAGTTGCGGAAAAATACTCACTTTGATCGGCAATGGTGGATGTGTAGATAACAAATTTTGCAACCTTTGTCAAGTGCTCCAAGCTCTCATTTCTATGTATGTTGAGCTCCAAGCTTTGATCTTTGAATTCCAAACTCAAGGGGATAGTTTCCCTATCACCTTTGTTGACTCTTTTAATGTGCTAGCATCCAATAATTTGAAGCAAAATCAATAGCACATGAACCCTAGGTTCACGCCACTTTGAGAGAAAAAGAGAGGAGAGTTTCGGCCTTGGGTAAGGGAGAGAGAGAGATGATGATGTGTTACTTGTGTTGTTTTTTATTTTGTTTTATGTATATTGATTTCAAAAATCAAAAAACCATTTACAAAATCAAGTTGGTAAAAAGTCTTTCACAAATCAAACTTGTGTAATTTACAAGTTACCAACCACTACCAACTTCTATCAACTTAATTCAAAATCAAGAGAGTAGTGATGTGACTAGGTGGGCCCCACCTTAATTCAAAATCTGAGTGGGCCCGCTAAACACATTTCGGGCTCGGGTTCGTTAATTCTGAATCAACGAATTTTCTGTTGCGACTTAATTAAATCAAATTTAATTAAATAATAATGCCTCGCAAAATTATTACGAAAGTCGCTCGCGAATTAATTCTAAATAATTCATTCGCCCGAATTAAAATCAATTTTAATTCTGCTTTGAAATCTAATTTCATTTAATATATCGAATATATTATTTAATCGATTAATTCCAAATTAATTATAAATTCTTGCCGTAATTAATCCTAGATTAGTTTTCTCTCTCTCATAATTAATCCTAGATTAATTATGTTCGAGTCAAACGTCATCGGTGAATCTTCGGGAAGCGACCCATGAGATGCTTGGATATGTTGGCAGTAAATCCGGTCGTCGGACTATCCGAACACGTGCGTATCTCGTACCACATTCTTACCGATTTACAAGACATGGTTGGCTTCTAGCAAAGTACAGTGCCTACCCAATTCTCCAGAAATATTCTTTAAGGAATATATATATTTGTCAGGTGTAGTATACGTAGTATTGCGTATTACGATCCAGTATCGGATGTCACATGCTAGGCCTGGGACTGGAATTGTGTCTGCCCCGTAAGAAGCATATATCAGATCACTAGCAACTAGTCTCTATAATCGGATAATCATGACCTTGTCATATTATCCTGATAGCTGCAGCATACAAGAGTACCAGTTTCGTATCCTGAGTGATCATCATCTCCATATGACTGAAGTGATAATTCCATCTTGACATCGTACCCAATACACTACGATTCTCAATATACCCAGAAGAGGCGTACACAGAACCTGTTAAAGCCCCGGACGACCAAAACCAGAGTATACTGATTGTCACAAGTATTAGCGATGCAAGTCTTAGGTTAAGACCAAATACACCTACCCTGATTCGGATTTCCATAGACACATAGTCATACTACCAATGGGATTCTGAGGGGTCTATCCAGATCGAAGTTGTTTCGTACATCGGTAAACAAATCCTCATATTACACTTGCATGAGTATCCAATACCCAAATATATGAGAACTATGTCGTTACGCTTCCATAACACGCACAAGTGTAATACTAGCCTATTCCGCTTATCGATGTCCAGTCTCGATAATACTACGACTAGAGATATTTAATGATTAAACCTTACGTGGATTAATATTGTCTCACATCTTATTAATCCGGTACTAATCATATGGACTTTTATCATTTATATATGGCCCGTTAATCCGATTACAAATGATAAAAGAGAAATTTCATTTGTCACATAGTTAATTTGTACAACAACACCATGTTCTGTACAAATAGTGATGCTATGGGTCATAATTTTCCAACAAATGCGTCATCCAGTTTTTTAGACCAGTCTTTCCTTGTTGATCCAACGGTTCTCTCCAAGATTCTTTTGATCTCCCTGTTTGAAACTTTAACTTGTCCATTTGACTGCGGATGGTAGGCAATAGCAAATTTATGAGTAACTCCGTATTTGGATATGAGTGCATCGAAGTATTTGTTGCAGAAATGTGTGCCTCCATCACTGATAATCGCCCGATGTGTTCCAAAGCGAGTGAAAATATTCTTTTTAAGGAATTTAATCACCACTTTTGAATCATTTGATGGCAGTGAAATTGCTTTAACCTATTTGGAGACGTAATCTACTGGATCTAGTATGTACATGTTTTCCGAATGATGGAACAAATGGTCCCATACATCAAATATATCCACTTCTAGAATGTTTTGCAGAGGTCCTTCATTTCTCCTCTAAATATTTCCCGTTCTCCGGCACCTGTCACATTGAAGAGAAAATAAGTAAGCATCTTTAAACAGAGTGGGCCAGAACAAACCTGATTGAAGGACTTTGGCTGCAGTTTTATTCCCGCTGAAGTGTCCGCCGTATGGTGATGAATGACAATGCTGCAGAACACTATTGACCTCCTCTTGTGGAACAAAACATCTCAGTAATTGATCAGCACAGCGTTTGAATAGGTACGGCTCATCCCAAACATAATGTTTCGCTTCTTTGAAGAACTTCTTTCGTTGCTGATGTGTCCATTCCAACGACCATTTTCCCGATACTATGTAGTTGACATAGTCACCATACCAAAGGACATCATGTGTTTTCATGACAAATAACTATTCATCTGGAAAAGTTTCTTTGATTATCAGTTCATTGCCAGCTGTTTCTCTCTATTCTCGAGCCTTGATAAGTGATCTGCCACTTGGTTTTCTGTCCATTTCCTGTCTCGGATCTCCACGTCAAATTCTTACAGTAGAAGTACCCAACGGATCGATCTAGGCTTAGCATCTTTCTTCGCGATCAGGTATTTGATTGCTGAATGATCTGTGTAGACCACAACTTTGGGACCCAGCAGATAGGATCAGAATTTATCAAAAGCAAACACAACTGCGAGCAACTCCTTTTCAGTGGTTGTGTAGTTGAGTTAAGCTTCATTCAAAGTTTTGCTGGAGTAGTAAATGGTGTGGAAAGGTTTTGCTTTGCATTGTCCCAAAACTGCTCCTACAGTAAAATTACTAGCATCGCATATCACTTCAAATGGAAGGGTCTTAGCTTGAATATTGTCCTCTTTTTATACTAGGGGCTAATTTTAAATGATTAAATGAAGAACAATTTATAAACTTTGAGAAACTTGGAGAATTCTCTAGATAAGTCTTCGGGTACTATTCATTCGAATTTTTGAGCTTATTTTTTGACCCATTTTTTATTACAATTTCGAAAAGTATCCAACGTGAAAGGTTTAGGTCTCGGTATTAGCTTTCCGATGATACAAAGTTTATAAAAATCAGAGATGTATGAAAAAGTTACGATCCAAATATCACAGACTGTCCGAATTTAATCTTGGAATAAATTTCGTATCGGAACTGCGAGGAATTTTCTAAATGTCCAAAAAGTCATTTCATGAATGTATACATGTTCCAACATAATTTATATCATGTATCATACCTCTCATAATGTAATAGTTGTCAAGATTACCGGGGTGTTACAAATTCTCCCCCCTTAAATTGGATTCGTCCTCGAATCTCTTCTGATGTTGAACTTCTTAGGTTCGCCTTGGTTTGAATAAATCTGGTCTATGCTACTCTTATCTTTCTTCACTTGCTTACTGCTATTCCGCTCAAGAACTCAATAATATGACTTCTAGGAATCTCTTATACTAGTATACTCTATTCGATTCTTGTAGCTGAAAGCTTAGTCTTTGGGAGTTCGTGTCATATATCTAGCCTATTTGTAGAGGTGTCACCCTTCATGGAAGTTATCCTTCATAAAATTCTATCTTTTCTTATTTCATACTACATAATATCCCGAAGTGTGTACTAGAAATACTCATTCTATCATGATCTGAACTTAAGTTCTTCTCGAACTGGTGCCCAAGTGAATCACTCATTTCTGTCTAACACTCTATGACTGTATTTTACTTTATCTCCACATTTTATTTAAGGGTTTAATATGCCTTTAGTTTTCCTAGAAGATCACTCTTCTCATTATTGCATACTTAACTTGTAAGGTCCTAAACGAATTTGATGCATTAGTGCTAATATGGTCATATCCACGACTGTTCCAATTTAATCATTTATCCTTACCTTTTATATCTCTTGCCATGATAATATTAATTCTTAAATATCAGTTAGGGCTTCTGTTACTCTTAACGCTTAATGTATCACTATTGTACTTTGTACTACAGCTCATGACCTTCACTTTCCTTAACTTTAAGTATACCTCGAGTTCTTCACTTCCCTTTTATAATATAACTCCTTTAATGACCTTATTGAGTGTATCTTCAATTTCTTCTTAACTAATGCCTTCACATTTTTAAAGGTAATTATGTTTCTATAGTTAGGTTTCTTCACATTCTACCATAGCTCTAGAATAAATATATAAAAGGATAATCCTTATCGCTTGTAAAAACGATCATACTTAATACATCTCTAGTTCCACATGCTCAACCCGATCTTGGCATTCATTCTATAAACTTAAATGCTTAGCTGTCTATTTCCTCTTCGCTAACTTCTAAATACTTACGAGCTACGTTCTATAAGTTCTTCTATCCTACCTATCTGTGGGACTTAGGACCTTATAGTTTATGATCTACTCTCTACATGTTCTAAGTTTATCATCAAAGTGTTCCGATATTCTAACTCCAAGATATTAATCCTTACTGTTAACGTCGACACTAGCGACTTGGTTGTGGTGATTGCTCATACTCTTTGTGTCTTTAAATTCATTGCTACTATAAATTGGTTAACTATTCTTTACACTGGCTTGTTCTATTAGCCTGATTGCACTTAAAAAAATCTTACTTTCAGTTATTCCCATAATCTTATTCTGTCAGGTGTTGCCATCATCTCAACAATATCTATATACCTAGTTTTTTTGGCCTTCTTTATGTTATACCTCAATAAATCTGTTCCAGGTCGTACTTTGCCTTGTTTTTTAGCTAGGTATTGCATGGGAACCTATGGGTATACTCGCTACCTTCTTCTTCTGTTTCTTGTCTGATGGAATTCCTATCTTATCTTGATGTTGAGAAAGCTTGTTATTTTGTAGTACTACTGAACTTAACCATCGAAAGTTTGTTTTAGTACTTATGTACCTCTGTCATTGTTTATCTAGTATATTTTTCTATTATTGTCTTACTTCGACAGTTCCACCTCCAAACATTTTACTTCATGTCATTTGTCTTCTTTCCTGCTCTATTTTATACCTGGAGTTTACGTGGTCTATGTCTCTGTCTCGTTTATCTGAAGGATATCATCTTTTGCATGTCCCTAGTAATGTCTAACACTTGTTATTTTGTATTCTGTTAATATTTGACTAATACTTTCTCTCTTCATCGTTTCCTCTAAATAGCTTCTCTTCCAAATCTTTTACTTAGAGCTATTTTCCTCTTCTATTCTGCTATTGTACTATACATAAAGGTTTTATATTCGGTTTACTTCCACTGCGCATTCACTTATTTATGGGAGTATCTTGAGGTGAACATCGAGGTCCTTCTTTGCTGCAGTTTTCTAACGAGGGTTGGTAGGGTGAGGATTGGTCCTGAAGCCTTTTCGGTTGTGGTGATCTCACTAGCTACCCATGCTGTGGTTATACTTGCTGCTCATCTATAAGTCTAGGACTCCATTGTTTACATATCTGGTGTTGGCTCCCATACTAGGGTACTTCTGCTAGGTACTATCTGAATTTCCTTCTTTGACTTTACTCATAATTCATTTTCCGACTATTGATATTACTACCTCTTACTGAGAACCTCCTTAAGGGTTACACTCTTTCAAACTCCAACCATACTACCTCTGTTATTCTTCCTACTAATCTCAATATCTTAGCCCTCTTAAGTCTTTACTCCCCTGGAAGCTCTACATCAACTTTGACAGGTTAGGGTATCACCACTAATACTTTTGGTTCAAGTGATATTCTCTTATAGTCCTTCCATTCTAGTACAATGGGGGGCTCTTTATAAATCGTATCTCTAACTCATGGAGTTGTTCTCTTCGTTTCATACTCTGGCTCCTTACTCTTTTGAGCCTTTACTTTCTTGAAGGTTGTCCATTCTACGATAGAGTGGTTTATTTCTTTTAGATCTGGCTAGACATAGAGTGAATTCAATTCACTCTATCTCGTACAAAATATTACTATCTCATGATTCTTATCCAGGTTCCGTTGAACTCCTTGGTTCGGCTATTTAGTCGTTTCGTGATCTATCTATTCCGCAAGTTACTCTTCTTTACTTGTTCTTCTCTTTACTGGGCTCTAAGTTGAGGGGTGAATACATGTATTCCACAGAGATCTGCGAATACACTGTTGGGGTTTTAGCGCTGGAGTAGCAGAAACGCGCGGTTCGGGCGATATCGTAACTTTAAAACTTTTATCCAATATGAATAATTCATTCATATTTCACCTAAACATATTTATTCGATATTAAATAATGACATAACTAGGTTAGAAACATCGCGGAACTTTTACGAAAATATTTTTCCGCAAAATGGCATAAAACACGTTTTTCGTCCGAACTGGCAAACCAATACACATGAGGTTGCCCAGGTCAACCCCAATAGTACTGGGGCAGTTCATGGGCTACCCAAACAGTGACCAATTCACTGTTTGGACAGTGGACACCCGGTATGTCCGAAACTCACCCGGTAACGCCGTTTTTCACAACCATTTTCGCATATTTCAACTCCGAAATAATATTTGGTAATTGATCCAATGCCCAAAACACATCCAATATATTATACAACATAATTTTCATTACCAAAATCACAGAATTCAGATCTGATTTGGTAACCAAAAATAACATTTTTCATGCTTTAAATCCAATTTTCTCAACATTAATCATTTTAATATTTACACCAACCAACCAGTCACCACAAATGAGAACTCAAGAACAATTATAGGAGTTACAAGAGTGGTCATAATACTCTAGAATGACAACAAGTCATCAAATGATAAAATTGAACCAATATTACACTAATATTATCTAATCTAACTTCACACATGCATCAAGCCTCCAAATCCATCCTCCAAATAAAAAAACCTCTAAAATGTAAGAAAGGAAAAAACCCTAGAACTTGTCTAGATGCTCAAGAACAAGAAAAAACTTTTTAAGTTTAAGAGTTATGAAGATTACCTTCAAATCTCCTAATTTCCTTAAATGTTTTCTTAAATTTCTTCCTTGTTTCTTCAAACAAATTTTTGGGTGCTTTCATGGAGATGGGTTTCGTCCATGGCTCTCACTAAAAGAGAAAACAAATTTTTTTAACTTAAAAATAAGCCTTGACCGACTTTGAGGGGTATTATGGTCATTTGTATAATTTAATCTAATTAAATAATAATAAACTTTAAGTTAACAAATCCAATTTGTAAACTTCAAGCTTAATATAATCATGCCACATGTAACCAATAATAATCAAACATATTGCATAACAATTATGTAATATTGATATAATTTAATTATCTAGATATTTAACATTTAAACATCTAAATAATTAATTAATGCGATTATTATTATATATGTATTTTATTAACATAAAATAGCAAATACATATATTAATGGCATGTGTCAAAGTCTTATTTGACAATTAATTAATATGTATCAAATCAAATCTTGTATCAAATACAAATACACATTAATTATTAATTGATCGAAATTCCCCTAATGCATGTATTTTTCGTTTAACCATTTAAACGATTCTAATTAACTCATTTAATTTGGTGAAGTATTATGAATAATCTATATTATTCATAACGCGTTGCCCAAGTGCTCAACGAGTACACTTCATATTGTGGGACTCTCTAAGTTTAGGTTTATCTGTCACGGAATTCAATTTCGTGTCCATATTCACCCACTCTTGAATTATGTCGACCACAGATAATCTCGCTAAACTATGCAGGTCGAGGTCATTACATACGTATAATCCATCCGTCACAGGCTATAAATATTATATCGGGGATATAGATAAGAACGTCAAATCTCTAAGGTATAATATAATTGACTTTTAAATTTACGGTCTATAAATAACACTCGGACCTCGCTTCCGAAGTATACCACAACCATGGATTTACTAGATCAAAAATACGTATATGATACTATACATGTACACAGGACTGACAGATTCTATCTGATACTCACAGGATATCATGAGCATCATTCCACACCCAACGAACATGCGGAGGTCTGATCTAAATAGATCGGTGACGTGTCTGCCATCAAAGTGTGGAGGATATCTCATATATCCACAGTGGTATCTCAGGTCGAAGGACCACTATGCTACTCGACTCGAGAAGATTCCTATTGACATTGGTGTACCAACTATTAGGAAATCTTCGGTGAGTTGTTCAGTGTTTATCAAATAAAGACCTACACATCTATACGAGTCTCTCAAGGCTCATGGTACATTGGGATAAACCATCGGACCAAGTCTCGATACGACATGTACTGGTCTCAGTGGATTTTACTAACTGACCCGTGTTAGTAAATCTTGACCAGGAACTTTATTTGATAATATACTTCTAGTAGTGACACTTCCCAATGTCAATTACAAACTAGTTTGTAACTGCGCACTACAAATTATATTATCGGGTCTTTGTCTAATATATACATATCACTAAACCATATTTAGTTTCAACATAATCATAATTAGATCGAATATGTATATAAAAGTAAGAAGTACTACCATAATTAAGTAATATTATGGAAAAGAAATGTTCGTATTCATGAATCGGACATAAATACGATCCGGATTAGCACTCCGAACACCAGCCCTAACATACACACTACTATTATTTACTTAAACTTGGTAATGGTCTGGTTAAATGTCTATATACTTACTAGAGTAGGGCTACTGAAAATAAGATTTGTTATACGTTCTTTTGGGATCTGTATCTATTACTCCATGGCTTATGGCTCCACAACTTTTATCAACTATGTTGAGGTTTCCATTTACGCTATTGCATTCGCACTATATTATCTATGTGTCTTAATGTACTGAACTTTCTTGTCACTTCCGCATTCTTCTTTATTATTTCCATATCTTATCTCTTGGCCTTAGGCTGTGTTGCCGAGGCTATTAGTAACTTCTTCTTAAGGGCTACTTCTAGACTTCTGCTCTCTATCTTTGCTATAGGCTATAGCTATGCCATTTAATCTTACTGTTCGTACTAGTACTCTTGCTAACTTTTGAATATCTCTAATCTCATGGTTCTGTCCCTTTAAGCTCACATAGATTTCTACTGGCATTGTTCTGATCTAAGGGTTCTCACTGGTACTGCAACTTTGCCCATCTTGACTTGTGTCGAGTTCTTTCTTTTCTAACTTCAGAAACTTCCATAATTCTTTTATGGATGGCCTATCTTTCGGTGTTTCCTCTTTCTATCTTAGGATATATCATCGTCGAGCTTCTTTACAGTTATCTTTATCCAGGCTGGTAAAGTGTAGGACAAGCTTCTCTTATATTTCAACAGATGTCGACGTCTTTATTCTGGTATTCTATGTCCTAGTAGAGTCTATTACTCATGTAAGATAGGTATGAGATAGACTTCGTCAGAATAGTTTCCTTAACTGGTATCACTGAGAGGTTTGAAATCTAAGTAACTTAGGGTCGTATCTATGTCGGGTTTTTTAGCTAAGGCAACTAATCATCTTTCCTTACGACCTTCATTTTATTTGCTTATGGGTCTGGGTTTGGGTGTCTAAAATCTCCACGTCCTTCTTTTGGTATTTTAGGTCTATTGGGAACTCCCACGATTAATCCTAATTTCTTGCTTCTTTTATCTTTCGGACTATCCTTCATCACTCGGGAAACTTGCTATCTATACGAGGTACTCGAAAGCTATTGGATCGACTTGAAGAAATTTTATGAGGAGGAAATGAATCTTACTTAGAGGGAAGAAACTTTACTTAGGTCTACTCGGCATCTTACTCTTGATCAGGCTTATTCTATTTTCCTTACTACTATAGGTTTTGGCACTTTCTTATCTATCTGATTGTATCTCTATCTCTTATTGCCCCTGGTTGCATAAACATCTATGCATATTTCCTTACTTTTCTTATAGTTTTTTCTTTCTAATCTTTTGGGGGAATACTCTTAGAACTTTACTATATGTTCTCATAGCTTATCTTGAACTTCTGATGATAAACTAAGATGACTATAGAAAAATTCTCTATTGGGCTAAGGATTATGGTTGCTTTCATAAGGAATGATATTCGAATAATTTTCAGAAATATTACTTACCTTTTTGTAGAACTTGAGGATGTACTCGAGGATCGGATACTGGAGAGGTATTGCCTCGCATACCAGTATCCTGGGCATACTACGTATACAAGACCTCATCACTCTGCCCACTACAGTCACTGACTCCCTAGACCATGCTTTAATACCGTCTTTGTAACATCTCCCTTCCGAAGATGCTACCGGCAAGGAATAAGTTGTTCTATCCTCCTGAGCCTTTGACTCACTGACTATGTACATCACTACTAACTCATCTCAAATATAGACTCATACATAGAGACCTTTTCCCAATTCAATAACATACAACGCACCTCTAATACTCATAACTGTAAACACAAAACATTACGTTTGCGTCTCTATCAAGGATACTTTATTTACTACACACACACAATCTCAACTATATAAAATACATGATATATGACTTTTCTTACACTGTGATTATATTGCATCTCTAACTCGACCTGGATGACTCAATACCCTAGTGACTGCCATCAGTATCCATCCTCTCGAGCTCGTCCTCTGAGTAACCTGTAAAATAAGAAACTGGGAGTGGATGGGTTAGATCATTTGAACGATCTAGTGAGTGGACAGTTTAAAATGAAAACTGATTCTTTCAGAAAAATTCATGGTTCTAAAAATCGTAAATCCTCCAAAAAATAATCTTTTCTGAAATCTTTTTCTTATATGAAAACACAACTCTTTCTGCAAAACTATTTTGGAAAATCTTTTCTGAAAACTCTTTCATAAAACTTATATTTTCCGAAAATTATGTTTCTAGAAATTTGTTTATGAAAATCTATATCTGAAAAATCTGTATCTGAAAAATCAGTATCTGAATATCTGGCGCATGGGGGCGTTACGTCTCGCCGTCACCCCATACATATAACCTGGTGATCTTGGGGCGTTATGTCTCGCCATCCCTCAAGCCCCGGAACTGGAGCCAGGGGTGCGAATCTATGCTACCCTTCTAACTCAGAATCTGGGATCTATGGGCATCTTTCATCCCTAGTCCTGAACCGCATGTGCACATGATATTTGCGTCCTTCATTTCCATGTCTGTACTAAGTTAAAAAAATGGGGTGGGTTTTTCCCTCATGCCTCGAGAAATCATAAATCTCAATCTTTGAAAATCATTTCTTTCTAAAAATATTTCTCAAAACATTCTCATTCAAAACAAAATTGAAAGTAATCTTGGCTAACGCCCTAAGTGTTCAAAAGTAAGTCTTGATTCAAAAACATATAATTAAACAAAGTTTGAGAGAAGGGTTCACTCACTAATTAATCTCTATGGCCCTTGATTCCTGGATGCGACTGAGGAGTCTCTTACGGAAAATGAATTCGTCATGTATTCGAGTTTGGTTAGCATATTTACACTAGGAAGTTAATTGTGATCATGGATGTAGTGGATGCTTATGCATGCCGTATACGAAACTCTTAGGGTTCCCACTAACTTCCTATAATGATTATGAAATGGGAATGGATTGTTTCCTTCTCGCGTCGCGACGCCAGGTCTGGTGCGTCGCGACGCCAATGCAAACAGAGCTAGGCCAAAAGCATGTTCTGTTTCACGTCGCGATGCCAGACACTACGCGTCGTGACGCCCACCTAATCAGACCCGACGTAGAGCCTCTACTTGTTACACGTCGCGACGTCAAATGTTGGGCGTCGCGACGCTCACCCAATCAGGCATGATGCAATAAGCCTCTGATTCTTACACGTCGCGACACTAAGCTAATTTCCAGGGCCTAGTATAACTCTACAATGTCTAACTTGCCGAAATAAATTCCCAACACTTCTACACTACAACCATTATAGAAGCCACTCTATTAAGCTTCAACTTCATACATTCTATATTAATATGCCATCATTAAAGCAACCCTTTAATATCATAAATAATAATTTACATTCATTATCTAGAATTCCATAAACTTGGGCATTCCTTTATAAAATCAATTTCTTTGTTCATTTTCCACCTTAATGCAATCATTAATATACTAACAACACTAACATAACATTGTTTTATCGAAACTCCAAAATTCAAGTTTTGGGTCAAGATTTCCTTACCTCATTTACTTGATTTTCTTCACAATTCAAGTCTTCTAGGCTTGATATCTTTCTTCCTACCTTGTAGTGGGTTGGTTAGCATTTACTTCCTCTTGATTTTTTGGGTGGGAAATGACTTCCCCTATTTCTTCCCTTCTTTTATTCCTTTTATTTTTCTCTCACGATTTCTTCTCTTTCTTAAAAAATTAGGGATTCTTGAATAGTATCTCCTTTTTATGTTAGAGGCTAATTATAAATGATTAAATGAAGAAAAATTTAGAAACTTTGAGAATTCTCTAGATTAGTCCTCGGGTACTATTCATCTGAATTTGAACTGCATTTTTTGACCCATCTTTGGTTAAAATTTTGAAAAATATCCAACTCGAAAGTTGTAGGTCTCAGTCTTAGCTTTCCGACTATATAAAGTTCATAAAAAATCAGAGATTGAATGAAAATATTACGGTCTAAATATCACGGGTTGTCCGGATTTAATCTTGGAATGAATTCTGTATCAGAGCTGAGAAGAATTTGATGAATGTCCAAAACGTCATTTCATGAATATATACGTGTTCGAAAATGATTTATATCATGTATCATGCGTCCCATAACGTAATAGTCATCAAGATTACCGGGGTGTTAAAAAGGTAGTGTGGTATTCACTCGGGATACAGTTCCACGTACCATTGGAATTTATAACGCGCTTACATTAATTAAATAGTTTAATTAAAATTTATCCATTTATTGAATTCTAATTTTTTAAACCTGTTAGTGAACTAAGTGTTAAAATATATTACGTCACTAAACCAAACTTAGTTAAATTAGTTTAATTAAGTAAAATGTTAGTTGAGACTAATGGGAATTACTGAATAAAATTTGAAGAGTTAAAATTGGTTACATCACTAATTATACACTAGTGTAAAATAGAAGTTATGTTTTAGCCGCACATAAACTTATAGATACTAGTGAATTAAAATATTAGATATTTTAAATAGAAACCTTAAATTTAAAATAGTGAGTGGGAGAGGGATATACGACAATATATCCCTTGATTTATGTTGTTAGTCCGAAAAAGTGAGATTCAAAAGGCGTCTCGAGACGACTTTGTTTTCGTCTCCCTATGGATGGTGTCCATTTTGGGTCAATATCAGGTTTGGATTCTGAGAGGATAGGAACTCTAGATGTATCTGGACCCTACGTCAACATTTCACTAGTTAAGCCCAAAGGTTCCGAAATAACGGGTTACACTCACAAATGAATGATTAAAATATTAATCAAAATTCCCTGATCAAATCAAAAGTTTGTTGGTTAATATAGGAATAAGAGTTATTCCCACATATATTAATCAATTGACCTTGACAAGATAAACAGACTAGTAGAAAGTGGATCTTTAAGTTAGTTATAGGACTTCAACTTACCAGTCTATAAGTATAGTCTAGAAGGTAATATGACCAGTAGACCTTTTATTGGAAAAGAGCTAAGAGCCAATTAATCTCTAAGTGATTATGAATATTTCGTCACGTTGACAATTATTCTAGATATGTGCATGTTTACCTAATGCATCATAAATCAGGTACCTTTGAAAAGTTCAAAGAGTATCATGCTAAGGTTGAAAACCAATTAGGTAAAGAAATCAAAATTCTATGATAAGAACGTAAAGAATAATACCTCGACAATGAATTCGAGGAGTTCTTAGTTGAGCATGGGATAATATCCCAACTCATATCACCTGTGACACCACAACAGAATGGTGTTGCAGAAAGAGAAATCAAACCCTACTAGACATAATGAGATCAATGTTTATTGACCGTTAATTACCTAGTTCTTTTAAGGGTATATATCACAAACAACAATGTATATCCTTAACGTAGTTCCATCTAAGTCTATTTCTAAGACACCCTTAGAGTTGTGGAGCGGTTGCAAAGCTAGTTTGCAACATTTTCGCATATGGAGCTGTCCAGCGCACATACGGTAGCAAATTGGGCTGTCGTCAATGACATGAGTTGCGCATCTCGACTCTGGCTAGCGCGCCGCGACACGTTGCAGTTCAAAATCGAGACAACCTCAAATTTCATCCGCCTCGTGACGTAAAGTTTCTAGTGTCGCGACTTCAAAAGTAATACAACCTACGTCGCGTTGCAACGCGGCCCCGAAATCTAGTCTTAAAAAGAACTGCCAATTCTTAAAAAAGAAGTCTCCAAGCACTCCCTATATAAAGACTAGTCCATCCCAAGACCTAATCAAGATACTTTTGAAGGCTCAAGGAGACTTTTGAGAGAGAAAGAAGCACATCAAGCAAGTACGGCCCCGAGGTTCAGCATCAAGAAAGTAAAAGAATGCCGACTTCAACAAAGTTTACTCTTTTCTTCTATTTCATGATGCTTTGTTTAATTTTGGTTATTGCTTTAGAACTCTTTCCCATGTGCTGTAACTAAACTCATAATCTAAGGTTGTGGTGAAATCCAGTACTTATATTATTGATTTTTCTTATACCTCGTGTAATTTATTGGCTTATTTATTGAAATTTATGATTAATGATTCTTGTTACTTGATCACCAATAAGATTGCTGTGAGAAACTTCTTTGAACTTGAAAGAGGAATTTTAGATTTGGATTTAGGTTCAATAACGTACGATCTCATCTAAAGAATTTCCCTCCAAGATAGAAATACATTTGTAAGGAGTGTGTCATCCTCCTTGACCAACTGAGCAAGAACTCCCATGACTACATACTACTCAAAATAAAATCTTGGCTCAAAAGATCACCCAACTAACTGCTTGGTTCTGTTATTTCTACTTGGGCCATGCGGTAGGCTGAAATAGAAAGGCTCTAAGATCCAGGATAACCAAACAAAGCAAAATTCGATCTCTCTTTTCGTAGGTAGTCCTGGATAAATTTTCCAAGAAAATATGAAAGCCCGTTGACTATCGATTCATGGGTATTGAACTTCTGCATCTACACCACCCTTTAAAGTAAACAGGTTCTCTTAGCAATCAAGTTTATTCCTCAAGTCAAGTTTATTCCTCCCGACAGAAAATGACTCATTTGTTACATTACAACATTTGGATAAACCAATCTATTTCATGGATTACATCAAATCGTCATATGGAATCATAACTTAAATTTTCCATCACAATTACGAGCAGATAAGGCTTTACTTACATAGGACATTTATATTTTCTCCAATGATCTGCCCAAAATTATCAATTGCAAAATAGTTCACGAAGGTTTAACTAAGATGGGCAAGATTGGTTTTGTTCCATTTTAGATCACATTATTATAAGCAAGCTGATCTCGCATGATTGATGGACTTTCGATATATGGGACTGGAGTCGCTCACTCTGCAGTAATATATATATCCTAAGGATCATATCCAGGTACATTTATTATACTCGAGTCCTCCTCCATAATAATTCTCCTTGTATTGCAATATTTGTTGATAAGACAAGGAACCATACTCACGGGTCTTGGACTGTAATGTTTTGACGTCCCATTATAGTGTCAAGGTAGCAGGTCAAATTTTTTGTCCAACGATTAGGCTCTCACTACCAACGATGTTAATGGCCTCATTCTTACTAGAACTAAATATATATCCAGCATATTGCTAGCCCTAGTGTCAGGTAGCACGTGCACTAGTCTTGTCAACCCACTCGTAGATAACACGCATGAATCATTCAACACTCTTACAGACTGCATATTATATAGTCAAGAGAAGTCATTCAACTACCATATTAATGTTAGGTTGATTTCTAACATAACCTAATTAATGTTAGGTTGAATTTTAACAACAAAAAAAATCTAACATCCTTTCAAACTCAAGGTGGTTTAGACGAAACCAAATTGAGTTTGGAAACAAATGTAGTATAACGTCCCGGAAGAAAGGATTTGGTGAAAACATCAGCTAGTTGATCAGTGGATTGGAGATACTTCGAGGAAATAGTGCCATGAGCAACGTGTCGGCGAATGAAATGACAATAGATTTCAATATTTTTGGCGCGCTCATGAAAAACATCATTATGTGCTATTTCAATAGCACTTTTGTTGTCGCAGTAAAGAGTGAGAGATGATGGTTGAGGGACTCCCATATCTTCTAGGAGCCAATGTAACCATATAAGTTCAATTGTAGTAGCAGCAACAGCTCTTTATTCAGCCTCAGTACTCGAGCGGGCAACCAATATATGTTTCTTGTTGCGCCAAGAGATAAGTGAGTCACCAAGAAAAATGCAGTAACCCGTAGTTGATCGACGATCAGTAGGGTCTCCTGCCCAGTTATAATCAGAATAGGCTCGAAGAACCAATGATGAAATAGAAGAAAAGTGGAGACCAGTAAAGAGAGTTCCTTTAACATAACAAAGAATCTGAAGCACTGCAGCATAATGAGTAGAACGAGGAGCGGTCATGAACTGACTGACAATGTGAACTGCATAAGAAATGTCCGGTCGAGTGACTGTAAGATAAATGAGGCTTCAAACCAATTGTCTGTAGAGAGTAGGATCATCAAGTGGAGTGCTATCTTCATCTATAGGTGTAAGAGTGTAAGACGAATATTATACTCAATTGGAGTTGGAACTATCTTGCTGTCTGTAAGGCCAGCTCGAGAAAGAAGATTAGAGTCATACTTGGCTTGCGAGAGACGATAAGCATCATCAGAACAAATAACCTCAAGGCCTAAAAAATAACTCAGAGAACCAAGATCTTTCATTTCAAATTGTTGACTAAGAGCCTGCTTGAGATATGCAATGCCTGAAATATCATCACCAGTAATAATCATATCATCAACATAAAGAAGTAATATCACAATACCCTTTTCGGATTTTCAAAGAAATAAAGCTGAATCATGTGGACTGGAGGTGAACCCAATCTGACTGACAGTGGTACTGAATTTGGCAAACCATGCACGAGGAGCTTACTTTAAACCATATAGGGCACGTCTCAGGCAACATACTATATTTGGTGGATGATCAACACCAGAAGGAGGCTTCATATAAACTTCTTCAATGAGATCACCATTGAGAAACACATTCTTGACATCCATCTGAAACAGACTCCATTGTCGAGCAGCAGCAATAGCAAGTAAACTGCGAATTGAGGTAAGACGAGCAATATGAGCAAAAGTCTCATCATAATCAATCCCATACTCTTGAGCGAATCCTTTAGCAACAAGACGTGTTTTATAACGCTCAATAGATCTATCTGAATGTGTTTTGATTTTGTAAACTCATTTGCATCCCACTGGATCTTTGCCAGAAGGAAGATCAACCAAGTCCCAAGTACCAGTCTTTGTCAATGCCTGTAATTCATCTTGCATAGCTTGTTGCCAATGGGAATTAGAAGAAGCCTCCCTATAGGATTGAGGTTCATACAAAGAAACAATAGCAGAGAAATAATGATAATTTCGAAGGTAAGAGGGAGGATTTCTTACTCGGGTTGGATAGGGTGGAAATGAGTCACCAATGGTCTCTAGTGCAGTATCTGCAGGAGGGGCATCATCAGGAATAGGCGATGATGAAGGTTGGACATCTGTATGCTCACCAGGAGCACCTTCATCAGGTGGAAACAACTCGATAGATGGATTACTGAAAAATAGAGGTGGATCTGAAGGTGAGACTATGAACTTAGAAAGAGATGAGAACATAACGTGTTCCGAGAAAATAAAATGACGAGAGATGCGAAGTTTATTTGACACGGGATCCCAAGAACGATACCCTTTGTGTTGAATACCATAACCTAGGAAACAATAAAGTCTGGCACATGGTTCTAACTTGTGATGCTCTGTGGGAGGCAGAAGAATAAAACAAACACTCCCAAAAACCTTGAGAAGATCATAAGGAGGGGAAACGCCATAAAGGCACTCATAAGGAGATAAATTATGTTTGGTGACTGAAGAAGGAATGCGATTAATAACATAAACATATGTAACGGTAGCTTCACCCCAAAAGCGTTCAGGACAAGAGGATGAAATGAGCATAGATCGAGTGGAATCTAAAATATGATGATATTTTCATTCGGTTCATCCATTTTGTTAATAGGTATATGGGTAGGATCGTTGTGAAATGGTTTATTGTGCTTTTAAAAATTGTTGAATCTTAGAGTCAAGATATTCCTTGGCATTGTCGGTCCTCAAAATTTTGATAGTCTTGGAAAAATGTGTTTTGATCATGTTTGCAAAGTCAATATAAATTTGAGGTAATTCAGAACGCTGTTTCATAAGAAAAATCCATGTAAATCGAGAATATTCATCAATAAACAAGACAAAATATTTAGATCATTTCATAGCAGCTGTAGGTGAAGGTCCTTATACATCAGAGTGGACCAAATCAAATGGGGCAACAAAATTATGTTTATTATGTTGAAATGATAAAGCTGTTTGTTTTCCAAGTTGATAAGAGACACAATGTAAAGACTGGTCTTTAACTGAACCTAGTGAACCATTAGAAACTAAATGACGAAGTTTATTTAATGAGGCATGACCAAGGCGTATATGCCAAAAGTGAAGAGGAGATGGAGTAGATACAACACATAGCTGGGAAAATGATTAGAAGGAAGATGAAGAGATTTGAGTTCAAACAAACATCCAATTATATGGCCTGTCCCAAGAATCTGTCCTGTCTGCGGATCCTGCACACCACAACCATTAATGGAGAATATCAATTCCAATCCAAGTTCACATAGTTGACCAACAGAAATAAGATTGAATGTGAGTTTGAGAATAAGAAATGTATTTGGTAATGTGAGTGTAGGTATTGATATGTGGCTAGACTGACTTACAAGCATTTGTGAACTATCTGCAGTGAAAATTAGAGAAATACTTATGGTGGGAGAGGTGGAGGAAAATAATGGGGATTGAGAAGTCATATGATTCCAAAAACCAGAGTCAAAATACCAAGGAGAATTACTTGAAGTGGCAGATAAGATAATAGAAGTACTGGATGTGTGGAGAGTATTTGTCTAAAGAGTGTTTCTAAATTACTAGTGGATATATGAGAAACAGTGACCTCAGAGTTAGCAGCAACAATTGGAATTGCTATCTTGGAGGGCTGACCAATTCTTGGGGGACGAGTGGGGCACTGCTCAATGGAATGGCCAGACAGCTTACAGAAGCGACAATCCACCCTAGTGGGACAGTGATAGGAAATATGGCCTCTTTTCTTGCATTTGTTACATTCAGTAAGACTACGTTCATTTATAGAATGACCAGATTTGTTGCAGGTAAGGCAGAATTTGCTTCCACCTTTTGAGAAATATTTACCCGCGGCGGCAAGCACAGCATCATCGCTTGTGAGAATTTGTGAAGAAAATATGTATTAGCATTTACTTAAGTTTAGAACTACAATGTGAGACCTTTATATAGGCATTATACAACTACCATATTAAATACACAACTAAACAACTACCATATTAAATCTAACATACAACTACCATATTAATGTTAGGTTGAATTATAACATAACCTAATTAATGTTAGGTTGAATTTTAACAACAATAAAATCTAACAAATATTGTTTCCTTAGAGAACGTTAAATCCTTTAACAGCTTGTTATATAGTCAATAGGATAATGACTGATCGATGGTAAACACACACGTTACGCAAGCGCACGTATCGCTCAAGTAGTATAAAATGTATTGATCCCACGAGGACTTGATACTTTAGTTATTAATTTATTGAAGCTAAATGTCTACGAGTATCTAATTGATTGATTTTTTGTTGGATGGTGATTTTTATCTAAAACAAGTAAATAAAACAGTGTGAAAGTAAATTAAAGGAAAAATCAATATTATAAGACTATCTACAGTTGTGAATCCTTCCAATATCTTTTAAAGATGAAGTGATTATCTCATTTTTGTGCAATATATCGGTTTATTTACCTGGAACACGAAATTATGCAAAAGCCTCTTCCGATGGTCAGATGCAAACACCGAAAGTAACCCAATTAACTATATTCCTATGTTAATTAAGAAACTCCTAATTCATTTAAGTTTAAGTTCCAATTATGGCTACCCTCACCCGACAGGTATATTCCAATTATGTAAGGAAATCTACCTAAGAGACATTTACCGCAAGGTGAGATCATGAGCTATTGAGTCTAAGGCTAAACCTAAAATCTCTTTTCCAAGTTCATTTTAAGTTTACCAAATCAATCTTATTAATGGCCAGTTAACAAGAAGCATTAAGACTAAGAATCAATAAATAAACCAATATATTACCCAAGGCATAAAATAACCAACTTATAAACCGGTGATATTGGAATTCATCACACCCCTAGATTATGTATTTAGCTATGACACATACATAGGATTACTAAAAACTGAATTAAACAAAACATCATAAAAAAAATTAACTTGAAAATAAATAAAAGTAAAATTACAATAATGAAAGAAAATGCTGGGGGTTAAATGATCTACTTTTAATATTTCAAAATTAGAAATCTCCCTTATTGTCAATGTTTACTGATTAATTAATTATATTTAACCAGACCAGAAAGGCGGAAATTTCATTTGTCTCAATTAAGTCCAACCGACCATATAGGCGGTAACAAAGTTATTACCTATACCGACCATATAGGCGGAAACTACGTTTGGAATGTAAAACCAACATATAGACGGTAAATAAAGTTGTCACCTAAACTGGCCATATAGGCGGTAACTAATTAATCCAAATTTTAATTAAAATAAGAGAGATTAATCTAATTTTTTTAGCAATGGATATTTTTTTTTATTTACAGCATCTTCAATCCATGTAGCGAGCTTTGGGCCAGTGACTCCCACGCCAGTTAAATTTATGGCACTAGGCGTTAAGACACCCTTACAGACTTAATTACTAGGATCTCAGATGTTTCTTTTCTTTTTTCTTTTTTTTTTATTTACGACATCTTCAATCCATGTAGCGAGCTTTGGGCCAGTAACTCCCAAGCCAGTTGGCTTTAGGGCACTAGGTGTTAAAACACCCATACAGACTTAATTACTCGGATGTTTTTTTTTATTCCATCGCTTTTTAAGATGCTTCCTCCAATTAAACTAGAGCACTGAATATTACAAACTTTTCAATTACAACTCATGATTGTATGTTATCATGCATATTGTTAATACTTGTCAACTGAGCATACAAAGATCCAATTTAATCAGTATTGTGGAGAATTCACAAATTAAATAATTTAAAAGGAAATAAACAAAAATTAACTTGTTACGAAATAAGTTGAGATACGTCTCAGGAGTGGAAATTCCTTACACAGCTATCTCACACCATCTCACCTAATTAGTCAAATTAAAAACACAAAATATTTTTTTATTTTTTAAAATTTTTTTGGAATTTTTGGAAATTTTTTTGACTAAAAATCAAGTAAAAACAACACAACAAAAAAATAAAAATAAGATACTAGTTAACTATTCCCCTCCCCCAAACCTATTTGAGACATTATCCCCAATGTCTAAAAAAATAGAAGAAGAGTTTAGAGGATTGTACCTGGTTATGTGGTATTCTAAGTCTAAAAAGAAAATTAAAGGTTAAGATCTAGATTTATCCGACGTTTCTTACCACGATCATTATCAGACCAGTTTATCTTGGAAAAGATAGGGTCAATTTGTGGTTCAAAAGCTAAAAATTGGTCAATTAAATCATGGGCAGTTCTAGCAGTGAAGAGGATATCTTTTTTACAGGTTTGGACATGAACCCATTTCTCCGGGCATCATCAAGAAACACTCAAAGAAAATCATAAAATCCATCAACGTTAAACAGTCCAATTGGTTTCTGGTATATGTTCAAGTTCGCCCAAGATAACACTGTAAAAATTTCCTCCATCGTGCCCAAGCCACCCGACAAAGTAATAAAAGCATCAACACGATTAATCTTTTCAACCACTCGTTCAGAAAAACCTGGCACGATAAGTTCCTCTCCGTTTGATGGTCCTATCAGATTCGCCACTGCCAAAGATTTTGGGATGATTTCCAGAACTTGACTACCTTCTTCTTGTACGACACTTGAAACGTACCCCATTAATCCAAGATTGCCACCGCCACATACTAAGTGCATATTCCTTTCAGCTATGACTCTACCCAATTCATGTGCTTCCATTTTTTTTATTTCTCAACTCTGGATGTCTTCAAGAGTGCATTGATGAGCTGAATTTATAGAACCTGAAAAATGGTGAGTAATAATAACACTAGTACCTGTCAAATGATAATTATTAGCTAAACAGTAAAATATATCGTGAAAGTAAAAAAGTATGGATCCTGTCGGAGAAAATAAAAGAAAAGAACAAAAAAAATCACAATTATTAGTTAAAGACAAAAAGATAATAATATTTACAAGAAGTAACAGCTTGAATGACGTCTATGCGTCAGGGACAAGTTTCCCATCCAATTTTCTTATAAATTGGCAAACATGGTCTTTTAAGTCAGATTCATGAGACTTAAATGTTGTTTTTCTTTTCGAAATTATGCATATAACATGTTAATTGCGTGATGCACATATCCACTGGGATGCGTCTCAAGAGTCAATGATATGTCATCCAAAGACTCCTTACTCAAGCCATCCCTAATGAATTTAATTTTATCTTCATGGTTAACAGACACCATTCCTAAAGAACGACAACGAGTATTACATGTCATGTGTGCACATTTATAGCAAACACCCATTCTTTTAGCTCTTTTCTTTTTAGCATAGATGCTTCTTCCTAAACTAGAAAGATATGAAATAAAAGAGTCAGAAGACTCACATGTCAATTAGACTCGTGCTTCAATAATCCAACGAATATCATTAGGAATACCTTTGATCATCATAAGTCTCATTCATTCCAAATTGCTTGTGAAGATTTGCGAGAACGTCTTCTATCTTGAAATGTGACTTTACCTACAAAAATTAAACACACAAATATAAAACACACCAAATCTCAATATATACACAAATTGCATGGGTTGCCTCCCTGCTAGCGCTAAGTTTAACATCATCAGCTAGACATGACTGCCCGAACGTTAGGCTGGATCTGAAAGTATGACACTTTCTTTTTGTTGCTCAAATGATTCTCCCCAGTAGTGTTTTACACGCTGGCTGTTAACTTTGAATGTGTTGATGGACTTGGGGTTGTATATCTCAATAACTCCGTAAGGTAACAGATGACTAATCACAAATGGACCTGACCACCTTGATTCCAGCTTTCCAGGGTAAACAACTCCTTACTCAACCGAGAATTGTATAACAAAACCTGCTTCCCTGGTTCCAATTGTCTGCATACTATTTTTTTATCATGCCATTTCTTGGTCTTTTATTTGTACAGTCTGACATTTTCATAAGCATGTAGGTGAAATTCCTCCAATTCGTTGAGTTGGTGGAGCTTTTTTTCTCCTGCTTCTTATAGATCAAGATTTAACTTCTTCAGTTCCCAGTACGTTTTTGTTCAAGCTCCACTGGCAGATGAAATGCTTTCCCAAACACCATTCGAAATGGGGACATACCAATAGGTGTCTTGTAAGCTGTCCGGTAGGCCCATAATGCGTCATCCAGTTTTGCAGACCAGTCCCTCATTGTTGATCCAACGGTTCTCTCCAAGATTATTTTGATCTCCCTGTTTGAAACTTCAACCTGTCCATTTGACTGCGGATGGTAGGCAGTGGCAACTTTATGAGTAACTCCATATTTGGATAGGAGTGCATCGAATGTTTTGTTGCAGAAGTGTGTGCCATAATCACTAATAATTGCCTGAGGTGTTCCGAAGCGAGTGAAAATATTCTTTTTAATGAATTTTATCACAACTTTTTAATCATTTGATGGCAGTGCTATTGCTTCAACCCATTTGGAGATATAGTCTACTGCAACGAGTATGTACAGGTTTCCGAATGATGGAACAAAGGGTCCCATAAAATCAATCCCCCATACATCAAATATCTCCACTTCCAGAATGCTTTGAAGAGGTCCTTCATTTATCCTTGAAATATTTCATGTTCTTTGGCACTTGTCAAATTGAAGAGCAAATAAGTAAGCATCTTTAAATAGAGTGGGCCAGAACAAACCTGATTGTAGAACTTTGGCTGCAGTTTTATTTCCGCTGATAATATTTTCTTATAAGATACAACAGAGAATCGCCACTCTCTCGGATAATATTTTCTTATAAGAGTAGTATTCCAGTTCGTGGGTTGATATGTGTGATCAGTGCTTGAGACTGTGGCCACAATGGAAGAATAAAGTGAGATTCTTGGGTTAGCACGATTCATGACACTATCAACATCATACCTTTGACTATATGGGTAGACACTTTCCATACCCTAGGTCAAACGGTGGGGATACAGTGAGGCGAGGGACTGTATCATATGTAAATTGAATACAGAATGGGTATATATCTTTCCTTCTCATTTGGGGGCCTTGGCATGTTGCTAGATGTCAACCTTGGTCATTAAAATCGAACGACCATCTGATTAGAGGATAATTTATGTTCGATTAAATTATCACGATTCATTTCATGTCTAATTTGAGGGGAACCCAAAATGTCACACACAACAAAGTCGAAATCAATGGTTAACAATGCACAGTATAAATTTAACAGCATATATGATTGCTGTAGGAATTGTTCATAAATGGTTCAATGTGTTTAATTATTGAACAAATCATTTATGAGGTTCCATAGTGGCTTAGGGATTGGTGAATGATGTTAGGGGCACTTTTGGAATTGGAATAAATAAATAAATAAATAAAAACGTGAATAAAAACGTGAATAGTAATTTTTTTTACTTGTTATTTGTTTTGAATTCCAATTCGGCCCAAACTCTTATTAGGGTCTTATAATCTCATTAAACCACTAAATTAAGATCCAATGGCTAAGATTAAATTAGCATTTATCCCACATCAGATTCTTAATTAATTTTGTTGTCTTTGGAGCACCTATATAAACCCAAAGAATTCTTTACAAATTTTTGCACCAAACCTTTCATATCTTGGGTTTATATAAGTGAGCAACTCTAAAGTTTAAGAGTAAGCCACTGATTTTGAGGATCATTAAGTCTAATTGACTAGAGGAACCTCGAGTTAAAAGTTTTGAGGTATTTGCCTAGGCTAGCACCAAGGGAAAATACTCGTGCACTCAAGGCGTAGTCTTGCCATTGAGTTTTGGATTTGGTGTGTGCACCTTTGGAGGCCATACATTTGGGTGGTTCTTTGGAACGTGGAAGAGCTTGTTGAGTTCGAGAAAAGCTTGTAGATTGGAGGGGGGACTGGATGAGTTTTCGGTTCAAGTAAGTCTTTTTCTTTCTTTATTTTAATTAGAGTTCTTATGATAGTTAGCATGTTTAGGTTTATGTTCTTTGCATGTTTTATGAGTTTTTATGCTTAGAATATATAGTAACATGCATAGGCTTGTAGAATAATCAAAACAAATGGGTCTTGGGCAAATGGATAGCGGCATCGTAAATGTTTTTCTTGATTTTCTGCTGCGCACTCGCGGCCACTTCCCAACAGTTGTGTAGTTGAGTTGTGCTTCATTCAAAGTTCTGCTGGATTAGTAAATGGTATGGAAAATTTTTGCTTTGCGTTGTCCCAAAACTGCACCTACAGTAAAATCACTAGCATCGTACATCACCTCAAATGGAAGAGTCCAGTCTGGTGCTACTATGATGGGGCAGAGACCAGATTTTGTTTCAAGATCTTAAAAGCTTTGTGACATTATTTGGTGAAGTTGAAAGGCACATCTTTCTCCAACAGATTGCATAGGGGTTTAGCAATCTTGGAGAAGTCTTTGATAAATCTCCTGTAAAATCCTGCATGCCCGAGAAAACTCCAAATCCCTTTTACAGATGATGGTGGATGTAGTTTTTCAATTGTCTCGATCTTTGCTTTGTCTACCTCGATTCCCTTTTGTGAGATCCGATGTCCCAAGACAATGCCTTCCTGCACCATGAAGTGGCATTTCTCCTAGTTGAGTACTAGGTTGGTATCTTCGCATCTTTGTAACACTTTTTCCAAATTTTGCAAGCAGTGGTCGAATGAGTCTCCAAACACAGAGAAATAATCCATGAAAATCTCCATACTTTGTTTCAGCATGTCTGAGAAGATGGCCATCATGCAACATTGAAATGTAGCAAGAGCATTACATAATGCAAATGGCATCATGCCGAAAGTAAAAATATCATACGGGCATGTAAAAGTGGTTTTATCCTGATCTTCTGGGGCAATGGCAATCTGATTGTACCCCGAGTATCCATCCAGAAAATAATAGAACTCATGTCCCGCCAATCTGTCTAGCATCTGATCAATGAATGGTAACGAGAAATTATATTTCCTTGTTGCTTTGTTCAGCTTCCTGTAGTCCATGCATACTCTTCATCCAGTCACAGTTCTTGTTGGAATCAGCTCGTTCTTTCAATTTGTGACCACAGTAATTCCTCTTTTCTTTGGCACACATTGCATAAGACTCACCCACGTGCTATCAGAGATGGGGTAGATGATGCCGACATCCAACCATTTGATAATTTCTTTCTTCACGACCTCCTTCATGATTGGATTTAATCTCTGTTGATGTTTCACTGTGGCTTTGTACTCGTAGTTCATCAGAATTTTGTGCATGCAAAATGATGGACTAATGCCTCGAATGTCTGCTATAGTCCAGCCAATGGCTTTCTTGTGTTCTCGTAACACTCTCAGCAACTTATCTTTCTGATCTAATGTTAGAGATGAAGAAATAATCACAGGTAAATCAGAAGAGTTTCCTAAGAATGCATACATGAGATGGCTCAGAAGTAGCTTTAGTTCTAGCTGTGGTAGTTCTTCAATTGAAGGCTTGATTCGCTCCTTTTTTGGTAGTTCCAAACTTTCCACTTGTGGTGTCGATTTGAAGCGAAAGGGTCTGTCAAGATAGTTGTTACATTCCAGAATTTCATCATCTAGCTCGCTGTCAGTCATATTGGTGATGCAAGCTTCAAGTTTATCTGTGAGAAGTTGCATTGCATCAGTACCCTGGATGATACTATCTACAACATCAATTCTGAAACATTCCTCATTTTTTCATCATTCAGGAATTTCATGGCTTTGAAAACGTTGATTGTAACTTATTGGTCATGCACTTTCATGGTTAGTTCTCCTTTTTATACATCAATAATAGTTCGACCTGTAGTCAAGAATGGTATTCCGAGGATGATAGGTACATATTTGTCTTCTTCCATGTCAAGGATAATGAAATCTGCAGGGAAAATGAATTTGTCGACTTTAACCAAAACATCTCCACTACACCTCTCAGAAATGTGAGCGATCTGTCGGCAAGCTACAGAGCAACTGAGGTGGGCATTGCTTCTCCAATCTACAGTTTCCTATAAATAGACAAAGGCATCAAGTTAATGCTTGCACCTAAATCACACAAAGCCTTGCCGAAGTAATGTTCTCCTATGGTGCAAGGGATGGTGAAACTGCCAGGATATTTCAACTTTGGGGGAAGCTTCCTCTGAATGATGGCGCTGCATTCTTCTGTCAATGCTACTGTCTCATAATCTCCCAATCTCTGCTTTCGTAACAGAATATCGTTCATGAATTTGACATAGCTGGGCATTTGTTCCAATGCTTCCGCAAATGGAATGTTGATATGCAGCCTTTTGAAGATCTCCAAGAATCGAGCAAACTGCTTGTCTAGTTTATTTTTCTGGAGATGCTGTGGAAAAAGGTGGAGGTGGAGTGAATATTTCTCGATCATTTTATTTTGGCTCTTTTTACTCCATCTGTGGTTCTGCTTCGCTGTTTTCTTTTGGAAATACCTCAGTGGATGCCTTGATTTCAACATCTTTGTTGATTTCAGTATCGCTTTTCAAAGTAATGGCTTGACATTGCTCACTCCTTCGGTTCCTAGGATTTGGTTCTGTGTTGCTAGGAATGGTACCTTACGGTCTGTAACTCTGAGCATTAGCCAGTTGTCCTATTTGATTTTCCAGTGCCTTTATAGATGTTGATTGGCTTTGATTGAATGATGCTTGGGCTTGAAACATAGCATCATACTTGGCTTCTTACTTTTTGAACATCTCTGCAAGTATTTCTTTTATTTCTGGTTCTTTTTCATACTCCTGGCATTTGTTATGTTGTTGGAATCCGGGTGGCGGATTGTTCTTTTACCCTGAATTGTTACTCCATGCGAAATTGGGATGATTCCTCCACCCTGGGTTGTAGGTGTTGGAATATGGAGTGTTCACATGTCTGTTGAAATTGTTGACCTAATTCACCGTCTCATCATGTTGATTTGCCTCTGGTGCTCCTCCATATGGTGAACTTATGGAACCGGCGATGTTTACAACTTGCGTGCTAAGTGTTTCCATGAATTTGCATATCTGCTCCAGCTTGGCATTCATTGCTGTGTTGGCTCCAACTTCGTGGATTCCTGCTATTCGTTGAATCATGCTTCTTTTTGTTGTCCACAAAGAATTGTTGTTGGCTATTTCTTCAATTAAGTCCCAGGCTTGATATTCTCATTTTGCCATTAAAGCTCCTCCAGCAGCAGCATCAATTGTAGTTCTCATAAGTCCAGAAAATCCATTATAGAAGGTTTGGACTTGTAGCCATTTTTCAATCTCATGGTGATGACATTTTCTGAGCAATTCCTTGTATCTTTCCCAAGCTTCGCAGAGGGATTCTGAGTCATGTTGCGCAAAATATGTAATGTCATTCCTCAGCTTTGCTGTTCTGGCTGGGGGAAAGTACTTTGCAAGGAATTTGGTGGCTAGAGTGTTCCAAGTTGTGTTGGAACCTGCTGGTAGTGAATGTAGCCAAGCCTTAGCTCTGTCTTCCAAGGAATATGGGAAAACACGCAGTCTCATTGCTTCTTCAGCCACTCGGTTGTAATTGAATGTGCCGTAAACTTCCAGGAAGTTACTGATGTGGGAATTAAGATCTTCAATTGCATTCCCCCCAAACTGAACTAACTATTGTATCATCTGAATGCATGTTTTGATGTCACACACATTTGTTGGTAAATGAGGAAGTACAATACATGAAATGAAGCTGTCAACCATCGGAATAGTTTTGTCTCTAATATGAAATTGGTGGTGCAACTTCCAACGGTTCAGTTTCCATATTGATCAGTGCTTCTTGACCTTCACGCATTTCCCTTCTCAATTGTCTGATGGTTCTTTCAATTTATGGGTCAAGTGGTCGGATTTCAAAGCTTCTGGTTCTTCTCATGTAGTGTCTGAAAACCTGAAACACAAGAAAACAAAAATAATAAGTAAATCGAAATTAGACACAAGTAAAGGTATCTAACCCCAAAATTAATATTAAGAGATAAATAAGTCCCCAGTAACGGCCCCAAAAACTTGATCGGTGGTAAACACACACGTTACACAAGCACACGTATCGCTCAAGTAGTATAAAATATAACTATCCCACGAGGACTTAATACCTTAGCTATTAATTTATTGAAGCTAAATGTCTACGAGTATCTAATTGATTGATTTTTGGTTGGATTGTGATTTTTATCTAAAATAAGTAAATAAAACAGGGTGAAAGTAAATTAAAGGAAAAATCAATATTATAAAACTATCTAGAGTTGTGAATCCTTCCAATATCTTTTAAAGATGAAGTGATTATCTCATGTTTGTGTAATATATCAGTTTATTAACCTGGAACACGAAATTATGCAAAAGCCTCTTCCGATGGTCAGATGCAAACACCCAAAGTAACCCAATTAACTATATTCCTATGTAAATTAAGAAACTCTGAATTCATTAAGTTTAAGTTCCAATTATGGCTACCCCCACCCGACAGGTATATTCCCATCCTGTAAGGAAATCTACCTAAGAGACATTTACCCCAAGGTGAGATCATGAGCTATTGAGTCTAAGGCTAAACCTAAAATCTATTTTCGAAGTTCATTTTAAGCTTACCAAATCAATCTTATTAATGGCCAGTTAATAAGAAGCATTAAGACTAAGACTCAATAAATAAACCAATATATTACCCAAGGCATAAAATAACCAACTTATAAACGGTGATATTGGAATTCATCACATCCCTAGATTATGTATTTAGCTACGACACATACCTAGGATTACTAAAAACTTAATTAAACAAAACATCATTAAAAAAATAACTTGAAAATAAATAAAAGTAAAATTACAATAATGAAAGAAAATGCTGGGGTTAAAGGATCTACTTTTAATATTTCAAAATTAGAAATCTCCCTTATTGTCAATGTTTATTGATTAATTAATTATATTTAACCAGACCATAAAGGCGGAAATTCCATTTGTCTTCATTAAGTCCAACCAACCATATAGGCGGTAACAAGGTTATTACCTAAACCGACCATTTAGGCGGAAACTACGTCTGGAATGTTAAACCGACCATATAGGCGGTAAATAAGGTTGTCACCTAAACCGGCCATATAAGCGGTAACTAATTAATCCAAATTTTAATTAAAATAAGAGAGATTAATCTAATTTATTATATTAAAAGTTTTACCTAGTCACCCTAGCAGAATGAGATTACCTGCTAATACTGTAAATGAAAACACACAAAAATTTATTAATTAAATAAAAAGAAAATACAAAAAAAACTTAAATAAATATACAAGACACTTTCCTTTAGGTTTTCATGGAGAAATTCCTCTAAAGAAAGTATGAAAAATTTACAAAGTTTAGCTTGGTATTTATAGGCAAATCTAAAAGCTTCCACCAATTTCTCCACCACTTTATCCACCAAACATGGCACCAAATCCTCCACCAAACATCCAAGCATCTTTGGTGGAAGTTTGACAATTTCCATTTTTTAATTTTTTAATTTTTAATTTTTGTTTTGAAAATGACTTTAATAATTACACATAACACATTTCCGGATATTTTATCAATTTCGGTCATGAACACTTCAGAAATCGAAATTATTATGAACGAAAAAGTTGTATATCTTTGAGTCTTCTTTAATTTGGAATTTGAATCACCTCAATCCAATATCGGAGTAGAACGTTATGGCCAAAATACGAAACTTGCGCAAAGTTGAAATTTCTGAAATTGTACTTCGTTAGAACGCCATTTCAAGTTTCCAACTTCCAAAATCCAAATGTAAAGTCCAGTTTTTTCCCTTATTTGTTCCACGTTTCGTCCTGATTGATTCCATTGAGTCACGATTTTATTTTATCTACAAAATAAACTAAAACACATCAAAATGTTCATCAAACTCGAAAAACTATACAAAATATTAAGTAAAAGGGACGGTAAATATTGATATATTTTCGCTCATCAATGACCTCTCTAAGAATTTGATTCAATTTTCCTTCTTACTCTCGCTCTTATTATAGCCCTAAATCTGTATCTCTTGTTCTTATAAATATTAGAATAGTCTCTATTGTCGAAGCTGACATATTGGAGTTCTTCTTGAAGGTATCTTATTTTGTCTATATTAAATACCAGTAATTAATGAGATAACGATGAAGACATGTAAAAACAATGATCAATTTAGTTAAATGATGATTCGTCCTAGTGTTGAACCTCGTGCTCTGCTACCCTTTTTATTGCCACATCTAAAACATGGACTAGTAGTAGAATAGAAATTTCACTTTTATATAATAATAAAATATTCATATAATTTATCTTTGAAAATGTCATTGCATAGTTTTTTTATTAAATACAAATAAAATATATTTAATAATACATAACATGAAAATAAACAAATGCACCTCGAATTTTAAAATACCATAAATAAAAAAACTCATAAATCACATTCAAGCATATAGTTATATGTCACAATATAACCACAAGACTGACTCGCCTATCAAAACTCAGAGTACTCTGACAACCCACATGGCCACGTGTAATATATCAGGACACTTTATGGACTTTTACCAAGGGGCTGCCTATGTCACATCTCAGTTTATCCAGAACATGACCAGCAGTAGATAGTGTTACCATCTCCATAAATCTCTGACATGAACATGCACGACGTTTCATAATCTATGAATGAACTATATGCATGTCTGATATAAAAATATACATGAATTATATGAAACATTCTTAATATAACGTGATCTATGTGCGCAAACATCATTCAGCCTCATGACCTATCATGACAAAGAAGTAAATATATAGACCCTTGAAGCCCTGTTCCTAATGACTACAGCTTATATCCATCTTCTCCAAAGCTTGTCCTATACATGCATGAGATCCTGCAACACAAAACTGAGTAATGGGCGTAAGTCGTATAAACGACCTAGTGAGTGAACGATATCATTGATACATAAAATAACATAACGTAAATGAACGAGCTTATTTCAATATAAAATGATGGAATTACATAAATCTGTAAGTGTTAGGGTTGGTGCTCAGAGTGCCAATCTGAATCGTATTTATGTCCGAATCATAAATATGAATAATTCCTTTTCCATAATATTACTTATTTAATGGTAACACCTCCTGTCTTTTATATACATATTCGATCTAATTGCGATTAGATATCTAATTATGATTAGATTGAAACTAAATCTGATTTAGTGATACGTGTATATTAGACAAAGAACCTAGGATTTACAATGTAGTGCCAAATTACAACGTAGTTTGTAATTGACATTGGGAAGCATCACTATAAATTGTATATCTTTAAATAAAGTTCATGGTCAAGATTTACTAACATGGTTCAGTTAGTAAAATCCGCTGAGACCAGTACATGTAGTATATCGTGACTTGGTCCGATGGTTTATCCCAATGAACCATGAGTCTCGGGAGACTCTTATAGACATGTATGTATTTATTTGATTAACACTGAACGACTCACTGAAGATTTCCTAATAGATGGTACACCAACGTCAATAGAAATCTTCTCGAGTTGAGCGAGCATAGTGGTCATTCGACTTGAGATACCACAGTGGATATATGAGTTATCCTCCACACTTTAATGGCAGTCACGTCACCGATCTATTTAGATCAGACCTCCACTTGTTCATTGGGTGTGGACTGATGTTCATGATATCATGCGCATATCAAGATAGAATCTGTCAGTCACGTGTACATGGCATATGCATCCTACACATGTTTGCGATCTAGTAAATCCATTACCGTGGTATAACTTCGGAAATAAGTTACGGGTGTTATTTCGAGATTGTAAATTTGAAAAGTCGACTATATTATACCATACGGATTTGACATTCTTATCTATATTCCAAGTATAATATGGATAGCCTGTGATGAAGGAATTATACGTATGCAATTACCTTGACTTGCATAGTTTAGCAAGATTATCTGTGGTCATCATAATTCATGAGTGGGTGAATTATGGACACGAAATTGGATTTCGTGACAGATAAACCTAAACTTAGAGAGTCCCACAATATGAAGTGTACTCGTTGAGCACTTGGACAACGCGTTATGAATAATACAGATTATTCATAATACTTCACTGGATTAAATGAGTTAATTCGAATCGTTTAAAGGGTTAAACGAAAACAAATGATTAAGGAATTTTGGTCAATCGTAATTATTGTGTATTTATATCTGATACATAATTTGATTAGATTCACATTAATTATTTATCAAATAAGATTTTGACATATGCAACTAATATATATATATTTGTTATTTAATGTAAATAAAATATGTATAATAATATTTATATTGATTATTTATTTAGATATTTAAATGTTAAATTTTTGAATAATTAAATAATATCCAAATTACATAAATGTTATGCAATATATTTAATTATTATTGATACATGTGGCATGTTTTAATTAAGCTTAAGTGTGCAAATTTGATTTGTCAAACTTAAAGCTGATCTTATCTTGATTTTAATACTGAAATTAAAATGCAAAAAAATGACCATTTTACCCTTGTTAAGTCGACAATTTGGCTACTAAAAGGGAAATTTTTTTTCTTTTCTCTAGGATGGCCTCCATGGCCGATTCTTCCTCTCAAAATGGCTCTAAAATATTGCTTGATGATTCAAGTTGAGAATGAAGAAAATCAAGAAAAAAAAAAGCTAAAGAATAAGAGGATTAAAGGTAATTCTACAAATCCCTAAGCTTAGAAAATATGTTTCTTATTTCTTGATAATCTAGTTAGATCTAGGTTTTCTTCTTTTCTATAAATTTAGGGATTTTGGTTTTGGAGGATAGAATTGGAAGGCTTTGTGCATGTGTGAAGTTGTTTTGGATGATATTATTGTAATATTTATTCAATTTGATCATTTGATGATAAGTTAACATTCTAGAGTTTTATGACCACTCTTGTAATGCCTAGAATTTTTCTTGGGTGCTTCATTGGTGGTGACTTGAATTGGTGTTTTGTTTAATATGATTAATGTTGAAAAAGTTGGATAAAAGCATGAAAAATTGATTATTTTTGTTGCAAAATCAGATCTGGAAAAACTGGTTTGATTGTGATGAAAATGATATCTTTTGAATGTATTAGATGTATTTTGGGTGTTGGAACAATTGCTGAAAATTATTTCGGAGTTGAAATAAGCGAAAATGGCGAAAAACGGCGTTTCCTGGTAAATTTTAAGCCATCGAGTGACGGCTACCCAGACAATGAATTTGTCACTGTTTGGGCAGCCCATGAACTGTCCTAATACTATTGGGGCTGACTGGGTAGCCCTCATGTGTATTGGGTAGTCGATTCGGTCAAAAACGCGTTTTGTGCCATTTTACGGAAAAATATTTTCGTAAAAGTTTCGCGATGTTTCTTAACTATTTATATCGTTATTTGATATCCAATAAATATGTTTAGGTGAAATATGAATGAATTATTCATATTTGTTATTGAATAATTTTTTCGATAATTTAAAAAGTTTTTAAATTACGATTTCGCCCGAACAGCGCTTCCGCCGTGCTCTTTGCCCAAAACCCAAATAAAAATTGGTATCATAGCAGGTCTGATCCTTCATCCATGACATTAATCATGATTGATATATGATATATAATCCAATTTTGATGTTTGCACATGCGCGTAATCTATATGTTTCTTGATTTTTCAGTTCTACGCGAACGGGAAACGTAACGAAAATTTAATAGTTAAGTTAATTTATGTTTTCAAAAGGTAGAATTGAAATCTTTAGAAAATGATCTAGATTAAAATTCTGCATATGATGTAGAACAATGCTTCCTTGAGCAATATCCCCATTTAAATAAGGCTGTAAAGTAACGTGTATTTGATGTATGTTTCTTGGTCCGTCTTGTCAATACAGTTTATGGGTATCTTTCTATGGTTGCATCCAAGAAAGTACCAAAGCAGTGAGGGTGGTTGATAGAATTTTATCCATGCCGGGTGTATATTTGATACTAGACAAATTCAAATGAAAGTGGAAATCCTGAATGTGCCAAAGCTGTCAAGACTATATATCGGTAGCTTGAGTTTGTCATTGGCAAGTGAAGCCTTGATACGCCTCATTGTGAACGTGCCAAAGCTGTTATAATGAGAAATGGTCAGGAACAAAATTAGGAGTCACTGGTGAGTGATTGATAATGAGTTGTCTACCTAATGAATATATGTAGACGAGATCGTGCCAAAGCAGTGAGTCAAAATATATTCATGGGATTCTACTTTTACTATGAAATTCGATTTAATTATTGAATTCCCATTCTCCGTTGGGGATTACGGTATTACGTAAAGTAGTGGGAGACGCTGCTGGGTTAAAAATCCATAACTAAGGCAGTGCGTAATTTTATGGAAATTGCTACTTTTATTTTCCTTTATTTTATATTGGTGATAGAAATATACTTCTAATCCACTGTATGGATATTATTTGGATATGTTTTCTGACTTTACTTATGGTTGCGTGTTTCTAGAATGACTGTAAACTTAGATATTGTTAGATTAGTCAAAACCATCGGGAACAGTAGTTCCGATTTTCTTAAAAATCAAGATGGTTAGTGACTTAGTTACTAAGTCACGATTAGCAATCTAAATAGATATCTATTTTACGATATAATAGTCTAGAAAGAATAATTTCTTGTGCATTAAGAATTGACACGAATCAGTTCATGTCTCGAGATTCTTGACTAGCATTAAGAAAACTCTATTAGGTATTTTGTTTATCCTATAATGACGTTTCTTGGCTTTAATGACTTTTAGAAGTCACGTGTTTTGACACAGTTTGCTAATCAATTATTTGCAATTGTTGTGAATAACTGAAGACAAATTATAAAGCTAAAGGAAGGAGATGTTTATAGTTCTGTATAGAGAATATTGATTCTCACAATACGACAACTGTAGGTATTGGATACCAGATCTCTCATCTAGTCATTTAAAATAATGTTTAGTAATTGTTTTGATAATTGATATCAGAACTTGTGACTATTGGATAGTTACTTGTTCTTTATAAACAGTTGTTACATATTTTAATTCAACTAGTAGTGTCATTATTGAATAGATAAACATTAAAAAAAACATTCGGTTAACTAAATAACTTTGAACAATGTTTTATGAGATTTTATCATATAAGTATTAGATGCTTATTCTGTATGATAAAGGACGGTCTGATACAAGATCACATCATATATCCTTATCCATTTAATGAATATTGTATTCATGATGTGATTAAATCCCATTTAACCAATGATCGTCATTGGACCACAGATTTATTAAACTAATACATTGGAAGTATATAGTTTAATGAATTGTAAATTGCCACGGATAGTTTTCTTTACTTCCTAACTTAGTTAATGAATTGTCATGACTTAGTTACATGTTTCTAAAAAAATATATATTGAACGTCTTGAATGGTTCGAGAACTTTCAATATGTTTCTGATGAAACGCGGATATAATATTTTGAATGGTTCAAAGATATTCTATTTGAAGTGTTGAAAACTATATTTTAAAATTTATCGTGAGTCTTTGAATTGTTCAAGGATGTTTCATATGATCGAACATATGAATTTATGGCAATTAGTTCTAAAGTTATTTAATGAATACGATTCTTACTCAATATTAATTTTCTACGATTCCATCGTGATGGAATTGATTAGTGCGAGAAATCGAATCTTATATGATATGATTCGTTTGATATTGATTATTACTGAATTACTTTCAATACTCTTGGGGTTATTCTCCAGTAACACTAATTCATCCTTTTAATTACTGTTCCTTTAGTTTCTACAGTTACGTATATGATATGTATAAGTAGAAAATTCGAATCTTAAAAGGTTTGAGATTTGAATCTTTCTTTTGTATAATGGTTATATAATTGAAAGTACTCGCGCCTCGGAGGTACAAGTAAGAGTTTATCATTTATTCTATTTAATAGAATATTGTATTCTATTTGATAGAATATCTTTTCTACGATCCCCAGTATAAAATTGTTTTATTACTTGGTGTGTAACATTAGATGTTGACGATTGTAGAAAAGACTTGACTTATTGAAGTCAAATGTGAAAATGATAAACTGTAATGTAACTACTTAATTAATAAGATGAATAGACCCTTTAACAACTTCCGTATAAGTTCAATAGGATGTCAGAATCATTTGCGAAATATTTGATACTTAATGGTTCTGTTATTTTCTTATCGAAGAAAATTGTCCTATAACTTATAATGGGAGCGATATTTGATATTGATTTCGGAAATTAGCATTGAACCATAGATTTAAAATTGTTCGTAGCTTACTACGATCAAGTTTTGAACTTTATTAAGCTTTCGTTTTGAATTGTTCATAAAATGTGCAAATTGTTTGCACAGAAAAAGTAAAGTGAGCTTGATAAAGGTTTGACCTTTATAGTATGACAGTGAGAAAAGTTATAATCGGTAATCTATTGTAGATTCTGAGAAAACTTGTCTCTAGTCATACTAATTGAACAATTAAAGATCAGTTGGTTAATGTTGATATTAAACTATGTATTTTGGCTAAAGAATGCAAAGTGGCATTCCAGAATGGTTTCTTCGAATGAGAAATCCGTTGTGGTTTCTTTGTTTGAAGAGTTTATTCTAGAATGGCCCAAGAGTTTGTATTCTGCTAAGATCATAGTTTGATATACTAGCTTATAAAGCCTATTGTAGACTCAGATAAGCTTTCTGAGAATATGTGTTCTCTAATTTTGATACAGTTAGATTGTTTGATTTTATCAAAGCATAGAGAATACATGTATGTACAGGGTCAGTGGGAGCATAAAAATTTCTTTCTAGTGTTATGTATCCTAACGACATTGTCATTATTAATGTAATAATGAAATGTTTGGGAGTTAAAAAGGCTTACCTAGGTCTTCTTTTCTCCGTGATAGTAGTGGGAGTAGTCTCTGCTATATTTGATATAAAGTTTTATATATGATATAAAACAAGAGACTTATGATATACTCCCATTAGTCATGCATTAGATATGATCTAATAAAGGACATAACAAGACTATCTGTGTGACAGTTAGTGTAACTGTTTGACAGTTAATGTGTCTGTAGTATATAGTATTAATCTTTCGTAAATGATGATTTCTTTGTTGAAAGAGAAATTGATTAGAATGTCTAGTCAATCTGATGCATCATATGATAATTGTTTAATGAATACTATATTATTTGTGATTAAAGATATCAATTTAATCGTAATAGTTACGAGCTATTTTGATACGCTGTAGACCATGTGATGGATCTTGAAACCTGTTCTTTGTGATATTTGAGATATTAAGAATGAGTTTCTAATTCATGGAGAATATAATCCGCAACCATTAGGGTCAGATTAGTTTTGAGTCTAATTATGACACTAAATGGTCTATGTCATATAAAGTCAAAAAATATGCAGTGGGAGTGTCACGGTTGATTCTTCTGTATTAGTGGAATTCGTTGCAACTTATGAAGTATTGGTTTATGAAGTTGCAAAGTGACCTTATAGATTAGAAGTTTTGATATTAGTGTTGTGTTTGCGGTTGTCTGCATTGTATTTGGATTTGATCTTTAAATAAATAGACAACTCAGTAGCTCTATCACAATATTGATATCGCATTCGAGTCATATTTATGTAGAACTTGGGTTTTACAAAATATTAATGATGTTGGCTAAGGAAAACAATTGGGTTTGTTGGACAGACTCAATTTATTAAAACGGGCTTACTTGTTGTTGCCTACCTCTTGAGTACTAGGTGAGCTCTTGGGAGCCATGAGTATGTGATACACATTGATATGTGTATATGATACCGTGGATTGGCACTAGAGCAAGTGGGAGAAATTGTTAGGGTTGGTGCTCAGAGTGCCAATCCGGATCGTATATATGTCTGATTCATAAATACGAATAATTCATTTTTTTCCATAATATTACATATTTAATGGTAGCACCTCTTGTCTTTTATATACATATTTGATCTAATTGCGATTAGATATCTAATTATGATTAGATTGAAACTAAATCTGATTTAGTGATACTTGTATATTAGACAAAGACCCTGGGATTTACAATGTAGTGTGCAATTACAATGTAGTTTGTAATTGACATTGGGAAGCGTCACTATAAATTGTATATCCTTAAATAAAGTTCCTGGTCAAGATTTTCTAACATGGTTCGGTTAGTAAAATCCGCTGAGACCAATACATGTCGTATATCGTGACTTGGTCCGATGGTTTATCCCAATGAACCATGAGTCTCGGGAGACTCTTATAGACATGTATGTATTTATTTGATTAACACTGAACGACTCACTGAAGATTTCCTAATAGATGGTACACCAACGTCAATAGAAATCTTGTCGAGTTGAGCGAGCATAGTGGTCCTTCAAATTGAGATACCACAGTGGATATATGAGTTATCCTCCATACTTTGATGGCAGTCACGTCACCGATCTATTTAGATCAGACCTCCGCTTGTTCTTTGGGTGTGGACTGATGTTCTTGATATCCTGTGCATATCAAGATAGAATCCGTCAGTCATGTGTACATGGCATATGCATCCTACATGTGTTTGGGATCTAGTAAATCTATTGCCGTGGTATAACTTCGGAAGTAAGTTCCGAGTGTTATTTCGAGATCGTAAATTTGAAAACTCGACTATATTATACCATACGGATTTGACGTTCTTATCTATATCCCAAGTATAATGTTGATAGCCTGTGATGGATGGATTATACGTATGCAATGACCTCGACTTGCATAGTTTAGCGAGATTATATGTGGTCATCATAATTCATGAGTGGGTGAATTATGGACAAGAAATTAGATTTGGTGATGGATAAACCTAAACTTAGAGAGTCCCACAATATGAAGTGTACTCGTTGAGCACTTGGGCAACACGTTATGAATAATACAGATTATTTATAATACTTCACCGGATTAAATGAGTTAATTCGAATCGTTTAGACGGTTAAACGAAAATACACGCTTTAGAGAATTTTGGTCAATCGTAATTATTGTGTATTTGTATTTGATACATAATTTGATTAGATACACATTAATTATTTGTCAAATGAGATTTTGACACATGCCATTAATATATGTATTTGTTATTAATGTAAATAAAATACATATATAATAATAATTATATTAAATAATTATTTAGATATTTAAATGTTAAATATTTGAATAATTAAATAATATCCATATTACATAAATGTTATGCAATATGTTTAATTATTACTGATACATGTGGCATGTTGTAGACACTGCATTTTTGCATAAAGCCCAATGATGAGCCTCGTATGGAGGCACTACCCGATAAGTTGCGGAAGTCGCGGGAAACGGACGTCGGAAGGGAAAAAATTAAAAATTAATACCTTATCAAAATTAACTCATTTGTTTGGCCTCAGGTTCGCTTAGTTGATCTCTGTTTAAACTATTAGCCTCAGCCCAAAACCTCTGTGATACATGAAAGCCCATTTATCCAAGCCACACGCCCACATCACAAGGCCCACACACTCAAGCCCAATCCAAAATATTTAACACACATGTCACAAATCAAAGCAACAATAAGAAACCCTGAAGCCGTGACTCTCATAAACAAAAGCCAATAAACCCTACTGCATGAACACACTAACCGACATCCACACATTCACAAACTGCCCCTTCGCATAAGATAAACACACACACACACACTCTTTATAACTTGGCACAAACAAATAAACAATAAACCCTTGACGCAGCAGCTGCACGCACTCAACAGACTCAAAACGCACTGACTGCAACTTAGACACTCGGTAACCCAAGTAAACCCACCTCCACCGACTGACACAAATGAACCCACGCACATGGCCCTTCTTTCACGTAGCACACACCACTCCAGCCCACTAACAAACACAACCACTGACCGAAACAAGTCAACAAATAAGCCTGCCAACCGAACAACAAACTGCACCAAAAATAGTCCCAAAAAATACCCCAAAACAGTCCAAATATCACCCTAAAATAGTGAGCAAATACGATGACCAAACAGCAGCAAAAACAGTGAAGAAAATAGAGAAAACGGCAACGAAAACAGCGAAATAGAGAAGGAAAATATTGAACCATAAAACCAGAAAAGTTACGGAACATTAACCCTTCCGGCGATGACGTAACGCACTCCCGGGAAGCGATTTAAAAGGTAAGACCTGAGGGCACCCTTTGTTATATTTTCATTTTGTCGTCCCAGACACGACATGCTTGGTTGGACATGGAATACGTCTAACCAGGCATGCGAAGTCCTACATTAAAAATGGCCAAACTATTGGTCACATCTATCTTTTAGTATTCCGCCATTTATTTATCCTACATTTATCTTTATTTTTGTTTCGCATTTAATTTATATTTATCATTGCTTTATTATTCCGCATTTATTTTCAGTCATTTATCTTCCTTTAATGTTTCACACTTAGTTTGTTATTTATCATTTTCGTTATTTATTGTTATTTCATCACATGCATCAGGTTAATGAGTGCGTTATGTTAAATTATCGGTGCTATCTCTTGCGATATATCGGATGGAAACCCAGACGTAAATTCCGTAGCCGAATCCGAATGGACGGTAGTGCGGTCTTTACTTGGGATACAACTCCACGTACCGTTTGAGAAATGTTCAAGCACGTGTTTCATTTTGTGATTTAAACCTATGTTTATCATTCCGTTATTTATTTTCCATGCATTGTCTCTTTGTTTATGTATTATTACTTGATGCGCATGGGCTAATCATGTGAGTTAAATGTCCTCTATTCGAGGGAAATGCCTAAAGGCTACCTTTACCACAATATTTTGCCGCGCCGGATGAAATACGTTTGATTGAACATGAGATATGTTCAATCGGGCATACGAGGTCCCATATTATTACTTTGTTTATTCATGTATTGTTACTTGATGCGCATGGCCTAATCATGTGAGTTAAAGGTCCTCTATTCGAGGGAAATGCCGAAAGGCTCCCTTTACCACAATGTTTTGCCGCTCCGGATGAAGTACGTTTGATTGAACGTGAGATACGTTCAATCGGGCATGTGAGGTCCTATATAGATGTCGGGCGCAGTCGCATCTCTTTCATCAATATGTTATTTACCTTTTGCATATCATTACCTTGTTTATTCATGCATTGCTATCTAGTGCACATGGGGTAATCGTGTGGGTCAAAGGTCATCTATTCGAGGGAAATGCCTAAAGGCTACCTTTACCACGATGCTTTGCCGCGTCGGATGAAGTACGTTTGATTGAACGTGAGATACATTCAATCGGGCATACGAGGTCCTATATAGATGTCGGCCGCGGTCGCATCTCTTTCATCATCATGTTACTTACCTTTTGCATACTATTGACTTCGCTATCCGTCTTTGTTTTTGGTCGTTGTTTCGCATTTTTCATTTGCGCATTTGTGTCATGTTTATGTTTGAGTGCTTTTTTTTTAATTATTATTATTGCCTTTACAGTTATTATTTATTTACATCTTTTGCACTTCTTTGTTTAATGTGTCTATGGAATTATACATTTGTCTTCTTTTTCATTTATTTACGTTTATGGGTGTGCAATCATGTGTGTTGATTACATTATCTTGCATGTGTAGCATAAGACCTGGTTATACTATTGCATAAATCTTTTCATTACAATTGGCATAAGTAAGGGACCGTTCCGAACCCAATGGTTTGAGGTCTTCCCTTGCGAGGGGTGAGTGCGGCCTTAAATCATTTCCCAGTTCACACTGGATGGCGACTCCATTTTATTTCTTCGGTTTAGTCCCCCGCGGGCTATTCCGTACTCCCGACCGGGCAGCATCGTCCACCTCTGTGGCCTTGTCCACACATGTTTTAATTAAGCTTAAGTGTGTAAATTTGATTTGTCAAACTTAAAGCTTATCTTATCTTGATTTTAATTTAATGAAATTAAAATACAAAAAATGACCATTTTACCCTTGTTAAGTCGGAAATTTGGCTATTAAAAGTGAATTTTTTTTTCTTTTCTCTATGATGGACTCCATGGCCGATTCTTCCTCTCAAAATGGCTCTAAAATATTGTTTGATGATTCAAGTTGAGAAATAAGAAAATGAAAAAAAAAAGCTAAGGAATAAGAGAATTAAAGGTAATTCTATAAATCCATAAGCTTAGAAAATATGTTTCTTGTTTCTTGATGATCTAGTGAGATGTAGGTTTTCTTCTTTTCTATAAATTTGGGGCTTTTGGTTTTGGAGGATTGAATTGGAAGGCTTTGTGCATGTGTGAAGTTGTTTTGGATGATATTATTGTAATATTTATTCATTTTGATCATTTGATGATAAGTTCTAATTCTAGAGTGTTATGACCACTCTTATAATGCCTAGAATTGTTCTTGGGTGCTTCATTGGTGGTGACTTGAATTGGTATTTTGTTTAATATGACTAATATTGAAAAAGTTGGATTAAAGCATGAAAAATTGATTATTTTTGTTGCAAAATCAGATCTGGAAAAACTGGGTTGATTGTGATGAAAATGATGTATTTTGAATGTATTGGATGTGTTTTGGGTGTTGGAACAATTGAGAGAAATTGTTTCGGAGTAGAAATAAGCGAAAACGGCGTTATCATGTGACTTTTGAGCCAACCGGTGATGGCTGCCCAAACAGTGAATTTGTCACTGTTCGGACAGCCCATGAACTGCCCTAATACTATTGGGGCTGACTTGGGTAGCCCTCATGATATATGATATATAATCTAATTTTGATGTTTGCACATGCGCGTAATCTATATGTTTCTTGATTTTTCGGTTCTAAGCTAACGGGAAACGTAACGAAAATTTAATAGTTAAGTTAAGTTATGTTTTCAAAAGGTAGAATTGAATTGTTTAGAAAATGATCTAGATTAAAATTCTGCATATGATGTAGAACAATGCTTCCTTGAGGAATATCCCCGTTTAAATAAGGTAGTAAAGTAACATGTATTGGATGCATGTTTCTTAGTCCGTCTTGTCAATATGGTTTATGGGTATCTTTCTATTACTGCATCCGAGAAAGTGCCAAACCTGTGAGGGTGTAGTTGATAGAATTTTATCCATGCCGGATGCATATTTGATACTAGACAAATTCAAGTGAAAGTGGAAATCTTGAATGTGCCAAAGCTGTCAGGACTACATCGGTAACTTGAGTTTGTCATTGGCCAGTGAAGCCTTGATACGCCTCCTTGTGAACGTGCCAAAGCTGTAATAACGAGAAACAGTCAGGACCAAAATTAGGAGTCAGTGGTGAGTGATTGACAATGAGTTGTCTACCTAATGAATATATGTAGGCGAGATCGTGCCAAAGCTGTGAGTCGAAATATATTCATGGGATTCTACTCTCACTATAGAATTCGATTTAATTATTGAATTCTCCTTCTCCATTGGGGATTATGGTATTACGTAAAGTAGAGGGAGACACTGCTGGGTTAAAAATCCATAACTAAGGCAGTGCGTAATTTTATGGAAATTGTTGCTTTTGTTTTCCTTTATTCTATATTGTTGGTAGAAATATACTTATAATCCATTGCATGCATATTATTTGAATATATTTTCTGACTTTACTTATGGTTGCGTGTTTCTAGAATAGGTTCTAAAATGACTGTAGACTTAGCTATTGTTAGATTAGTCAAAACCCTCGGGAACTATTGTTCCGATTTTCTTAAAAATTAAGATGGTTAGTGACTTAGTTACTAAGTCACGATTATTAATCTAAATAGATATATGTTTTAGGATATAATAGTCTAGAGAGACTAATTTCTTGTGCAGTAAGAATTGACACGAATCAGTTCATGTCTCGAGATTCTTGATTGGCATTAAGAAAACTCCATTAGGTATTTTGTTTATCCTATAATGACGTTTCTTGGCTTTAATGACTTTTAGAAGTCACATGTTTTGACACAGTTTGCTAATCAATTATTTGCAATTGTTGTGAATAATTGAAGACAAATTATAAAGCTAAAGGAATGAGATGTGTATAGTTGTGTATAGAGAATATCGATTCTCACAATACAACAACTGTAGGTATTGTATACCAGATCTCCCATCTAGTCATTTAAAATAATTTTTAATAACTGTTTTGATAATTGATATCAGAACTTGTGACTATTGGATAGTTACTTGTTCTTTATAAACAGTTGTTACATATTTTAATTCAACTAGTAGTGTCATTATTGAATAGATAAACATTAAGAAAAATATTTGGTTAACTAAATAACTTAGAACAATGTTTTATGAGATTTTATCATATAAGTATTAGATGTTTATTCCGTATGGTAAATGATGGTCTGATACAAGATCACATCATATATCCTTATCCATTTAATGAATATTGTATTCAGGATGTGATTAAATCTCATTTAACCAATCATCGTCATTGGACAACAGATTTATTAAACTAATACATTGGAAGTATGTAGTTTAATGAATTATAAATTGTCATGGATAGTTTTCTTTACTTCGTAACTTAGTTAATGAATTGTCATGACTTAGTTACGTATTTCTAAAAGAATATATATTGAACGTCTTAAATGGTTCGAAAACTTTAAATATGTTTATGATGAAACGCGAATAGAATATTTTGAATGGTTCAAATATATTCTATTTGAAGTGTTGAAAACTATATTTTAAAATTCAACGTGAGTCTTTGAATTGTTCAAGGATGTTTGATATAATTGAACATATGAATTTATGGCAATTAGTTCTAAAGTTATTTAATGAACACGATTCTTACTCAATATTATTTTTCTACGATTCCATCGTGATGGAATTGATCAGTGGGAGAAATCGAATCTTATATGATATGATTCATTTGATATTGAGTATTACCGAATTAGTTTCAATACTCATGGGGTTATTCTCCAGAAACACTAATTCATCCTTTTAATTACTGTGCCTTTTAGTTTCTACAGTTACGTATATGATATGTATAAGTAGAAAATTCGAATCTTAATAGGTTTGAGATTTGAATCTTTCTTCTGTATAGTGGTTATATAATTGAAAGTACTTGCGCCTTGGAGGTACAAGTAAAAGTTTATCATTTATTCTATTTAATAGAATAGAATATTCTATTTGAAAGAATATCTTTTCTACGATCCCCAGTAATAAAAATTATTTTATAACTTGGTGTGTACCATTAGATGTTGACGATTGTAGAAAAGACTTGACTTATTGAAGTCAAATGTGAAAATGATAAATTGTAATGGAACTACGTAATTAATAAGATGAATAGACCTTTTAACAACTTCTGTATAAGTTCAATAGGATGTCAGAATCATTTGCGAAGTATTTGATACTTAATGGGTCTGTTGTTTTCTTATCAAAGAAAATTGTCTTATAACTTATAGTGGAAGCGATATTTGATATCGATTTCAGAAATTAGCATTGAACCATAGATCTAAAATTGTTCATAACTTACTATGATCAAGTTTTGAACTTGATTATGTTGGGTTCTTTAAGAACTATAACCAAGATCATTAAGCATTAAATCATGTGAATACGCAAAGTAAAGTAGTGGAAAATACTCACTTTGATCGGCTAAATGGATGTAGGAGATAACAAAAATTTTGCCTCCATGGAAGTTTGCTCCAAGCTCTCCTTTGATGTATGTTGAGCTTCCAAGCTTGATTTGTTGAATTCCAAACTCATGGGAAAGTTTCCCTATCACCTTTGTATGATTCTTTAAGTGCTAGCTTTGAAATTTTACTACAAAATTTCCTTGTTCTTCCTTGTTATTCTCGGTAAAATGGAGAAGAAAAGAAGAGGAGAGGCTCACGGTTTTTTGGGGTGTGGAGAAAGAAAGTGAGTTTTTCATTTTTGTTAAATGTTTTATTGATTTCAAAAATCCAATTCATTTACCAAAAGTGTAGTTAGTAAAATGTCCATCACAAGTCAAACTTGTGTAAGCAACAAGTTACCAAAATTAAGTTCACTAACTTCCATCACCTTAAAGCAAATAAAGTGACAAGTGATGTGACATGTGGGCCCCACTTGATTCAAAATCTGAGTGGTATCGCAAACACATCCCGGGCTCGGGTTCATTAATTCCGAATTAACTAATTTTTCTGTTGCGATGTAATTAAATCAAATTTAATTAAAAAATTATGCATAGCAAAATTACTATTCACGTCGCTTGCGAATTAATTCTAAATTAATTCGTTCGCCCGAATTAAAATCCAATTTTAATTCTGTTATGAAATCTAATTTCATATAATATATCGAATATATTATTTTATCGATTAATTCCAAATTAATCGTTCTCTCTCTTTTAATTGAATTTTATCCTAGATAAAATTCTCAGTAATTAATCCTAGATTAATTTTCTCTCTCTTCTAATTAATCCCAGATTAATTATGTTCGAGTCATACGTCATCGGTGAATCTTCGGGAAGCGACCCACGAGATCTCTGGATATGTTGGCAGTAAATCCGGTCGTCGGACTATCCGAACATGTGCGTACCCGGTACCATGTTCTTACCGATTTACAAGACATGGTTGGCTTCTAGCAAAGCACCGTGCCTACCCAATTCTCCAGAAATATTCTTTTAAGGAATATGTAATCTATGTCAGGCGTAGTATACGTAGTATTGCGTATTGCGATCCAGTATCGGATGTCACATGCTAGGCCTGGGGCTGGAATTGTGTCTGCCCCGTACGAAGCATATATCGGATCTCTGGTAACTAGTCTCTATAATCGGATAAACATGACCTAGTCATATTATCCCGATGACTGCAGTACTTAAGAGTACTAGTTCCGTATCGTACATGATCATCATCTCCATATGACTGAAGTGATACTTCCATCTTGACATCACACCCAATACACTACGATTCTCTATATACCCAGAAGAGGCGCACACAGAACCTGTTAAAGCCCCAGACGACCAAACCAAAGTATATTGATTGTCGCAAGTATTAGCAATGCAAGTCTCAGGTTAATACCAAATACACCTACCCTGATTCGGACTCCCATAGACACATAGTCATACTACCAATGGAATTCCGATGGGTCTATCCAGAGCGAAGCTGTTCCCGTACCATCGGTAAACACAACCTCCTATCACACTTGCATAAGTATCCAATACTTAAATATATGAGAACTATGTCGTTTTGCTCCCACAACGCGCACAAGTGCAATACTAGTCTATTCCACATTATCGATGTCCAGTCTCAATAATACTACGATTAGGGATATTTAATGATTAAACCTTAATGGATTAATATCGTTTCATATCTTATTAATCTGGTACTAATCATATGGACTTTTATCATTTATATCCCGGTAATCCAATTACAATGATAAAGAGGCAATTTCCTTGTCACATAGTTAATTTATACAACACACCCATGTTCTGTACAAATAGTGATGTTATGGGTCATAATTGTCCAACAATCTCCCACTTGGCCTATAGCCAATCACTCAAGTGTCCTACACCTGAACTATGTACGGGTCGCTCAAACTTCTACTAAAAAATAACTTTCATCAGCGAATTTGCATTGTTATCATCTGATGCGATTTATTCGATCACACATCGCCACGATGTATGATCCGATGAATCAGATGAAATAGTTGATGTTTATACTTGGATCGTTGATGAGACCATTAATTCTTTAGCCTGTGATGTAGCCTAGCTCAATTGTTAACAGAACTACTCATAATCTAATTAGGAATTTTACAGATCCAAAATTGATTCTTTTGCTGCCTCATCTGCATCAATATTCCGCTTTTGTTGTTTATTCGGTAACAATATCTTGCTTGGAAGATTTCCAGCTCACTGTTCCGTTATTCAAACTATATAGTACCCTTATTACGACTTATAGTCATTTTTTTTGGTTTGGAAACTTGCAACGGTGAACCCAGTCACTTTAAGTTTTCCTCCTCCATAGCTTAAGAAAGCATCCTTAGTTCATCTAAGATACTTAAGGATGTTCTAACATCAATCCAGTGACTATCACTTGGATTGGCCTGAATGTGACTCCATATGCTCAAAGCATATGAGACACTAGGTCGCGTATATATCTTTCAATGTGCGAGTTCTCGGAGAGTGCCAACAACTTTTAGATCTATCCCAGTAGATCCTTATTCCTAGAATAAAGGCTGCATCTCCCAAGTAGTCTACAGAGAATTTTCATGAAAGCCAAACTTTCACCGATTATATTATGGGAATGTCATTTCCAAGAAATGATATGTCATCATTATATATAGGACAATCATTGTCAGTGCGCTCCCACTGACCTTCTTATATACAAAAGAATTATATTCGTTTTGAATTAAATCATATACCATTATGATCTTATCAAAACGTTAGTTCCAAGAACGCAAAGCTTGCTTCAATCCATAAATGGATCGATTTAACTTGCAAACCTAGTTTGCATGTTTTGGTACGACAAAACCGTCAGGATGTTGAAAAACATCCTCCAAAAGGTTTCCGTTGAAGGAAAGCGGTTTTGATGTTCAGCTGCCATATTTCATAAATGAAATATTCAGCATTAGCAAGCATTATCCGAATGGATTTAATCATGGCAACGGTTAAAAGGTTTCGTCATAATCGACACAATGTTGATAATGATACCTTTTCGCCATAAGCCTAGCTTTGTACATTTTTATGTTGCCATCCATGTATGTCTTCCTTGAAGACTCATATAGTACAAATAGGCACAATGCCTTCCGGTACAACAACCAGTATCCAAACTTGGTTGGTATACATGGAATCCATTTCGGACTTCATGGCACTTTTCCATAATAGGGAGTCGATACCTTGTATCACTTCCTCATACGTAGCCGGTTCGTGTTCCTCAATAAGATTGACATCTTTACGAGGTAGATCAGAAACCCATACCTCCCAGGTTGTTTTCTGAATCTCTCCGACTTGCGCGGTTCTTGTGTTTTTGAAGATTGTGGTACAGTTTCATCCCTGATGAACTGTTTGTGTTTCGTTAAAGAATTGATGTCTGGAACAGTATTACTCTGATTTTCATCGAGTCTTACTTTCCTCCCACTTACCATTGCATATAGGTATTCCTCTTAGGAAAACAGCATGGAGAACAACAATTATATTGTTCTCTTGTGAGTTGTATAAGTACTATACTTTGGTTTCCCTAGGATAACCTACAAATAGGCACTTATCCCATTTGGGTTCTAGTTTGGTATCATCCAAACATATGCCCAGCAATCCCAAATCTTCAGGAATGAGAAAACCCGATTTCTTTCCTGATGATATCTAATATGAAGTATGTCTAACAGATTATCATGGAACCTTAATCAAAATAAGTATTGCATTGTTTAATGTGTATCCTCAGAAGGAAAATTGGTAGCTCAGAGCGACTCATCATTAACTTTATCATGTCCAACAAAATTCGGTTTCACCGTTCAGACACACCGTCAAATTGAGGTGTTCCGGGAGGAGTCTACTATGAAAGAATACCATACTCTTTCAAGTAATCGAGAAACTTATATGTTTAAGTATTTTCCATCACGGTCCGACCGTATGTTTTAATAATTTTACCGGTTTGTCTTCTTACTTCGTGTCGAAACTCTTTGAATTACTCAAAAGTTCCTGACTTGTGTTTCATAAGAAACACATAACCGTGACGCGATGCCACATCCGTAAAGGTTATGAAGTATTCATATCCACCTTCAGCCTAGCTAGACATGGGCCCATTTACGTCACTATGAACGAGGGCTAACAGATCGGTGGCACTTGTACTTTTACCAAGTAAAAGGTGTTTAGGGCACTTTGCCTAATAAACTAGATTCGTAGACATCATTTGAATTAGAATCAAATCCGTCCTAGTAACCACTCTTCGAAAGTGTGGATATACGAGTCTTGTTAATGTGTCACAACAAAAAATGCCACAAGTAAGTCTCAACAGATTTATTCAGTTTGAGCTATTTGTTTGTCATGTCATATGTAAGAGATTCATTTATATTCTAAATATAAATATTGTTATTCACATCTAATGTGCTTATCTCAATATCATCTTTATAAAATAAATCACTTAGTGTTCTAGAATATAAAGGTTACCCGCAATGGGTTTAACCTTAGAGATAATGTTTTAGTCAAAACTAGTACAAATATATAACAGTTTCCTAATTTAAGTACATGCCCAAGGGCAGTTCCAAAATTTAGGTTTCTACAACCAAAAAACAGCAACTTTCATCCTGTTTCTGACTCGTAGGTCAATCCCATCTGAAGTCAATATCCTGCTAATCAGCAGATCCCGTACATCAGTACATATATTTATGTACCACATCCAATATCTAAAATCCAATTTTAAAACCAGCAGTGGACATGTTTATAACAAACATACTGAAGTCGGAGCCTTGCCCGTCTTCACTTCCTTCATGTCTGCCTTGTCCATACGGCAGTCACGCATCCGTGACCCGGTTTGCCACATTTTAGGTAGACATCTTGGGATATATCCTTTGTCTTCCTAGAATATTGTGATGATTTTACCTTTGCCCTTTTTAGAAGCTCTGGCTCCGCCTCCTATAGCATAGCCATCAACTCTCCAAGAGTTTTCTCTTGGTTCATAATGAACCTGCCCCAGCTTTCGGGTAGAGACTATAAGATCAAATCTTTGGTAGTCTCGGCCACATAGGTAATGCCCAGCTAACCTAGCTGATCGATGTCAGCAATCATCTGCGACACCTAGTGCTCGACAGATGTACCCTCTGACATACGCGAGCGAAAGAGGTTCTTTTGCAATTTGTACTTCTAAGATCTAAGGATAGATCTATGAAGATCCTTTAATTTCAACATCATGGTATAAAGATCTAATCCTTAGTTTTGACGATAAAATTAAGTGTCATTGCATCAAGCATAAATGATTGAGCACTAAAGTTATTATCACCATGAGTCTTCCAAAATTCATGCTCCACTATTTGCTCAACTCTGGGCTCAGGCCCGAGATGTTTCTATATCAAATAGAATAACTTCTCAGTTCCCAGACTATCCTAAGGTTCTATTCCATATCTGAAAATTAAAGCTGTTTAAAGACATTTTCACCCAGGATTATATTTTAAACGCCAATCTTTCAATTATCTTGATTCCAATAGTCTAACTATCCAATCAACGATTTCGGGTACAATCAAATATAATGATTTCTATAGTCTAACTATATAATCAACTACAATTGATCGGTTAAATTCAAATATATTGATTACTATAATCCAATTATATAATCAACTATAAATGAAGTAGTTGAATACAGTCCAACTATTTAATTAAAACAACAATTAAATATTAGTCCAACTAATATATTTAGAATTAATGACGAAAAATTGAAATGAGCGCGTATTGGAAAGTATCTAAACGAAATTACAAATTTAATACTTGCCTCCCACTATTTTTCGGCGAGCCTCTAACCCTCTGTTGAGTAATCGGGAAACCTAGTTTCCTAGTGGGCTAGGATCCCGTTAAATAACACACAACCTTGACTTTGGCTAACAAGCTATATGATATTTAACTAGGTATATCTCTAAGATCAATTGAATCCCATCCAATTCCTAGATCCAGTAGGTGGACATCCAAGTCTGAAACATATATCTAATGCCAATATATCCAATATATTCCCTAACCTTTTTCCTCTGAATCAACTAAGCCTTGGCTTTGGCACAACAAACTTAATGATTCCAGTTAAGCGGGACCCATTGACCTTGGAAAGCTTCGTAATCAATGTCGATGGATAAGAAGTGATCTTGACTTTGGCAACCAAATCACAACTTGGACAAGACATGCGATATGGAACAAAGCCTTCATGATTTAAACACATCCGCGATGGACAAAGGTCTTGACTTTGGCCAACATACCAGTGCCAATCTTGGATCTTGAGAGAGAATCACTCAATGGAAGGAAAACTCTTAATATTTGTTGAGGGTTTTTCGCGTAATTGGCAACCAATTAATTATCTTTGATTAGGTCTCAGCATACACCCTTAAGCATGCATTCTAAAAGCATAATAAGGAGCGGTAAATAAATTAATAATGATATGCGGATGGATATCTCACAAATTTTTCAAGAACAAATCACTCACTTTCCTCTCCCCGGCTAGCACTATTCTTACTTCTACCCAATTACATAACACTTCTAAATAAACCTCATTTACATTGAGGGGAATAGGTGAGAAGAGAATTACAAAGAATCGAGAGATAAAGGCTGGACACGCATGTCCAATTTAATAAATTCTAAATTTATTACAACAATTTCCAAAATTTCCCTCACCCATCTAATATCCATCCGATATGCATTATTCATACATCACATCCATGTATTCACACAAAGCATGTTATCAATCAATCTAATCCAATTAATTAATCTTTAATTAATGACCATCCAATGTTCAAACAACGATTTGATTTGCGCGAGTCCAACTCGTTTAAGAATAAGTACTCAAAGTACGAATTCTTGAATTATATCAAACTACAATATTAAATCCAATTTAATTTTTATTCAATACAATTCTTTATTTAATTCCAAATTAAATAATTACACTTTTGATGTGCCTTTATGACTTAGATTCCAAATCTAATCTTAATGGGTCTCAAAGCCCAATTAACATCCAATGTCAATTTAATTAAAGTCCAATGGGCTTTTAATTAATTCATAAGGCATGGACTTTGGCAACCAAAGCCCAATAAGGAATCACCATTTGCCATAAAATTAATTTTGGCCCATTAGGCCCAATTAAATTTTAAAGGCCCAATAATCATATTTGGACTTTATTGAAATGGTTTTAGGCCCAATTGGATCCAACCAATTATCCTAAACCAAACTTGGCCCAACCAATCCCATTAAGCCCAAATACAACATTTTTTGCCCAATTCCAAATTAAGCCTAATTAATTTAATCACAATATTCCAAATATCACAATTATTTAATTAAAGTGTATTAGCCTTAATTAATTAGTTAAATTAATATTTCCAAAATACCAATTACACTAATTTATCATGCTTTAATTAATCAACTTATGTCCAACACAAATTGAAGCAAAATCAATCCCAACATGCTTCCAATAGCTCATGGCAATGATGGATTTTTTCATCAATTTTGATTTCAATCCAATTAAATCAAAAATCAATTTATCCATGTATTTTAAAAACACATCCAATGGCTTAAAATCAAAAATCACCAGGAGCTTAGGGTTCCTACACCATTAGGCCAAGCCTCCAAATTTGGGGAAAATTAATCCAATTAATTTTTCATCAAATTGATAATACATAACTCTAAGTTATCAATATGTAAGCATACTCAAACAAACAATTTGATCAAATCATGCTCAAATCAAAAATACCCAAATTCAAGATTAAGAACCCTAAAATATTTCATGCTTAATTTAGGCTCTGATACCATTGTTGGGTTCTCTAAGAACTATAACCAAGATCATTAAGCATTAAATCATGTGAATACGAAAAGTAAGTAGCGGAAAATACTCACTTTGATCGGCTAAGTGGATGTAGGAGATAACAAAAATTTTGCCTCCATGGAAGTTTGCTCTAAGCTCTCCTTTGATGTATGTTGAGCTTCCAAGCTTGATTTGTTGAATTCCAAACTCATGGGAAAGGTTTCCCTATCACCTTTGTATGATTCTTTAAGTGCTAGCTTTGGAAATTTTGCTACAAAATTTCCTTGTTCTTCCTTGTTATTCTCGGTAAAATGGAGAAGAAAATAAGAGGAGAGGCTCACGGTTTTTTGGTGTGTGGAGAGAGAAAGTGAGTTTTTCATTTTTGTTAAATGTTTTATTGATTTCAAAAATCCAATCCATTTACCAAAAGTGTAGTTAGTAAAATGTCCATCACAAGTCAAACTTGTGTAAGCAACAAGTTACCAAAATTAAGCTCACTAACTTCCATCACCTTAAAGCAAATAAAGTGAAAAGTGATGTGACATGTGGGCCCCACTTGATTCAAAATCCGAGTGGTATCGCAAAAACATCCCGGGCTCGGGTTCGTTAATTCTGAATTAACGAATTTTTCCTTTGCGACGTAATTAAATCAAATTGAATTAAAAAATTATGCATAGCAAAATTACTATTCACGTCGCTTGCGAATTAATTCTAAATTAATTTGTTCGCCCGAATTAAAATCCAATTTTAATTCTGTTATGAAATCTAATTTCATTTAATTTATCGAATATATTATTTTATTGATTAATTCCTAATTAATCGTTCTCTCTCTCTTAATTGAATTTTATCCCAGATAAAATTCTCCGTAATTAATCTTAGATTAATTTTCTCTCTCTTCTAATTAATCCCAGATTAATTATGTTCGAGTCATACGTCATCGGTGAATCTTCGGGAAGCGACCCTCGAGATCTCTTGATATTTTGGCAGTAAATTCGGTCGTCGAACTATCCGAAAATGTGCGTACCCGGTACCACATTCTTACCGATTTTCGAGAAATGGTTGGCTTCTAGCAAAGCACCGTGCCTACCCAATTCTCCAGAAATATTCTTTTAAGGAATATGTAATCTATGTCAGGCGTAGTATACGTAGTATTGTGTATTGCGCTCCAGTATCGGATGTCACATGCTAGGCCTGGGATTGGAATTGTGTCTGCCCCTTACGAAGCATATATCGGATTTCTGGTAACGAGTCTCTATAATCGGATAAACATGACCTAGTCATATTATCCCGATGACTGCAGTACTTAAGAGTACTAGTTCTGTATCCTACGTGATCACCATCTCCATATGACTGAACTGATATTTCCATCTTGACATCACACCCAATACACTACGATTCTCAATATACCCAGAAGAGGCGTACACAGAACCTGTTAAAGCCTCGGACGACCAAACCAAAGTATATTGATTGTCTCAAGTATTAGCGATGCAAGTCTCAGGTTAAGACCAAATACACCTACCCTGATTCGGACTCTCATAGACACATAGTCATACTACCAATGGAATTCTGATGGGTCTATCCAGAGCGAAGCTGTTCCCGTACCATCGGTAAACACAACCTCCTATCACACTTGCATAAGTATCCAATACTTAAATATATGAGAACTATGCCGTTATGCTCCCACAACGTGCACAAGTGCAATACTAGTCTATTCTGCATTATCGATGTCCAGTCTCGATAATACTACGACTAGGGATATTTAATGATTAAACCTTTGTGGATTAATAATGTCTCATATCTTATTAATCTGGTACTAATCATATGGACTTTTATCATTTATATATCCCGATAATCCAATTACAAATGATAAAAGAGCAATTTCCTTTGTCACATTGTTAATTTATACAACAACACAATGTTCTTTACAAATAGTGATGCTATGGGTGTTAATTTTTCAAGAGATTAAGCTTTCGTTATGAATTGTTCATAAAATGTGCAAAGTGTTTGCGCAACAAAAACAAAGTGAGCTTGATAAAGGTTTGACCTTTATAGTATGACAATGAGAAAAGTTATACTCATTAATCTATTGTAGATTCTGAAAAAACTTGTCTCTAGTCACACTAATTGAACAATTAAAGATCTGTTGGTTAATGTTGATATTAAACAATGTATTTTCGCTAAAGAATGCAAAGTGGCATTCCAGAATGGTTTCTTCGAATGAGAAATCCATTGTGGTTTCTTTGTTGGAAGAGTTCATTTTAGCCCAAGAGTTTGTATTCTGCTAAGATCACAGTTTGGTATACTAGCTTATAGAGCCTATTGTAGGCTCAGATAAGCTTTCTGAAAATATGTGTTCTCTAATTTTGATACAATTAGATTGTCTGATTTTATCAAAGCATAGAGAATACATATATGTACAGGGTTAGTGGGAGCGTACAAAATTCTTTCTAGTGTTATATATCCTAACGACATTATCATTATTAATGTAATAATGAAATGTTTGTGAGGTAAAAAGGTTTACCTAGGTATTCTTTTCTCCGTGATAGTAGTGGGAGTAGTATCTGCTATATTTGATATAAAGTTTTATATATGATATAAAATAAGAGACTTGTGAGATACTCTCATTAGTCGTGCATTAGATATGATGTAATAAAGGACACAACAAGACTATCTGTGTGACAGTTAGTGTAATTGTTTGACAGTTAGTGTGTCTCTAGTATATAGTATTAATCTTTCGTAAATGATGATTCCTTTATCGAAAGAGAAGTTGATTAGAATGTCTAGTCAATCTGATGCATCATATGATGATTGCATAATGAATACTATATTATGTGTGATTAAAGATATCAATTTAATTGTAATAGTTACGAGCTATTTTGATACGCTGTAGACCATAGGATGGATCTTGAAACATGTTCTTTGTGATCTTTGAGATATTAAGAATGAGTTTCTAATTCATGGAGAATATAATCCGCAACCATTAGGGTCAGATTAGGTTTGAGTCTAATTATGACACTAGATGGTCTATGTTATATAAAGTCAGAAAAGATACAGCGGGAGTGTCACGGTTGATTCTACTATATTAGTGGAATTCGTTGAAACTTATGAAGTATTGACTTATGAAGTTTCAAAGTGACCTTATAGATTAAAAGTTTTGATATTAGTGTTGTGCTTGCGGTTGTCTGCATTGTATTTGGATTTGATCTTTAAATAAATAGACAACTCAGTAGCTCTATCACAATATTGATATTGCATCCGAGTCATATTTATGTAGAACTTGGGTTCTACAAATTATGAATGATGTTAGCTAAGGAAAACAATTGGGTTTGTTGGACAGACTCAATTTATTAAAACGGGCTTACTTGTTGTTGCCTACCTCTTGAGTGCTAGGTGAGCTCTTAAGGGCCATGAGTATGTGATACACAATGAGATGTGTATATGATACCGTGGATTGGCACTAGAGAAATTGGGAGAAATTGTTAAGGTTAGTGCTCAGAGTGTCAATCCGGATCGTATTTATGTCTGATTCATAAATATGAATAATTCATTTTTCCATAATATTACTTATTTAATGGTAGCACCTCTTGTCTTTTATATACATATTCAATCTAATTGTGATTAGATATCTAATTATGATTAGATTGAAACTAAATCTGATTTAGTGATACGTGTATATTAGACAAAGACCCTAGGATTTACAACGTAGTGTGCAGTTCCAACGTAGTTTGTAATTGACATTGGGAAGCGTCACTATAAATTGTATATCCTTAAATAAAGTTCCTGGTCAATATTTACTAACATGGGTCGGTTAGTAAAATCTGCTGAGACCAGTACATGTCGTATATCGTGACTTGGTCCGAAGGTTTATCCCAATGAACCATGAGTCTCGGGAGACTCGTATAGACATGTAGGTGTTTATTTGATAAACATTGAACGACTCACTGAAGATTTCCTAATAGATGGTACACCAACGTCAATAGGAATCTTCTCGAGTTGAGCGAGCATAGTGGTCATTCGACTTGAGATACCACAGTGGATATATGAGTTATCCTCCATACTTTGATGGAAGTCACGTCACCGATCTATTTAGATCAGACCTCCGTCTGTTCGTTGGGTGTGGATTGATGTTCATAATATCATGTGCGTATCAAGATATAATCTGTCAATCCTGTGTACATGGCATAAGCATCCTACACGTGTTTGCGATCTAGTAAATCCATGTCCGTGGTATAACTTCAGAAGTAAGTTCCGAGTGTTAATTTAGAGATCATAAATTTGAAAAGTCGACTATATTATATCATACAGATTTGACATTCTTATCTATAACCCACGTATAATATGGATAGCCTGTGATGGAGGGATTATACGTATGCAATGACCTCGACTTGCATAGTTTAGCGAGATTATCTGTGGTCATCATAATTCATGAGTGGGTGAATTATGGACACGAAATTGGATTTCATGACGGATAAAACAAAACTTAGAGAGTCCCATAATATGAAGTGTACTCGTTGAACACCTGGGCAACGCATTGTGAGTAATACATATTATTTATAATACTTCACCGGATTAAATAAGTTAATTCGAATCGTTTAAACGGTTAAACGAAAACACATACTTTAGGGAATTTTGGTCAATAATAATTATTGTGTATTTGTATCTGATACATAATTTTATTAGAAACATATTAATTATTTGTCAAATGAGATTTTAACACATGCCATTAATATATGTATTTTTTATTTAATGTAAATAAAATACATATATAATAATAATTATATTAATTAATTATTTAGATATTTAAATGTTAAATATTTGAATAATTAAATAATATCTATATTACATAAATGTTATGCAATAAGTTTAATTATTATTGATACATGTGGCATGTTTTAATTAAGCTTAAGTGTGAAAATTTAATTTGTCAAAAATGACTATTTTACCGTTGTTAAGTCGGCAATTTGGCTATTAAAAGGGATTTTTCTTTTCTTTTCTCTATGATGGCCTCCATGGTCGATTCTTCCTCTCAAAATGGCTCTAAAATATTGCTTGATGATTCAAGTTGAGAAATAAAGAAAATCAAGAAAAAAAAAAGCTAAGGAATAAGATGATTAAAGGTAATTCTACGAATCCCTAAGCTTAGAAAATATGTTTCTTGTTTCTTGATGATCTAGTGAGATGTAGGTTTTCTTCTTTTCTATAAATTTGGGGCTTTTGGTTTTAGAGGATGGAATTGGAAGGCTTTATGCATGTGTGAAGTTGTTTTGGATGATATTATTGTAATATTTATTCAATTTGATCATTTGATGATAAGTTACCATTCTAGAGTGTTATGACCACTCTTGTAATGCCTAGAATTGTTCTTGGGTGCTTCATTGATGGTGACTCTATTGGTGTTTTGTTTAATATGATTAATGTTGAAAAAGTTGGATTAAAGCATAAAAAATTGATTTTTTTTTTGTTGCAAAATTAGATCTGGAAAAACTGGGTTGATTGTGATGAAAATGATGTATTTTGAATGTATTGGATGTGTTTTGGGTGTTGGAACAATTGAGAGAAATTGTTTCGGAGTTGAAATAAGCGAAAACTGCATTACCAGGTGACTTTTGAGCCAGCGGGTGACGGCTGCCCTAATACGATTGGGGCTGACCAGGGCAGCCCTCATGTATGTTGGGTAGTCGGTTCGGTTAAAAACGCGTTTTATACCATTTTACGGAAAAAAGTTTTCGTAAAAGTTTCGCGACGTTTCTTAACTATTTATGTCGTTATTTGATATCGAATAAATATGTTTAAGTGAGATATGATTGATGTATTCATATTGGATATTGAATAATTTGTTCGGTAATTTAAAAAGTTATAAAATTATGATTTCGCTCGAACAGCGCTTCCGTCGTGCTCTTTGCCCAAAACCCCAACAGTATGTTCATGGTCATATGTCATAACACGCATGTAAACTTAACTTGAAACCATTAAGTTACGTAGAGCTTCAAAACTTAACAATATAAAACATACACTTGAAAACATGATTCTTGATACTAAAAATATAGATAAGTCTTGAAATATGAATCCTAAATTGTACTTCTTGGAACTTATCTATAGCTTATATACTGTAATTGGGGGCCGTGAAACAAGAGCTATAAATTGTTATATATAAACTATAAACATGATACGTGAAAACTTACGATGTAAACATGACATGTGGAAGACATAAACTATAGAATGTAAACATGAACTGTAACTATGAAGCGTGACTTGGAAATCATGAAACGTGGACTGTGAATCATGACATGTAAATTGTAAGACGTGAAATGTACGTTATACAACGTGACTTGAAAATCATGACACATGAACCTAATTCATAAACTATAGCTGAAACCAAGGGCTGTAACTGTGAAATATGAAACATGACTGAAATCGTAATTAGTAAACTGTAAATCGTGGAACATAACTAAAAACCATGTAACATGAGTTGTAAACCATGGCTGTAAACAGTAAAAATATATGTATGATGTAAACATGGTCTAAAAAATGTAAACATGAAGTGTAAACTACAAATTGTCTACTATGAAACATTGACTGTAACCATTGAAAATCATGACACATGACTGTAAATAATGATCATAAACTGTAACTTGAAACTAAAAATCTGGAAACGAAATATGTAACATGTAATGTAAAATACGGCACGTGTCTGTAAAATATAACATGTAACATGAAGCGTAAACTATGAATAATGACACATGAACTGTAAATTATAGATCATGAAATATGAATCATGAATCACGAAACACATGACAAATCCTTCTAAAACATGCTTAAACAGAGCATATACATAAATATATACTTGTTTCTGCATACAACACTCGTATCGGATCCACTACCTATTTTAGAACAGGTATGAGATGAATGTCGTCCGAGCAGATTCCCTAACCAGCACTACTGTGACATAATACCAACTCATCAACCAAACTCTTCACACATATTACAAACACAAATTTTAAATCATGAATCGCAAGCTGCAAATCGTGAAACATGAATTTTAATTCGTATATCATATTGCGATCGTATCACGTAATATAAACTTATAAAACATAGCCATGTAACATGTGAAATGAATAAGCATATCTTGGAAACATGTAATAACTGTCATGATTTCTCGAGACTTATTATGTACATGGATTACTTGACATGAAAGCATAGCAACTCGAAGCCGTGCTAATGTAAAATCAAAATTCGACATTCGAGTAACCTTAAAGTTAATTTGTAAGAATAGTTAAAATTGAAAAACATTGAACAGATTGAAACTTCATGCGTAGAACTGATAGGATCTATAAACGTATGATTGAAATATGAACCATGGCAATAAACACCAATCTAGATGTGATTAACATAAAATTTGACTCTATTATGCAAAAATGGACTCGAATTATGGTTGGATTTTCCATGGATTCAAAAGTTGAGCTTGAAAAATCATGCTCAAAAAATACTAAAATAGACGATATGGAACTTACTTGCTTCAATCAATACTTGAAATTGCAAAGGAAACATAAAATTTTCAGTTTGATTTTTGATAAGCAAAAATGAAGAATGAGAAGACAAGCTTGGAGGTGAGGGAATAAAAATGACCTACATATATGGACCACGAAACATTTAATATTTGTTAATAAAATATCATTAAATATGTCACATGCTAAATTTATTGTTATTCTCATCACAACACCATGAGCCAAATTTTATGCCAAAATTTCACTTATTTCCACATGAAAATAAGGAAAACACTTAACATGAAAGTTGTAGCCTTGTGTCTAGGATTTACAACAACACTGAAATTACTGAAAAATGATATTGAAACTCAAGATATCAAAAAAATACTGAAAGTTGTTCATTAGTGCAGTTAAATTAAAAGAGTACTAAAACTAAAAGAAAATTATCCCAACTTCTCGGGAAGTGTTATGAGCACGCCAAACCCATAATTACATGATTATATCGATGCTAATATGTCATGACAAAAAAAAGTGACCATGATGGTCACATCATGATAGTCAGGGTGTTACTTTCTCTGCTCTTAAATAGGTTCATCCTCAAATCAAACCCGAGTTAAGCAACTAAAAACATGTAAGGAATTCTAATTATATGGAATAGAAGACTTACTTGGATCAGATTGAACCACTTGTTGGAGTTAGTTCTTGGAGCGTCAATCCGAATAATGTATTATATATTAAAATTTATTATTTATTAATAAAATAAATACTTTTTCATTTCAAACCTTACTAATGGTAATGTCATTATGCATATTAGATTGATATCTAAGTATGCTAAGAATGCCATCGACCTTAGAATAGTCATGTAGTAATACAGGATACTGGGTGGTCTGACATTGGGATAATATTACTGTTAAAAATATTCTTAAAGTAAATATTCATTGTCGTTGGTTTTGGAATACGGTCGAATTCCTATAACCTATAAGACTAGCACATGTCGTATATTGGAATTGGAGTTCTAATGGTTTAACCCGATGAACTAGGAGCATGAGAAACTCGTATAGACATGTGGATATTTGTTGGAGCGAATACTGAATGACTCACATGTGATTCATAATAGTTGGACGTACACACCACCGTCAATAAAAAATCTCCTCGAGTCGAGTAGCATATGTGATCCTTTTGTTGGGGCGGATGTGGAACCCTAAGGGTCGGATCGATGCCCCGCGCATCGAAAATGGGTTTAACCCGTAAATATCAAACATAGGTGTAATTTAAATAATTTAATGAAATACTATATTTCATTACGAGTGTATAGGAAAAAATCGGGGCTGAATCGGAGTCTGAAAATTTCAGAATATGAAGAAATAAATTTGAATGCGCGCACGCACATAACGCTCGCGTGCACTGTGCTTGAATTTTTTTTATTTTCTATTTGTTTTAACACCTTCAGAGAGCTGAAGGGAATATGGTCTTCAACCCTAAACCTTTTTAACCTTCCCTAAACACTCTCAAAACACCCAAAATTAATTTTAATATCAAAACCAACATCAACACATGTTATAGAACAAAAATTAAGTTTTTCAAAAATATCAACTATTTTTATAAAAAAATAAATTTATTCAAAATACACAATTGCATAAATTTTGAATTCAAAACACAAACCAAATTAGAATCCCATAATGAAGTGACTTGTGAACAATTCTAGGTCACCCAAAGGTGGTCAAGTGATTCTAGAATTGTAGTCATAGCTCTAAGATTTAATCTAGAGTTCCAAACTCTTATTAATTGTTCCATATCCAACATGAACAACTTTGACCTAATTAACAAGCATATTGTGTTTATACTTCTAAAGCATCCTAACACAATTTATTAGCCTTATTGCAACTTTAAGCTACGTAATCATGCATCCAATACATAAAAGAACATAGCTTAAGAGAAGTTAAAACTTACCTAGCAAGCTTGATGTAATCCAATCCTCTTCTCTTTGTTGAAATGGTTGGAGAACTTCCAAGGTTTACAAGCTTCACTCCAAGATCCAATCTTGATTCCAATACTAGCAACCTTTACTTCAAGATCCAATCTGTGACCAAACAATGAGTCACGTGGAGTTGATTAACCTTTAAGGTCTACCTAATGAGTTTATGAAGGCCAAGACAGTCATTAGTGTGAGGCTGGAGTAAATATCATGGGATCTACTTACCGCTAAGAAATTTTGATTGTCAAATTTCTATTTTTCTGTTAATGGATATTATAGAATTACGTAAAGTAGTGGGATGGCACTAATAAATTTAAAATTCATAATCATATTAGTATTTTTTATTGAAATGAAAAATATATTGCTAGTGTTTAATTTTTGTCTTGTAGATGGTTGCCGCAAATCCATTAGTGTGACTTTTAGATTCTAATAAATTGAAAGAAGCCGAGAACTATTTTGAATGGGAAATGAACATCCACCTTGTCTTGGAGTCGGAATGATTGAGGTATGTTACGCTCAATCAAATGTCTATCGAAATTATTCCTAATTTGCTCAGACAGTACATACATGTACCAAATGCTTAGAGCATTACGAGAACACTCAATGAGTTGTTCGAAGCAAATCAAGAAAATGAGATATATCGAAGGTCTTAGGAATCGTTCCACGCTATGCTTAAGGATAAATGAGCGGTTAACATTCATATTTTGAACATGATAGACCGGATTCGATATCTGGAACGACATGACATTATGATAAATGAAAGGCTAGGCACAAATCTGATTCTATCTTCTTTACCCGCTACATATGCTGGCTTTGTGATGCATTCGATGCAAGCCGCATATGAAGAGCTTCTTAACATGTTATTCTCGGTGGAACATGATTTGATGAAAATGGAATCCCAATTTGCACCTCCATGGTAGAGCAAGCTATTCAAAGACTTTTAGGAAGTCTAAGATGATTAAAATGGGAAATAAGAAGAAAGATTCCATGAAACAAACTGCAAGACAGCATGTAGTTCATGATGCATGTCTACACTATAAGAAGTCTGGACACTGGAAGAAATATTGTCCAGAGCTAAAAGGAAAACCAGGAACCCCGGGTACGTTTTGTATTTTTCCTATTATCGATATCTCATTAGCCTTAGATGTAATTATTGGTTAGGTGTTAGACACTGGTTGTTCTACTCGTATTTGTAACTTCATGCAATCCATGAGAGTTAAAAAAAGGCTAAACAAAGGGGAGATCCAGTTTAAAGTTGGAAATGACGAGACATTGGATGTCAAATCCATAAGAAAAGTTGTTCTCGATCTCCCTAATGGAAGTAAATTAATTTTACATGACCGTTATTATGTACCCTCTCTTATTAGACATATATTATTTTTACCAATATTAGTTAAAGAGGGATATAAAATAAACATTAAAGATAGTACTTTATGTTTATATGATAAAGACAACTATTTGATATGTGAATGTTTTTTATCTAACGGTCATTATGTTTTGGAAACATATAGAGATGTCTTTAATGTACAGGAAAATACAAATAAGAGATCTGAATTAAATAATAATTAATGAAGGCATATGAGATTGGGTGACGTATGTGTTAGACGTCTATCAAAATTGGCTAAGGATGGTTTGATTGAAGATCCTATCTTAGATCTTTATCCAATTTGTGAGTCGTGTATCCAAGGAAAAATGACAAATGCCTCATTTCTTGGTATTGGACATCATGCTAAAGATTTATTGGAACTAGTACACAGTGATGTGTGTGGTCCATTAAATCATATGGCTCATGATGGTTCAATACACTTCGTGACTTTCACGGATGATAAGTCAAGATATGGATAAGTCTATTTGATGAGACATAAATCGGAAATATTTGAAAGGTTCAAAATTTTTTGAAACGAAATAGAAGAACAAACTGATAAATTCATCAAATACCTTCCATCGGATCAAGGTAGTAATTTATGAGTGACTAATTCAAAAGTTACTTAAGGGAGAATGGGATTCTCGCCCAATATAGCCAACCAGAAACTCCTCAACACAATGGTATGTCTGAACGAAGAAATCGTAATTTATTGGATATGGTACGATACATGATGAGCTATACATATATTTCATATTACCTTTAGGGTTATGCTTTACTTATTGTTTCCCACATACTTAATAGGGTTCCATCGAAAGATGTTTCTACGACCCTATACCAGTATGGTATGATAGAAATCCAAGTCTTATATATTTAAAGATTTGGGGTTGTCATGCATATGTTAGAGTTGCGCAGTGCGTAAAGTAGCACCCAGGAGGTATAAATATCGATTTGTTGGATATCCTGAAAAATTCCATGGGATACCAATTCTATGATTTTGAGAAACGAAATGTATTTATTGTTCGTTTTGCCACTTTTATTGAAAATGAATTTTTGAGAGAATGTGGAAATTGTAGAAAGATTGAACTCGATAAGTTTGATCCCGACATTAAGGAATCTGAGATGGAATTAGAGATCTAATTAGGCGAGGGATCTACTACATATATTCTATGTAATTCAAATAAAATATCAAGGCCTCACATATTTTCACTGTTTGGACAGCCGTCACCCGGTAAGCCCGGAACTCACCCGGTAACGCCGTTTTTCACTATTTTCACATATTTTCAATCCGAAACAATTTCCGGCAATTATTCTAATATCGAATACATATCCAATACGTTTAAATAACATATTTTTCATCACCAAATTTCCAGAATTTCCAGATCTGACCAGGGAGCAAAAATTATCAAATCTAACTTCACATATGCATCTAGCCTCCAATTCCATCCTCCAAATCAAATAGGCCCAAAATTTAAGAAAAAAAGAAACCCTAGAAAAATTCTAGATACTCAAGAACAAGAAACAATTTTTTTAAGCTTAAGAATATTAAAGATTAATTCAAAATCTCCTAATTTCCTTAAGCTTTCTTCTTGATTTGATCACTTTCTCTCAAGAAATATTTTGGGAGCTTTCTATGGAGAGGAATTTTGACCATGGAGGAGTTATGGAAGAGGAAAAATAATTTTTCACTTGATATACTAGGGGTAACTTAACTTGGGGGTAATTTGGTTATTTTGTAATTCATTTAATCAAATTAAAAAATCCAAATTCAATTTGATAACCTTTACCTTAAATATAAAATTCAAACATTTACACTTGAATCATTTCCAAAATTAAATATCAACTTAGATATTTTATATTCAATTACTTTAATTATTTAATAATTAAATAATTAAATAATTACTTAAATTTAAATATCAAAATATATGTATTATATGTCAAATATCTCATTTGATAATTAATTAATGTGTATTTAATAAAATCATATATTAAATACAAATACACATTAATTTAGAAATGACCGAAATGCCCCTTATGCATGTACTTTTCGTTTAACCGTTAAACAATTCGAATTAAGTTATTTAATTCGACGAAGTATTATGAATACTCTATAAGTTTCGGTTTATCTATCACGAAATCAAATTTCGTGTCCATAATTCACCCACTCGTAAATTATGAAGACCATGTATAATATCGCTAAACTATGCAAGTTGAGGTCATTGCATACGTATAATCCCCATGCCACAAGCTATCAATATTATACCGGGGATATAGATAAGAATGACAAATCCCTAAGGTATAATATAGTCGACTTTAAAATTTACGATCTCTAAAAAACACTCGAAAATCGCTATTTTGATATTATCCCGATGACTGCAGTACTTAAGAGTACCAATTCTGTATCTTGCGTGATCATCATCTCCATATGACTGAAGTGATACTTCCATATTGACATCACATCCAATACACTACGATTCTCAGTATACCCAGAAGAGGCGTACACAGAACCTGTTAAAGCCTCGGATAACCAAGACCAAAGTATACTGATTGTCGCAAGTATTAGAGATGCAAGTCTCAGGTTAAGACCAAATACACCTACCCTGATTCGAATTCCCATAGACACATAGTCATACTACCAATGGGATTTCGAGGGGTCTATCTAATGCGAAGCTGTTTCCGTACCATCGGTAAACAGAACCTCCTATTGCACTTGCATGAGTATCTAATACCCAAATATATGAGAACTATGTCGTTACGCTTCCATAACACGCACAAGTGTAATATTAGTCTATTCCGCATTATCGATGTCCAGTCTCGATAATACTATGACTAGGGATATTTAATGATTAAACCTTACGTGGATTAATATTTTCTCATATCTTATTAATCCGGTACTAATCATATGGATTTTTATCATTTATATATCCGGGTAAACCAATTACAAATGATAAAAGAGCAATTTCCTTTGTCACATAGTTAATTTGTACAACAACGCAATGTTCTATACAAATAGTGATGCTACGGGTCATAATTGTCCAATAATCTCCCACTTGGCCTATAGCTAATCACTTAAGTGTCTAACACTTGACTATGAACGGGTTGCTCAAATTTCTGCTGAGAAACAGCTTTCGTCATCGGATTTTCAAGGTTATCATCTGATGCAATTTATTCGATCATCACATCACCACGATGTATGATCGAACGAATAAGATGAATTAGTCAAAGTACATACTTGGATCATTGATGAGACCGTAGTTCCTTAGCCTGTGCTGTAGCCTAGCTCAGCTGCTAACAGAACTACTCCTAATCCAATTAGGATTATATAGATCCAAAATGTCTATATTGCTGCCTCAACTGCAGCAATGTTCCGCTTTTGTTATTTATTCGGCAATAATATCTTGCTTGGAAGATTTCCAGCTCACTATTTCGATATTCAAACTAAATATGTACCCTTATTGCGACTTAAAGTCGTATTTGTCGGTTTGGAAACTTACAAAGGTGAACCGAGTTACCTCAAGTTTTCTTTCTCCATAAATTAAGAAAGCATCCTTAGTTCGTCTAAGATACTCATGGATGTTCTTTACATCAATCAAGTTACCATCACCTGGATTGCCCTTATAGCGTCTACATATGCTCAAAGCATATGAGACAACAGGTCACATACATTTCAAAAATGTACTAGCTCTGGGAGGGTTGTCAGTAGCTTTCTAGATCTATCCCAGTAGATCTTTATTCCTAGAATAAAGCCTGCTTCTCCCAGGTATTCAATGGAGAATTTTAATGAAAGCCATGCTTTCACCGATTATTTTATGGAAATTTTATTACTAAGAAGCAATACATCATCAACTTATAGGACATTCATTGTCAATGCGCTCCCACTAACCTTCTTATTTACACAAGAATCATATTCGTTTTGAATGAAATCATATACCATTATGATCTCATCAAAACGTTGGTTCCAAGAACACAATGCTTGCTTCAATCCATTAATGGATCGATTTAACTTGCAAACCTTGTTTGCATGTTTTGGCACGACAAAACTGTCAGGACGCTTTAAACATCCTCCAAAAGGTTTCCGTGAAGGAAAGAGGATTTGGCGTCCAGCTATCATATTTCATAAACAAAATATGCAGCATTAGCAAGCATTATCTGAATGGATTTAATCATGGCAATAGATAAAAGGTTTCATCATAATCGACACCATGTCATTAACGATACCCTTTCTATACAAGCCTAGCTATGTACATTTGTATGTTACCATACATGTATGTTTTCCTTGAAGACACATTTAGTACCAATAGGCACAATGCCTTCTGGTACATCAACCAGTGTTCAAACTTGGTTGCATACATGGAATCCATTTCCTACTTCATGGCACTTTGCCATAAAAGGAGTCGATACCTCGTATCACTTCCTCATACGTAGCCGGTTCTTCTTCCTCAATAAGATTGATATCTACATGAGGTGAGATCAGAAACCCATACCTCCCAGGTTGTTTTCTGAATCTCTCCGACCTACGTGGTTCTTGTGTATTTGAAGATTCTGTTGGGTTAGTCTAAGCTTCCCAAGATCATTTAACAAGCATGAAACAAGTGCGAATACAACGAGGAGTTGCGGAATACTCACATCGATCGGTTGAGCGATGCGGTGGGCAATAAAAATTCGGTTTTCTGCCCTCTGTATGTCACAGCATTGCACTACAACTTGGTCCTCCATTTTCGGTTTTGATGATCAACCTCCAAGCTCCAAGCTTCGTGATTTGATTCCAAGCTCATGGGTGGACTTCCCTATCACCTTCGCATGTCTCTCGGAGTGCTAGCTCTTGATGATTTTGCCACAAAATCACCACATTTTTTCTTCCCTTGCTCACAGTTTTTGCCCAGAAAAACCAGTGAAGAAATGCCTCTAAGGCCGAGAGAGAGAGATGAAGAAATGGCTCCAAATTCGTGAACCAAGGAGAAAGAGAGATATGGATATTTGTTGTAATGTGTTAAGTGTATCTAATACACTTCATTTGATTTCAAAATTCAAAATAAAACATATACAAATGATTAAAATAACAATAAATGTCATTCAAGCTTTCAAAAGCTTTCCATCAACTCACATCAAGTCACATCACTCAATCAATCAAGTGACAAGTTGTCACATCACTCAAAATGACTAATGATTTGACGCTTGATGCGACTAGTGATTTGACGATTGATTTGACTTGCGTGCCGCACTCGAATTCGAAATGTGAATGCGCTCGCAAACAATCCCGGGCTCGGGTTCGCTAATTCCAAATTAACGAATTTTCCGTTGGGACGCAATTAAATGATTATGCCTAGCGAAATCACTATTCATGTCGCTAACGAATTAATTCTAAATTAACTCTTTCGCCCGAATTAAAATCTAATTTTAATTCCACGTCGAAATCCAATTTCATTTAATATATTGAATATATTAATTTATCGATTAATTCCAAATTAATTGTTTTCTCTCTTTAATTGATATTTTATCCCAGATAAAATATCTACGCAATTAATCTCAGATTAATTTTCTCCCTCATCTAATTAATCCCAGATTAATTAAAGTGCGAGTCATACGTAATCAGTGAATCTTCGGGAAGTGACCCATGAGATCCACGGATATATTGGCAGTAAATTCGGTCGTCGGACTATCCGAACACGTAAGTACCAAGTACTACGTTTGTACCGATTTACAAGACATGGTTGGCTTCTAGCAAAGCGCAATGCCTACCCAATTCTCCAGAAATATCCTTACAGGAATATAAGGATCTATATCAGGCGTAGTATACGTAGTATTGCGTATTTCGATCCAGTATCGGATGATCACGTGCTAGGCCTGGGGCTGGAATTGTGTCTGTCCCGTACGAAGAACATATCGGATGTCTGGTAACTAGTCTCTATAATCAGATAAACATGACCTTGTCATTTTATCCCGATGACTGCAGTACATAAGAGTACTAGTACCGTATCATACGTGACCATCATCTCCATATGACTGGAGTGACACTTCCGTCTTGACATCACACCCAACACACTACGATTCTCGATATAACCAGAAGAGGAGTACACAGAAACCGGTTAAAGCCCTGGACTACCAAAACCAAAGTATATTGATTGTCGCAAGTATTAACGGTGCAAGTCTCATGTTAAGACCAAATACACATACCCTGATTTCGGACTTCCATAGACACATAGTCATACTACCAATGGAATTCCGAGGGGGTCTATCCAGAGCGAAGCTGTTTCCCGTACCATCGGTAAAACACAACCTCCTATTACACTTGCATGAGTATCCTATACCCAAATATATGAGAACTATGCCGTTATGCCCTCACAACGCGTACAAGTGTAATACTAGTCTTTTACGTATTTATCGATGTCCAATCTCGATAATACTCTGACTAGGGATATTTAATGATTTATCCTTCGTGGACTGATACTGTCTCATATCATTCTCAATCCAGGAACAAATCATAAGGACCTCCTATCATTTATACATGTTGGTGATCTAATCACAAATGATAAGAGAGCAATCTCATTTGTCACATAGTTAATTTGTACAACAACACCATGATCTGTACAAATAGTGACGCTATGGGTCATAATTGTCCAACAATCTCCCACATGGCCTATAGCCAGTCACTCGAGTGTCTGACACCCGAACTATATACGGTTGGCTCAAACTGCTGAGAAAAAGCTTTCGTCAGCGGATTTGCATGATTATCGTCTGATGCGATTTATACGATCATTACATCGCCACGATGTATGATCCGAACGAATCATATGATTATCTAAGTATGTATCTGGATCGTTGATGAGACCGTTAATTCTTTAGCCTACGCTGTAGCCTAGCTCAGCTGCTAATAGAACTATATCTAATCTAATTAGATTTATTATCGACCCAAATGGATTCTATTGCTGCCTCAGCTACAGCAATAACCCAAATTTGTTGTTTATTTGGTAACAATATCTTGCTTGGAAGATTTCCAGCTCACTGTTCCGATATTCAAACTTTATTGTACCGTTGTTGCGACTTATAGTCGTCTTTATCGGTTAGGAAACTTGCAGTAGTGATCCCAGTCACTTCAAGTTTCTTCTTCTCCATAGATTAAGACAACATCCTTAGTTCTCTAAGATACTAATGGATGTTCTTAATTTCAATCCAGTGACTATCACTTGGATTGGCCTGTTTGTGAATCCATATGCTTAAAGCGTATGAGACATCAGGTCGCGTATATTTTTCAATGTACGATTTCTCGGAGAGTTTTCTCGAAAGCCAAGCTTTCACCGATTGTTTTTATGGGAATATCATTTCCAATAAATGATTTATTATCATTATTGATAGGACATTTATTGTCAGTGCGCTCCCACTAACCTCCTTATATACACAAGAATCATTTTCGGTTTGAATTAAATCATAATCCACTATGATTACATCAAAATGATAATTCTAAGAACTCAATGCTTGCTTCAATCCGTACATGGATCGAGTAACCTGCAAACCTTGTTTGCTAGTTTTGGTACGACAAAACCGTCAGGATGTTCTCAATATCCTCCAAAAGGTTTCCGTTTAAGGAAAGCGATTTTCCATTCAGCTGACATATTTCATAAATGAAACATGTAGCGTTAGCAAGCATTATCCAAATGGATTTACCGTGGCAACAGGTAAAAGGTTGAATCGAAATCAACACAATGTTGATAACGATACCTTTCCGCAAAAAGCCTAGCTTTATACGATGGTATGTTTCCATCCATGTATGTCTTCCTTGAAGACTTATATAGTACTAATAGGCACAATGCCTTGCGGTACATTAACTAGTATCTAAACATAGTTGGTATACATGGAATCCATTTTGGACTCATGGCACTTTTCCATAATAGGGAGTTGATACCTTGTATCAATTCCTCATACGTAGTCAGTTGGTATACCTTAAAAGATTGACATCTTTATGAAGTGAGATCAGAAACCCATACCCCATGTTGTTTTCTGATTCTCTCCAACTTACGCGGTTCTTGTGTATTCGAAGATTACTGGTAATAGTTTCATCCTAGATGAACTATTAGTGTTCCATTAAGGAATGGGTGTCTGGAACAGTATTACTCTGATTTTCATCGAGTTTTACTATCCTCCCACTTACCACTGCATATCGGTATTCCTCTTAGGAAAACCGCATGGCGAGCAACAATTAAAATTGTTCTCTTGTGAGTTGTATAAGTACTATACTTATGGTTTCCCTTGGATAACCTACAATTCGGCACTTATCCTATTTGGTTTTTAGTTTGGTATCATCCAAACATATGCCCAGCATTCCCAAATTTTCAGGAATGAGAAACCCGGTTTCTTTCCTGTTCATATCTAATATGAAATCTATCCGACAGACTTTTATGGAACCTTATTCTAAATAAGTTCTGCACTGTTTATGCGTATCCGTTGAAGGAAATGGTAGCTCAGAGCGACTCATGATTAACCTTATCATGTCCAACAAAATTCGGTTACTCAGTTTGGACACACCGTCAAAATGACGTGTTTCGGGAGGAGTCATCTTTGAAAGAATACTATACTCTTTCAAGTATATTAGAAACTTATTGCTTAAGTATTTTCCATTACGGTCTTACCGGGACGGTTTAATACTTTAGCCAATCTGTTTGTCTATTTCGTGTCGAAACTATAAAAGTTTCCGATTTGTGTTCCTAAAGAAACACATACCCATAACGCGATGCCACATCCGTAAAGGTCACGAAATATTCATATCCACCTCTAGCCTAGCTAGATATGGGCCCACTTGCTTCACTATAAACTCGGGCTAACAGATCGGTGGCACTTATACTTTTACCAAGTAAATAGTGTTTTACGCACTTTGCCCAATAAACTAGATTCGTAGACTTTATTTGACTAGATCAAATTTGTCCGAGTACCCACTCTTCGAAAGTGCGGATATACGAGTCTTGTTTGATTGTGTCCTAGACAACATTGCCACAATATGTTTCTTCTGATCAAATCAGTTTGAGCTGTTTGTTTGTCATGTTATATGTTTGAGATTTATTTATATTCAAAATATAAATGCAGTTATTTCACATCAAATGTGTTTATCTCAATATCATCTTTATATAATAAAACACTTTAGTGTTCTAGAATATAAAGGTCAATCCGCAATGGATTAAACACTGATATAGAGATAATGTATCTAGTCAAACTAGTTACATTATAACAGATTCCTAATTTAAGTACACACCCGAAGGTAGTTCCTAAACTTAAGTATCTACGATTAAAACATCGATTTTTGTCCCGTTTCCGATTCGCAGATAAATCTCTATTGAAGTCAGTATCCTGTTCAAAATAGATTCTGAACATCAATACATATATTTTATGTTCCACACTAAGTATTTAAAATCTAATTTTAATACTAGTAGTGAACATAATATTGACAAACATATTTGAAGTCGGAGCCAAGCCCGTCTTCAATTCCTTCATGTCTGCCTTGTCCAAATGGCAGTCACGCTTCCGCGATCCCGTTTGCCACAATTTAGGCAGACATTTTGGGATATGTCATTTATCTTCCTAGAAGACTATAATGATTTTGCTTTTTCCTTTTTCCACATTCCAGAAGCCTTTGGCCTAGCCTCGGGTTTCTAGAATATCGAAGTAAGGTGCGACTAGCGCTACTTGTCTTATTGCAAATTTTGACTTTGTCTCCTTGAGAATAGTCATTAACTCTCCAAGAGTTATTATTGCAATTGTACTTCTAAAATCTAAATATAGATCTAAGAAGATCCTTCAATTTCATTATCATACTTTAAGGATCTAATCCTTAGTTCTGATTAAGAAATTAAGGAGTCTAATTTGACAAGCTTAATGGATTAAGCACTATAGTTATCATCACATGAATCTTCCAAAGATCATGCTCTACTATTTGCTTAACTCCGGGCTTAGGCCTAATATGTTATTTTATCAAATAAAGTAACTTTATTAGTTTCCAGGACCATCCTGAAACTTTATTCCCAATTTGAAAAATTAAAGCATTTAAATACATTTTCCCTAGGATTATGTTTTAAATGCCAATCTTTCAATTTTATCTTGATTTTAATAGTCCATCTATTTAATCAACGATTTAGGTACTGTTTATTATAATGATTATTATAATCCAATTATAAAATCAACTATAAATGAATAGTTTGAACACAGTCCAACTGTTTATTTAAAACAACAATTTAAATATTAGTCCAACTAACATTTAATTTATTTGAAGAATGTTATTTGTTTGAGCGCGTATGGCAAGTAATTAAACGAATATTGAAAATTCAATTCTTGCCTCCAACTATTTTTCGGCGAGCTTCTAACCCTCTGTCGAGTACTCGGGAAATCGTGTTTCCTAGCGGGCTAGGATCCCGTTAAATATCACACAATCTTGACTTTGGCCAACAAATTGTATGATAATTAACTAGGTAGATCTCTAAGATCAATTGGATCCAATCCAATTCCTAGATCCAGTAGGGGGACATCCAAGTCCGAAACATATATCTTATATATGCCAATATATCCAATATATTGCCTAACCTTTTTCCTCTGAATCAACTAAGCCTTGGCTTTGGCACAACAAACTTAGTGGTCCCAGTCAAGCGTGACCTATTGACCATGGAAAGCTTCGTAATCAATGTCGATGGACAAGAAGTGGTCTTGACTTTGGCCAACAAACCACAACTTGGACAAGACACCGATATGGAACAATGCTCTCTTGATTCAAACACATCCTCAACGGACAAAGGCCTTGACTTTGGCCAACAAACCAATGCCAGTCTTGGATCTTGAGTAAGAATCATACAATGGAAGGAAAAACGCTTAATATTTGTGAGGTTTTCGAGTGCAAATTGGCAACCAATTTATTATCTTTGTTAAGGTCTCATCATCATACACCCTTAAACATGCATTCTAAATACATAATAAAGCGCGTATAATAAAATAATAATGATATGTGGATGGATACTTTACACAATGATCCTAGATCAAATCTCTCTCTTTCCTCTCTCTCGCTAGCACAAGTATTTACTTCTACCCGTTACACTACACTTCTAAAGAAACCTCATTTACATTGAGGGGAATAAGTGAGAAGAGAATACAAAGAATGAGGAGGTAATAAGGCTGGACACGCAGGTCCAATTAATAAATCAAATTTATTACAACAATTTCTAAAATTGCCCCACCCATCTAATATCCATCTGATATACATTATTCATGCATCGCAACCATGTATTCACACAATCATGTTATCAATCAATCTAATCCAATTAATTAATCTGATAATTAGTGATCATCCAATGTTCAAACAACAATTTGATTTTGCTCGAGTCAAACTCGTTTTGCGAATAAGTACTCAAAGTACGAATTCTCGAATTAAATTAAACTACATAATTAAATCCAATTCAATTTGTATTTAATATTAATTCGCTATTTAATTTCAAATTAAATATTACACTTTATAAATAAACCTTTACGACTTAAATTACAAATTTAATCGTTACGGGTCTCAAAGCCCGATTAATATCCAATATTAATTTAATTAAAGTCCAATGAGCTTTTAATTAATTTCTTTAAGGCGTGGACTTTTGGTCAACTCGGGTCAAACCCAATAACCAAAGTCCAATCCGCGAGTTACCTCATAAGCCCAGAAATCAATTTAGGCCCATTAGGCCCAATTAAATAATTAAGGTCCGTTAGTCGCATTTGGACTTTTTGTAAGCGGTTTTGGGCCCAATTGGATCCAACCAATTTAGCCTAAACCCAACTTGGTACAACCAAGCCCAATAAGCCCAATAACAACATTACAAACCCAATTTCCAAAATTAGCCCAATTTAATTAAACCATAAAAATCCAATTTCATAATTTAATTAAACAAAGTGCATTACATAATTAATTACCCAATTAACATTTCTAAAACATCAATTAGCCTAATTAATCATGCTCATCAACAACAAAACATGTCCAACACATTTCATCAAAAATCAAACCCATTTTCATGATATTCTACTCTCGGCAATTTGGGCAATTTGTGTCGATTCGGTTTCAATCCAATTAAATCCACAATCGACATTAAATCAACATTTCCCAATCGTTTCAAGTCATCCAATGATCAATGAAACAAAAATTACAAAGATTTAGGGCACTAATGTATTCGGCCAACACATCAAAATTGGGGAAAATTGTTCCAAACAAAATTTCTTGAAATTGATCAAATCAAACTTCAATTAAACATGTATTAAACATACTAAAACATCCAATTTAATCAAATCATGCTCAAATACATTTTACACAAATTTTAAGCCCTAAAATTTTCACGCTCAACCTTGCTCCAATACCATTGTTGGGTTAGTCTAAGCTTCCCAAGATCATTTAAAAAGCATGAAACAAGTGCGAATACAACGAGAAGTTGCGGAATACTCACATCAATCGGTTGAGCGACGCGGTGGGCAACAAAAATTCAGTTTTCTGCCCTCTGTATGTCACGGCAGTGCATTGCAACTTGGTCCTCCATTTTCGGTTTTGTGGATCAACCTCCAAGCTCCAAGCTTCGTGATTTGATTCCAAGCTCATGGGTGGACTTCCCTATCACCTTCGCATGTCTCTCAGAGTGGTAGCTCTTGATGATTTTGCCACAAAATCACCACACTTTTTCTTCCCTTGCTCACAGTTTTTGCCCTGAAAAACCAGTGAAGAAATGCCTCTAAGGCCGAGAGAGAGAGATGAAGAAATGGCTCCAAATTCGTGAACCAAGGAGAGAAAGAGATATGGATATTTGTTGTAATGTGTTAAGTGTATCTAATACACTTCCTTTGATTTCAAAAATCAAAATAAAACATATACAAATGATTAAAATAACAATAAATGTCATTCAAGCTTTCAAAAGTTTTCCATCAACTCACATCAAGTCACATCACTCAATCAATCAAGTGACAAGTTGTCACATCACTCAAAGTGACTAATGATTTGACGCTTGATACGACTAGCGATTTGATGCTTTATTTGACTTGCGTACCGCACTCGAATTTGAAATGCGAATGCCCTCGCAAACAATCCCGGGCTCGGGTTCGCTAATTCCAAATTAACAAATTTTCCGTTGCGACGCAAATAAATGATTATGCCTAGCGAAATCACTATTCATGTCGCTAACGAATTAATTCTAAATTAACTCGTTCGCCCGAATTAAAATCTAATTTTAATTCCGCGTCGAAATCCAATTTCGTTTAATATATCGAATATATTAATTTATCAATTAATTCCAAATTAATCGTTTTCTCTCTTTAATTGATATTTTATTCCAGATAAAATATCTCCGCAATTAATCCCAGATTAAATTTCTCCCTCATCTAATTAATCCCAGATTAATTAAAGTGCGAGTCATACGTCATCGGTGAATCTTTGGGAAGCGACCCATGAGATCCCCGGATATGTTGGCAGTAAATTCGGTCGTCGGACTATCCGAACACGTAAGTACCAAGTACTACGTTTGTACCGATTTACAAGACAATGTTGGCTTCTAGCAAAGCGCCATGCCTACCCAATTCTCCAGAAATATCCTTACAGGAATATAAGGATCTATATCAGGCGTAGTATATGTAGTATTGCGTATTTCGATCCAGTATCGGATGATCACGTGATAGGCCTGGGGCTGGAATTGTGTCTGCCCCATACGAAACACATGTCGGATGTCTGGTAACTAGTCTCTATAATCAGATAAACCTGACCTTGTCATTTTATCCCGATGACTGTAGTACATAAGAGTACTATTACCGTATCCTACGTGACCATCATCTCCATATGACTGGAGTGACACTTCCGTCTTGATATCACACCCAACACACTACGATTCTCGATACACCCAGAAGAGGCGTACACAGAAACCGGTTAAAGCCCTGGACGACCAAAACCAAAGTATATTGATTGTCGCAAGTATTAGCGGTGCAAGTCTCAGGTTAAGACAAAATACACCTACCCTGATTTCGGACTTCCATAGACACATAGTCATACTACCAATGGAATTCCGAGGGGGTCTATCCAGAGCGAAGCTGTTTCTCGTACCATCGGTAAAACACAACCTCATATTATCCTTGCATGAGTATCCTCTACCCAAATATATGAGAACTATGTCGTTATGCCCTCACAACGCGCACAAGTGTAATATTAGTCTTTTACGTATTTATCGATGTCCAATCTCGATAATACTCTGACTAGGGATATTTAATGATTTATCCTTAGTGGACTGATACTGTCTCATATCATTCTCAATCCAGGAACAAATCATAAGGACCTCAAATCATTTATAAATCTTGGTGATCTAATCACAAATGATAAGAGAGCAATCTCCTTTGTCACGTAGTTAATTTGTACAACAACACTATGATCTATACAAAGAGTGACGCTATGGGTCATAATTTTCCAAAAATCTCCCACTTGGCCTATAGCCAGTCACTCGAGCGTCTTACACCCGAACTATGTACGGTTGTGTCAAACTGCTGAGAAAAAGCTTTCATCAGCGGATTTGCATGATTATCGTCTGATGCGATTTATACGATCATTACAACGCCACGATGTATGATCCAAACGAATTAGATGATTATCTAAGTATGTATCTGGATCGTTGATGAGACCGTTAATTCTTTAGCCTACGCTGTAGCCTAGCTCAGCTGCTAATAGAACTATATCTAATCTAATTAGATTTATTATCGACCCATTTGGCTTCTATTGCTGCCTCAGCTGCAGCAATAACCTGCATTTATTGTTTATTTGGTAACAGTATCTTGCTTGGAAGATTTCCAGCTCAATGTTCCGATATTCAAACTTTATTGTACCGTTGTTGCGACTTAAAGTCGTCTTTATCGGTTAGGAAACTTGCAGTAGTGATCCCATTCACTTCAAGTTTCTTATTCTCAATAGATTAAGACAACATCCTTAGTTCTCTAAGATACTAATGGATGTTCTTAATTTCAATCCAGTGACTATCACTCGGATTGGCCTGTTTATGAATCCATATGCTTAAAGCGTATGAGATATCAGGTCGCGTAAATTTTTCAACGTACGATTTCTCGAAAGCCAAGCTTTCACCGATTGTTTTTATGGGAATATCATTTCCAAGAAATGATTTATTATCATTATTGATAGGACATTTATTGTCAGTGCGCTCCCACTAACCTCCTTATATACACAAGAATCATTTTCGGTTTGAATTAAATCATAATCCACTATGATTACATCAAAACGATAATTCTAAGAACTCAATGTTTGCTTCAATCCATACATGGATCGAGTATCCTGCAAACCTTGTTTGCTAGTTTTGGTACGACAAAACCGTCAGGATGTTCTCAATATCCTCCAAAAGGTTTCCGTTTAAGGAAAGCGATTTTCCATTCAGCTGACATATTTCATAAATGAAACATGTAGCGTTAGCAAGCATTATCCAAATGGATTTACCGTGGCAACATGTAAAAGGTTGAATCGAAATCAACACAATGTTGATAATGATACCTTTCCGCAAAAAGCCTAGCTTTATACGTTGGTATGTTTCCATCCATGTATGTCTTCCTTGAAGACTTATATAGTACCAATAGGCACAATGCCTTGCGGTACATTAACTAGTATCTAAACATAGTTGGTATACATGTAATCCATTTCGGACTCATGGCACTTTGCTATAATAGGGAGTTGATACCTTGTATCAATTCCTCATACGTAGTCAGTTGGTATACCTTAAAAGATTGACCTATTTATGAAGTAAGATCAGAACCCCATACCCAGGTTGTTTTATGATTCTCTCCAACTTACGCGGTTCTTGTGTATCCGAAGATTACTGGTAATAGTTTCATCCTAGATGAACGATTAGTGTTCCATTAAGGAATGGGTGCCTGGAACAGTATTACTCTGATTTTCATCGAGTTTTACTATCCTCCCACTTACCACTGCATATCGGTATTCCTCTTAGGAAAACCGCATGGAGAGCAACAATTAAAATTATTCTCTTGTGAGTTGTATAAGTACTATACTTATGGTTTCCCTTGGATAACCTACAATTCGGCACTTATCCGATTTGAGTTTTAGTTTGGTATCATCCAAACATATGCCCAGCATTCCCAAATTTTCAGGAATGAGAAACCCGGTTTCTTTCCTGTTCATATCTAATATTAAATCTGTTAGACAGAATTTTATGGAACCTTATTCTAAATAAGTTCTGCACTGTTTATGCGTATCCGTTGAAGGAAATGGTAGCTCAGAGCGACTCATGATTAACCTTATCATGTCCAACAAAATTCGGTTACTCAGTTCGGACACACCGTCAAAATGAAGTGTTCCGGGAAGAGTCCTTTTTGAAAGAATACTATACTCTTTCAAGTATATTAGAAACTTATTGCATAAGTATTTTCCATTACGGTCTTACCGTGACGGTTTAATACTTTAGCCGATGTGTTTGTCTATTTCGTGTCGAAACTATAAAAGTTTCTGATTTGTGTTCCTAAAGAAACATATAACCATAACGCGATGCAACATCCGTAAAGGTCACGAAATATTCATATCCACCTCTAGCCTAGCTAGATATGGGCCCACTTGCATCAATATGAACTAAGGCTAACAGATCGGTGGCACTTACACTTTTACCAAGTAAATAGTGTTTTATGCACTTTGCCCAATAAACTAGATTCGTATACTTTTTTTGACTAGATTCAAATTTGTCTGAGTACCAACTCTTCGAAAGTACGGATATACGAGTCTTGTTTGATTGTGTCCCAGAAAACAATGCCACAATATGTTTCTTCTGATCAAATCAGTTTAAGATGTTTGTTTGTCATGTTATATGTTTGAGATTTATTTATATTCAAAATATAAATGTTGTTATTTTACATCAAATGTGTTTATCTCAATATCATCTTTATATAATAAAACACTTTAGTGTTCTAGAATATAAAGGTCAATCCGCAATGGATTAAACACTGATATAGAGATAATGTTCTAGTCAAACTAGTTACATTATAACAGATTCCTAATTTAAGTACACACCTGAAGGTAGTTCCTAAACTTAAGTATCTACGATTAAAACAGCGACTTTCGTCCCGTTTTTGATTCGCAGATAAATCTCTATTGAAGTCAGTATCCTGTTCAAAACAGATTCTGAACATCAATACATATATTTTATGTTCCACACTAAGTATTTAAAATCTAATTTTAATACTAGTAGTGAACATAATATGACAAACATATTTGAAGTCGGAGCCAAGCCCGTCTTCAATTCCTTCATGTCTACCTTGTCCAAATGGCAGTCACGCTTCCGCGATCCCGTTTGCCACAATTTAGGCAGACATTTTGGGATATGTCATTTATCTTCCTAGAAGACTATAATGATTTTGCCTTTTCCATTTTCCACATTCCAGAAGCCTTTGGCCTAGCCTCGGGTTCTAGAATATCGAAGTAAGGTGCGACTAGCGCTACTTGTCTTATTGCAAATTTTGACTTTGTCTCCTTGAGAATAGTCATTAACTCTCCAAGAGTTATTATTGCAATTGTACTTCTAAAATCTAAATATAGATCTAAGAAGATCCTTCAATTTCATTATCATACTTTAAGGATCTAATCCTTAGTTCTGATTAAGAAATTAAGGAGTCTAATTTGACAAGCTTAATGGATTAAGCACTATAGTTATCATCACATGAATCTTCCAAAGATCATGCTCTACTATTTGCTTAACTCCGGGCTTAGGCCTAATATGTTATTTTATCAAATAAAGTAACTTTATTAGTTTCCAGGACCATCCTGAAACTTTATTCCCAATTTGAAAAATTAAAGCATTTAAATACATTTTCCCTAGGATTATGTTTTAAATGTCAATCTTTCAATTTTATCTTGATTTTAATAGTCCAACTATTTAATCAACGATTTAGGTACTATTTATTATAATGATTATTATAATCCAATTATAAAATCAACTTTAAATGAATAGTTTGAATACAGTCCAACTGTTTATTTAAAACAACAATTTAAATATTAATCCAACTAACATTTAATTTATTTGAAAAATGTTATTTGTTTGAGCGCGTATGGCAAGTAATTAAACGAATATTGCAAATTCAATTCTTGACTCCCACTATTTTTCGGCCAGCCTCTAACCCCTGTCGAGTACTCAGGAAACCGTGTTTCCTAGCGGGCTAGGATCCTGTTAAATGTCACACAATCTTGACTTTGGCCAACAAATTGTATGATAATTAACTAGGTAGATCTCTAAGATCAATTGCATCCAATCCAATTCCTAGATCCATTAGGGGGACATCCAAGTCCGAAACATATATCTTATATATGCCAAATATCCAATATATTGCCTAACCTTTTTCCTCTGAATCAACTAAGCCTTGGCTTTGGCACAACAAACTTAGTGATCCCAGTCAAGCGTGACCCATTGACCATGGAAAGCTTCGTAATCAATGTCGATGGACAAGAAGTGGTCTTGACTTTGGCCAACAAACCACAACTTGGACAAGACACCGATATGGAACAAAGCTCTCGTGATTCAAACACATCCTCGACGGACAAAGGCCTTGACTTTGGCCAACAATCCAATGCCAGTTTGGATCTTGAGTAAGAATCACTCAATGGAAGGAAAAACGCTTAATATTTGTGAGGGTTTTTCGAGTGCAAATTGGCAACCAATTTATTATCTTTGTTAAGGTCTCATCATCATACACCCTTAAACATGCATTCTAATACATAATAAAACGCGTATAATAAAATAATAATGAGGTAATAAGGCTGGACACGCAGGTCCAAATAATAAATCAAATTTATTACAACAATTTCTAAAATTGCCCCACCCATCTAATATCCATCCAATATACATTATTCATGCATCGCAACCATGTATTCACACAATCATGTTATCAATCAATCTAATCCAATTAATTAATCTGATAATTAGTGATCATCCAATGTTCAAACAACGATTTGATTTTGCTCGTGTCAAACTCGTTTTACGAATAAGTACTCAAAGTACGAATTCTCGAAATAAATTAAACTACATAATTAAATCCAATTCAATTTGTATTTAATACTAATTCGCTATTTAATTTCAAATTAAATATTACACTTTATAAATAAACCTTTAAGACTTAAATTACAAATTTAATCGTTACGGGTCTCAAAGCCCGATTAATATCCAATATTAATTTAATTAAAGTCCAATGGGCTTTTAATTAATTTCTTTAAGGCGTGGACTTTTGGTCAACTCGAGTCAAACCCAATAACCAAAGTCCAATCCGGGAGTTACCCCATAAGCCCAGAAATCAATTTAGGCCCAATTAAATAATTAAGGTCCAATAGTCGCATTTGGACTTTTTGGAAGCGGTTTTGGGCCCAATTGGATCCAACCAATTTAGCCTAAACCCAACTTGGTACAACCAAGCCCAATAAGCCCAATAACAACATTACAAACCCAATTTCCAAAATTAGCCCAATTTAATTAAACCATAAAAATCCAATTTCATAATTTAATTAAACAAAGTGCATTACATAATTAATTACCCAATTAACATTTCTAAAACATCAATTAGCGTAATTAATCATGCTCATCAACAACAAAACATGTCCAACACATTTGATCAAAAATCAAACCCATTTTCATGTTATTCTACTCTCGGTAATTTGGGCAATTTGTGTCCGATCCGGTTTCAATCCAATTAAATCCACAATCGACATTAAATGAACATTTCCCAATCGTTTCAAGTCATCCAATGATCAACGAAACAAAAATTACCAAGATTTAGGGCACTAATGTATTCGGCCAACACATCAAATTTGGGGAAAATTGTTCCAAACAAAATTTCTTGAAATTGATCAAATCAAACTTCAATTAAACATGTATTAAGCATACTAAAACATCCAATTTAATCAAATCATGCTCAAATACATTTTACCCAAATTTTAAGCCATAAAATTTTCATGCTCAACCTTGCTCTGATACCATTGTTGGGTTAGTCTAAGCTTCCCAAGATCATTTAACAAGCATGAAACAAGTGCGAATACAACGAGGAGTTGCAGAATACTCACATCGATCGGTTGAGCGACGCGGTGGGCAACAAAAATTAGGTTTTCTGCCCTCTGTATGCCACGGCAGTGCACTGCAACTTGGTCCTCCATTTTCGGTTTTTTGGATCAACCTCCAAGCTCCAAGCTTCATGATTTGATTCCAAGTTCATGGGTGGACTTCCCTATCACCTTCGCATGTCTCTTGGAGTGCTAGCTCTTGATGATTTTGCCACAAAATCACCACATTTTTGCTTCCCTTGCTCACGGTTTTTGCCCAGAAAAACCAGTGAAGAAATGCCTTTAAGGCCGAGAGAGAGAGATGAAGAAATGGCTCCAAATTCGTGAACCAATGAGAGAAAGAGATATGGATATTTGTTGTAATGTGTTAAGTGTATATAATACACTTCCTTTGATTTCAAAAATCAAAATAAAATATATACAAATGATTAAAATAACAATAAATGTAATTCAAGCTTTCAAAAGCTTTCCATCAACTCACATCAAGTCACATCACTCAATCAATCAAGTGACAAGTTGTCACATCACTCTAAGTGACTAATGATTTAACGCTTGATGCGACTAGCGATTTGACGCTTGATTTGACTTGCGTGCCGCACTCGAATTCCAAATGCGAATGCGCTCGCAAACAATCCCGGGCTCGGGTTCGCTAATTCCAAATTAAGGAATTTTCCGTTGCGACGTAATTAAATGATTATGCCTAGCGAAATCACTATTCACGTCGCTAACGAATTAATTCTAAATTAACTCGTTCGCCCGAATTAAAATCTAATTTTAATTCCGCGTCGAAATCCAATTTCGTTTAATATATCGAATATATTAATTTATCAATTAATTCCAAATTAATCGTTTTCTCTCTTTAATTGATATTTTATCCCAGATTAATTTTCTCTCTCATCTAATTAATCCTAGATTAATTAAAATGCGGGTCATACGTCATCAGTGAATCTTCGGGAAGCGACCCATGAGAACCCCGGATATGTTGGCAGTAAATTTAGTTGTCGGACTATCCGAACACGTAAGTACCAAGTACTACGTTTGTACCGATTTACAAGACAAGGTTGGCTTCTAGCAAAGCGCCATGCCTACCCAATTCTCCAGAAATATCCTTACAGGAATATAAGGATCTATATCAGGCGTAGTATACATAGTATTGCGTATTTCGATCTAGTATCGGATGATCATGTGCTAAGCCTGGGGTTGGAATTGTGTCTGCCCCGTACGAAGCAAATGTCGGATGTCTGGTAACTAGTCTCTATAATCGAATAAACCTGATCTTGTCATTTTATCCCGATGACTGCAGTACATAAGAGTACTAGTACCGTATCCTACGTGACCATCATCTCCATATGACTGGAGTGACACTACCGTCTTGACATCACACCCAACATACTACGATTCTCGATATACCCATAAGAGGCATACAAAGAAACCGGTTAAAGCCCTGGATGACCAAAACCAAAGTATATTGATTGTCGCAAGTATTAGCGGTGTAAGTCTCAGGTTAAGACCAAATACACATACCCTAATTTCGGACTTCCATAGACACATAGTAATACTACCAATGGAATTCCAAGGGGGTCTATCTAGAGCGAAGCTGTTTCCCGTACCATCGGTAAAACACAACCTCCTATTACACTTGCATGAGTATCCTATACCCAAATATATGAGAACTATGTTGTTATGCACTCACAACGCGCACAAGTGTAATACTAGTCTTCTACGTATTTATCGATGTCCAATCTCGATAATACTCTAACTAGGGATATTTAATGATTTATCCTTCGTGGACTGATACTGTCTCATATCATTCTCAATCCAGGAACAAATCATAAGGACCTTCTATCATTTATACATTTGGTGATCTAATCACAAATGATAAGAGAGCAATCTCATTTGTCACATAGTTAATTTGTACAACAACACCATGATCTGTACAAATAGTGACGCTATAGGTCATAATTGTCCAACAGATTATTGGTATAGTTTCATCCCTAATGAAATGTTGGTGTTCCGTGATGATTCGGTGCCTGGAATAGTATTACTCTGATTTTCACCGAGTTTTACTTTCCTCTCACTTACCACTGCATATAGGTATTCCTCTTAGGAAAACCGCATTGAGAGCAACAATTACATTGTTCTCTTGTGAGTTGTATAAGTACTATACTTTGGTTTCCCTAGGACAACCTATAATTAGGCACTTATCCGATTTGGGTTCTAGTTTGGTATCATCGAAACATTCAATTATATCCCCAACATACCCAAATCTTCAGGAATGAGAAACCCGGTTTCTTTCATGTACATATCTAATATGAAGTCTGTCTAACAGATTTTCATGGAACCTTATTCAAAATAAGTATTGCATTGTTTAATGTGTATCCTCAAAAGGAAATTGATAGCTCAGAGCGACTCATCATTAACCTTACCATGTCCAACAAAGTTAGGTTTCTCTGTTCGGACACACCGTCAAATTGAGGTGTCCCGGGAGGAGTCCACTGTGAAAGAATACCATACTCTTTCAAGTAATCTTGAAACTTATATGTTTAAGTATTTTACATTATGGTCCGACAGTAATGTTTTTAATACTTTTATCGGTCTGCTTTCTTACTTCGTGTCGAAACCCTTTGAATTACTCAAAAGTTTCGGACTTGTGTTTCATAAGATACACATAACCGTAACGCGATGCCACATCCGTAAAGGTTACGAAGTATTCAAATCCACCTCTAGCCTAGCTAGACATGGGCCCACTTAAGTTACTATGAACGAGGGCTAACAGATCGGTGGCACTTGCATTTTTACCAAGTAAAAGGTGTTTTAGGCACTTTGCCTAATAAACTAGATTCGTAGACATCATTTGAATTATAATCAAATCCGTCCTAGTATCCACTCTTCGAAAGTGTGGATATACGAGTCTTTTAATGTGTCCCAGACAACAATGCCACTTTTAAGTCTCAACAGATTTATTCAGTTTGAGCTTTTGTTTGTCATATTATATTTTTGAGATTGATTTATATTCTAAATATAAATACTGTTATTCACATATAATGTGCTTATCTCAATATCATCTTTATAAACAAAACACTTAGTGTTCTAGAATATAAAGGTATACCCGCAACGGGTTAAACTAGATACAGAGAGAATGTTCCTAGTCAAACCAGATACATTATAACAGTTTCCTAATTTAAGTACATGCCCAAAGGGCAATTCCAAAACTTAGGTTTCTATTGCCAAAACAGCGACTCTCGTCCCGTTTCCAACTCATAGGTCGATCTCATCTGAAGCCAATCTCCTGCTAATCAGCAGATCCCGCACATCATTACATATATTTATGTACCACATCCAATATCTAAAATCCAATTTTAAAACCAGCAATGGACATGTTTATAACAAACATACTTGAAGTCGGAGCCTTGCCCGTCTTCACTTCCTTCATGTCTACCTTGTCTATACGGCAGTCACGCTTCCAGTGACCCCGTTTGCCACAGTTTAGGCAGACATCTTGGGTTATGTCTTTTGTCTTCCCAGAAGACTATGACGATTTAGCCTTGCCCTTTTCTTTAAACCCCTAGAAGCCTTCAGCCAAGCCTTGGCATTCTAGGATGTCGAAGTAAGATGCGTCTTGCGCTTCTTGCCCTTTTGTAAGCTTTGGCTCTGTCTCCTTGAGCATAGCCATTAACTCTCTAAGTGTTTTCTTATTGCAATTAGTACTTCTAAGATCTAAGAATAAATCTATGAAGGTCCTTCAATTTTAATATCATACTATAAGGATCTAATCCTTAGTTCTGACGAAAAAATTAAGGAGTCTTTTCGGCCTGCATAACGGATTGAGCACTAAAGTTATCATCACCATGAGTCTTCCAAAGCTCATGCTCCACTGTTTGCTCAACTCCGGGCTGAGGCCCGAGATGTCACTCTATCAAATAAAGTAACTTCTCGGCTCCCAGGACTATCCTGAGTTCTATTCCCAATTTGAAAATTGAAGCCGCTTAAAGACATTTTCACCCAGGATTATGTTTTAAACGCTAATCTTTCACTTATCTTGATTCCAATAGTCCAACTATCCAATCAACAATTTCGGGTACAATCGAATATAATGATTATTATAGTCTAACTATATAATAGACTACTATTTGATTGGTTAAATTCAAATATATTGATTATTATAATCCAATTATATAATCAACTATAAATGAAGTAGTTTGGATACAGTCCAACTGTTTAATTAAAACAACAATTGAATATTAGTCCAACTAATATATATAAATATTTTAATGACGAAAAATGAAATGAGCGCATGTTGGCAAGTAGTTAAATGAAATTGTAAATTTAATACTTGCCTCCCACTATTTTTCGGTGAGCCTCTAACCCTTTGTGGAGTACTCGGGAAACCTAGTTTCCTAGTGGGCTAGGATCCCGTTAAATAACACACAACCTTGACTTTGGCCAGCAAATTGTACGAAACTTAACTAGGTAGATCTCTAAGATCAATTGGATCCCATCCAATTCCTAGATCCAGTAGGTGGACATCCAAGTCTGAAACATATATCCAATATATGCCATATATCTGATATATTCCCTAACCTTTTTCCTCTGAATCAACTAAGCCTTGGCTTTGGCTTAACAAGCTTAATGAAACCAGTTAATCGTGACCTATTGACAGTGGGAAAGCGTCGTAATCGAGGCCGATGAACAAGAAGTGACCTTGACTTTGGCCAACAAATCGCAACTTGCCCAAGACATACGATATGGAACAAAGCCTTCATGATTCAACACATCCGCGATGGACAAAGGTCTTGACTTTGGACAACAAACCAATGCCAATCTTGGATCTTGAGAGAGAATCACTCAATGGAAGGAAAAACGCTTAATATAAAATAAAGGTTTTTGTCGCGATTTGGCAACCAATTTTTTATCTTTAATTAGGTCTCATCATACACCCTTAAGCATGCATTATAAAAGCATAATAAGGCGCGATAAAATTTAATAGTGATATGCGGATGGATATACAACAAACTTATTCTTAGAACAAATCTCTCCATTTCCTCTCTCCCGCTAGCACTATTCATACTTCTACCAAATTACATAATACTTCTAAAGAAACCTTATTTACATTGAGGGGAATTGGTGAGAAGAGAAATACAATGAGATAAGGAGATAAAAGACTAGACACGCAGGTCCAATTTAATAAATTCTAAATTTCTTACAATAATTTCCAAAATTGCCATCACCATCTAATATTCATCTGATATACTTTATTCATACATACATCCAAGTATTCACCAAATCATGTTATCAATCAATCTAATCCAATTAATTAATCTTTGATTAGTGACCATCCAATGTTTAAACAACGTTTTGATTTGCGCGAGTCCAACTCGTTTAAGAATAAATACTCAAAGTACATATTCTTGAATTATACCAAACTACAATTTTAAATCCAATTTAAATTATATTCAATACTAATTCATATTTAATTCCAAATTAAATAATTACACTTTTAATAGTGCCTTTTAGACTTGGATTCCAAATCCAATCTTGACGGGTCTCAAAGGCCCAATTAGTATCCAATATTATTCAATTAAAGTCCAATGGGCTTTTAATTAATTCTTTAGGCATGGGCTTTGGCAATTATGGGTCAAACCCAAGATGCCAAGGCCCAATTATGAATCACCTTATGTCAAAAATCAATTTAGGCCCTATTAAAATTTTAAAGACCAAATTATCATATTTGGACTTTATGGAAATGGTTTTAGGCCCAATTGGATCCAACCAATTATCATAAACCAAACTTGGCCCAACCAAACCCATTAAGCCCAAATACAATAAATTAAATTAACTTATTATTCCAAATTAAAAATTAATTCAATTCAAGTGTAATTACAATAATTAATTAATTAATCTAATGCTTCCAAAACACTAATTAATTCAATTAATCATGCTCTATATTTTCAATTCATGTCCAACACAAATTGAAGCAAAATCAATCTTATAACATGCTTCAAGGCTCACAGAAAAGGCATACAAAAATCATTCAATTTGATTTCAATCTAATTAAATCAACATATAAGATTTCTATCATGCCAACAACACATCCAATTGTTTAATTTTCAAAAAATTACCATGAGCAACCTAGGGGTACATTCGGCCAAGCATGAAGAATTAGAGATTTTTTATCTAATCAATTTATCACAAATCCAATTATATACAAATCCAATTCAACATCATATAAACTAAACCCAACCATCAATTTAGGCATTTCATGCTCCAAACACAAAAATCCCAAATTTAAAAGTTTAGAACCCTAGATTTTCAAATCAATCTTAGATTGCTCTGATACCATTGTTAGTGTTCCTAGAACATCCCAAGATCATCTAAGAGTGATTTGTGTGTGAATAAAATCAAAAGAGTTGCGGAAAATACTCACATTGATCGGATGAGTTCAAAACTTTTTATGCAATTCTGTAGAAGCTCCAAGCCTTCTTGAGTGTTTCCAACACTTCGGTGAGTTTCTCTATCACCTTGATTCACTCCTTTAAGTGCTAGCTAGAACAAATGAAAGAAAAAATTTCCCCTCAAAGGGAAGCATGCATTCGGCAATTGAGAGAGAGAATAGGGAATAATGCAATTTTTGATTTCTAAAATCTTATCTCATTTACCAAATCCAAGTTTGGTATATCTCATTCAAAATGAATAAACAATTACAAAGTGTGTTGAGTAAAAAACAAGTAAAGCAAGTTTTACACTCAAGCTAAAACAACTTCCATCACATGTCAAACTTGTGATGTAAGTTAAGTGGGTCCCACCAATTGTAAATTCTGAATTTACGTCGAACAATCTCAACGCGTAACTTTACTCGGGCTCGGGTTCGTTTAATTTAGAATTAAGCGAATTACCGTTGCGACTTAATTAAATCCAATTTAATTAAATAATAATGCCTCACAATATTATTACGTAAGTCGCTTACGAATTAATTCTAAATTAATTTGTTCGCTCGAATTAAAATATAATTTTAATTCCGTTTTGAAATCCGATTTCATTGAATATATCTAATATATTATTTTAGCCCAATTAAATAAATTAAATAGTAAAATCTAATTTCACTATTAAATTTACTTTACCGATTAATTCTAAATTAATTGCATTCTCTCTTCTCGACGAACTTAATCCTAGATTAATTATTTCTCTTTTATTAATCCCAGATTAATTTATTGCAGTAATTAATCCCAGATTAATTTTCTCTCATAATTAATCCCAGATTAATTTTTTGTTCGAGTCAAATCTCAACGGTGAATCTTCGGGAAGTAACCCAAGAGATCCCTGGATATGTTGGCAGTAAATACGGTCATCAGACTATCCGAATACGTGCGTACCCGGTACCACGTTCTTACCGATTTACAAGACATGGTTGGCTTCTAGCAAAGCACCGTGCCTACCAAATTCTCCAGAAATATTCTTTAAATGAATATGTCATCTTTGTCAGGTGTAGCTACGTAGTATTGCGTATTACGATCCATTATCTAATGTCACATGCTAGGCCTGGGGGTGGAATTGTGTCTGCCTCGTACGAAGTATATATCGGATCTCTGGTAACTAGTCTCTATAATCGGATAATCATGACCTTGTCATATTATCCTGATAGTTGCATCATACAAGAGTACCAGTTCCGTATCCTGCGTGATCATCATCTCCATATGACTGAAGTGATACTTCCATCTTGACATCACATCCAATACACTACAATTCTCAGTATACCCAGAAGAAGCGTACACAGAACCTGTTAAAGCCCCGGACGACCAAAACCAAAGTGTACTGATTGTCGCAAGTATTATCGATGCAAGTCTCAGGTTAAGACCAAATACATCTACCCTGATTCGGATTCCCATAGACACATAGTCATACTTCCAATGGGATTCCGAGGGGTCTATCCAGAGTGAAGCTGTTTCCGTACCATCGGTAAACAGAACCTCCTATTGCACTTGCATGAGTATCCAATACCCAAATATATGAGAACTATGCCGTTACGCTTCCATAACACGTACAAGTGTAATACTAGTCTATTCCGCATTATCGATGTCCAGTCTCGATAATACTATGACTAGAGATATTTAATGATTAAACCTTACGTGGATTAATATTGTCTCATATCTTATCAATCCGGTACTAATCATATGGACTTTTATCATTTATATATCCGGGTAATCCAATTACAAATGATAAAAGAGCAATTTCCTTTGTCACATAGTTAATTTGTACAACAACGCCATGTTCTGTACAAATAGTGATGATATGGGTCATAATTGTCCAACATTCTGCATCTGCTTGGCTGGGTACCATTTCTCAATTGGCAGATGGGCTAAACTCCAAATAGACTTCCTGCTTAAGGCATCAGCTACAACGTTAGATTTGCCCGGTGATACTGAATGGAACAATCATAATCCTTCAATAATTATATCCATCATCTCTGTCTTAAATTAACCTCTTTTTGACTCTGGATATATTTAAGGCTTTTGTGATAGGTGAAGATTTCAAACTTTTCACCATATAAATAATGCCGCCATATCTTCATAGCAAATATTATTGCAGCCATCTCCAAATCATGAGTGGGAAATTTTTTTTCATAAGGCTTCAGTTATCTAGAAGCATAAGCAATCACTCTCCCCCTCTACATCAACACACATCTTAATCCCACCCTAAAAGCATCACAATACACTGTAAACCCTCCTGATCCCGCTGGCAGTGCAAGAATAGGAGCAGTAGTCAATCAGCTGTTGAGTTCCTGAAAGCTCTTTTTACAAGCATCTGACCACTCAAACTTCACATTCTCCTGAGTTAGTCATGTTAACGGAGCAGCTATTCTAGAGAAATTCTCTACGAACCTCCTATAATACCCTGCTAACCCCAAGTAACTGTGAATTTTCGTTACACTTTTAGATCGATGCCAATTCTGAATGGCCTCAATCTTCTGAGAATCTACTTCAATCCATTCCTTAGACACCACATGCCCCAAGAATCCCACACTAGTCAGCCAAAACTCACACTTTGAGAACTTAGCATACAACTTATATTCCCTCAATGTCTGTAACACCTGATGCAAATTCTCTACATGTTCCTATTCATTTCTTGAGTACACCATAACCTCATCAATGAAACTATTACAAACCAATTCAGAAAAGGTCTAAACACCATATTCATCAAATCCATAATCGCCGCAGGGGCATTAGTCAGACCAAATGGCATTACCAAAAACTCGTAATGTCCATATCTGGTTCGAAATGGCATCTTCAGGACATCACTCTCTCTAATCTTCAATTAATGATAACGCGATCATAGATCAATTTTTGAAAAACATTGTGCCCCCTGTAACTGATCAAACAAATCATCAATCTTCGGCAGTAGATATTTATTCTTGATTGTCACCTTATTCAGATGCCGATAGTCTATGCATAACCATAATGTTCCATCATTCTTCCTCACAAATAACACCAGAGCACCCCATGGGGACACATTGGGATGAATAAAGCCCTTATCCAACAAGTCTTGTAACTGCGCCTTCAAATCCTTGAGCTCTACAGGGGCCATCATGTACGAGAAAATTGATATAGGCTGCGTGCTTGGTATTACGTCTATACAAAACTCAATCTCCATATCCTGCGGTAATCCTGGAAACGCATCTGGGAATACATCAGGATACTCCCTCACCACCGGAATCTGATCAAGGTCTATATTTCCCGCTCTGCTATCTGTTTCATAAGTAAAATAACCTATGTTTCCCCTCTGAAGTAGCTTAAATACTTGCATTGCTGATATCAATTATGAGGCACTACACTCATATTCATCTGATAAACTTTTACTGGTTGATCGGGAATATCTAAAGTAACAGTATTCTCCCGAAAATCTAATACTGCATGGTACTTAGCTAACCAGTCCGTCCCCAGAATGACGTCGAAGCTCAATATACTTAATACTATTAAAACAGCTTGACAAGTATGCCCACCAATATCTACAGAACACTGTTTCACACCCCACATAGCTTCTATAGGACCTCATATTGGTGTAGCTATAATGATAGGTGAATTAAGAGGCTCGGTGTCTCTATCCGTCTGAGTTACAAATTATAGTGCCACAAAAGAGTGTGTAGCGCCCGAATCAAATAACACCCTCGCTTGCACAGAATAAATCAATAGTGTACCTGTGACGACTGCATTGGATGCCTACGCCTCCTAGAGGGTGATGGTATACACCCTGCCTTGAACTATGCTAGAGGAAGTCTATCCTCGATCACCTACTGATTGTCCCATTCCTCCTACCGTCTGACCTCTACTCACAAGCCTCTGCTCTCCTCATCGTATACTCTTATTTGGTTGTGGTTGGGGTGTAGAAAGAGCGGCACAGAAAGATGGAAACTGATCTTTTGGTACTAGACAGTCTCTCATCAAATGGCCCATTTATCTACACCGATAACAACCCCTACTCCCAGATCGGCAAGCCCTCGAATGAGTCTGCCCACATATCGAACATAAAGGAAGGCCTCGCCCTGTTTGGGCTACCAAGGGAGAAGAAACTGCACGAGATGTGGCACTCTGAGTCGGTCTATAATCCTGACTCATTGAACTGAACCCATATCTCTACATGTAGTAGGTAGAGCTGAAACCTACTGTTCTCTACTAGGGCCACTCTATTGCGGCATAGCCCTCTTCTCTGATATAGGTCTCTTTCGAGACTCTCTCTACTTGTCTCTCTCTGGCCCACGCTTCAAATTACATGGCAACATCTAAAACTTGAGTGTAGGTAGTGGCCTCTGTGATGTGGATAGAACGAAACAAATAGTCTTGAAGTCCATTAACAAATCTCTTCACTTTCATCTCTTCCGTACTGACTAAATGTGGGGCGTAACGGGACAATCACGTAAATCGAATATCATACTCAAAAACAGTCATCTGATTTCCCTGAACTAACTGCTCAAACTCCCGATCCCTAGCATCTGTGATACTTTATCGAAAAAATCTGGATAAGAAAGCTATACTGAACTCAACCCATGTCAATGGAGGAGCATCTCATCACCGGCCATCTCGAAAATACATAAACCAAGTGTTGGCGACATCCCTCAACTGAAAACTAACTAACTCAACCGCCCTCTCAGGTGAACACCCTAAAGCCGTACATATGCGGTCTGATTCCTCAATAAAACCACAAGGATCAGAGGAGGATTATACTCCCAGGAATGAGGGAGGTTGAAGCTTCCGGAAGTCATGTAAGTACATTAGTAGCTCTTGTCGCTGCATAACCTAAATTGTTACTAGATGTGGCTCATGAGGCATAACAAAAGGTCCTGCTTGGAAAGTAGTAGGATCTGGTCTGTTTAGACGAACTACTATTTGGTGAGCCATTGATCGTCCTATAGGTGGAGGTGGAACAGGAACTGTGAGTTCTGTAGCTCTTGGCTCTAGGCCTAGTGGCTGCTACTGACGGGTAGTCAACTGGGCTAGAGCTGCTACTGACTCGTGAATCTGTTGTAAACCCGAAGCTATTGGGTCATTAGGTTGAACCACTGGTGCTGCTCTATCTTCTCTTACACCACTCTCATGTATGGACTCCACTCTCTGCCTCTATCTAGCTCTGTGGGAGGTGCTACTGATCTCTGATATGGATCTATGCCTTGAGGCACCCTACCACACCTTGGGTGGCATGAGATCTAAGAAATTAAGAGATAAAAATTGTCAATTACATTTAAAGGAATTATAATTAATCAGAGTGAGACATACCTCGAGAAAAGGTTACTAGAGTAAACAGCCTCTTATATATAGTAGTACCCCGGGTATACTACGACTCTCTCACTGCAGTCATTGACTCCCTAGAAAATGCTCTGATACCATCTTTGTAACATCCCCAATACGGAATGCTACCGGCAGGAAATAGATCACATTGTCGCCTAAGCCACTAACTTATGCAATAGAAAACTTGCTTTTATCATAATACTATGTAATTTCATAACTAGTTACACATGCAATCTTAGAATTAGCACAAATACATGATCATAAAATATATACATATCTGAAAGTATTTATCCTATACACATCATCAATCATATGACTATAATACATCAAAATGAAATCCCAGAGAACTACATTCTATATGAATATAGATCTGGAATGATGGACCCCATAACTAGTGACTGCGGCATAACTCTTGTCCTCGAACTAAGTCTCCAAAAGTTACATGTGGCTCACCAAAAGATGGATCCTGTAAAAGAATTGAGAAGTGGTGGGGGTGAGTCATTTGGAACTTATTGAGTGGAACTACAAAATCAAAGAAAATGTATCAGTATAACTGTTTAAAATAATCTTAGCTTAAAAACATTGTTGAAATCCTTTGTTTGGAAACTAATTCTTTTCTATCAAACTTGAGAAAAATATTTCTGAAATATTTTATGCATAAAAATCTATGGAACTGTAGAAAACTTGACGCATGGGGGCTTTATGTATTGTCAACCCCCCATACGCCTAACTAGTGGTCTTGGGGCGTTACGTATCGCCGTCCCCCAATCCACTGACCTAGAGCCAGAAGTGTTGATCCAAGCTACTACCTGACCCTGAAACTATGGTCTAAGGGAGTTACGTATCACCATCCCCCTAGCGCTGAACTACGTGCGCACACGGTCTCTGTCCGTCAATTCCATAAGTCAGAGCAGAGGTAGGTTTTTCCCCCATGCCTCCAAAATCATATGCACTCAAGCATTTAAATCTTAAAGTTACTCAAAGCTTTCTTATTTAAGAAATAATTGAAAATCAATTTTGCTAACGCCCTAAAGCATTTAAAAATAAGTCTTGAACAATCATAAATAAATACAATTCAAGTTTGAAAGAAAAGCATCCACTCACAGATTTGAAGTTTGGTCAACTCCGCTTCATGTCACTGAGGGAGATCGCGGCTCCTGTCGAGTATCTATTTTGGATAACTTAGTTAGAATATTAGTTGTAAAATATGATACGAAATTAAATTAGGCTTCTTAATTCGATTAATTTACACTAATAAAATGTTGTGCATAAGTGTTTCTATCTTGGTACGAGTCCCCTAGGATGTCCCCTAACCTTCCGAATAAAATGGGGAAAATTAAATAATTTTTAAACTAAAATATGCATAAGTCGCGAAACTATGGTGTGGGCGTCGCGACACTCATCTGGGCTAGGTTGAGGCAGAAAGAAAACTTGTTGCGCATCGCAACGCGTCATGACAAGCGTCGCGACGCTCATGCCAGTCGTGACTTCGCACAATATAGATTCTCTGGTTTTGATATGTGTCGATGTGCTAGACCAGTAGCATCGTGACGCTTAATCATCAGGTCTGAATTCGAAGTCCTGTCTCGTTGCACATCGCGACACGATCCCAATAGTGTCTCGATGCGTAGCTAATTTCCAGGGCCAAAACTTCATTTCTTTCATGGTTAACTCCATACCTCATTCTAATACAACCACAAACAGTTACAACATATAATTTATCTTCATACCATACTTCTAACATCCCAACACCACCAAACCTTATTATCCTCACTTAAAGCTTCAACTAAGGTGACATACCTAGAATTGCACAAACATGATTTTCTCAACACACAATTAACAATAAACACACTACTTTCAATCCACAACTCATAACAAACATTCATTCTTCAATACTCAAAATTTCAAAATTTGGGTAAAGTATCATTACCTTATCTCAAATGCCTTCTTCACCAATGGAATCTCAAAGCTTCTTTCTCCTACTTAGGCTTAGATTGGGGGAATAGAAACTAACTAATCTTTGATGTTGAAGACAAAGGAAGGAAAATTTTTTCTTACTCCATTGTTGCTTCTAAGGTTTGGTCTCGAGAGAGAGAACGAAAAAAATAATAGATTTTCATTTTCTTGATTTTTGTTTCTTTAATTAGTCCTTGAAAGTCCTAGCATTTTCTATGAAATAAAATAAGGATATGGGCTAGCATTTCTACTACCCATTGGGCCTAAATATTGGCTATGCTTGTTTAATTTCTTTTTTTGGCCTAATTATTTCCTTATGGTTAATTTTAATTGGTTTAAAGTTGATCCACCAAATCATTTCTAGAATTTCGGCTAATATTCGGAAATTTTTTTTTATCTAAGTCGTCTAGTTACTTCATTTGATTTTATTACAAAGTTTCGGGTCGTTACACTCGCTTCTGAAGTATACCACGACCATGGATTTACTAGATCGCAAATACGTAAATGATACCTATGTCATGTACACAGGACTGACAGATTCTATCTGATACTCATAGGATATCATGAGCATGAGTCCACACCCAAAGAGCATACAAAGGTATGATCTAAATAGATCGGTGACGTTACTGCCATCAAAGTATGGAGGATATCGCATATATCCATAGTGGTATCGCAAGTCGAATGACCACTATGCTACTCGACTCGAGAATATTCCTATTGACGCTGGTAACCATATATTAGGAAATCTTCGGTGAGTCGTTCAGTGTTTATCAAATAAATACCTACACATTTATACGAGTCTCCCAAGACTCGTGGTTCATTGGGATAAACTATTGGACCAAGTCTCGATATACGACATGTACTGGTCTCAGCGGATTTTACTAACCGACCCGTGTCAGTAAATCTTGACCAGGAACTTTATTTGAGAATATACAACTTCTTCTGACACTTTCCAATGTCAATTACAAACTACGTTGTAACTGCGCACTACAGTGTAAATCATGGGGTCTTTGTCTAATATATACATATCACTAAATCAGATTTAGTTTCAATCGAAGCGTAATTAGATCAGATACGTATATAAAAACAAGAGGTGTAACCATTAATATGTAATATTATGGAAAAATCAATTGTTCATATTCATGAATCGGACATAAATATAATCTGAATTGAAGCTCCGAGCACCAACCTTAACACATATAAGCTAGGCTTATATGATAAATATGTCTGGACTTAGAGAGTCCCACAATATGAAGTGTACTCATTGAGCACTTGGGTAGCAAAATTATTTTTATTATAAATAATATTTTATATTATAATTATCAACTAAAATAATTAAGTGTTTTTAGATAACATTGATTATTTACTTTGACCCAATTGGATTAATCCAAAATTTATACAAGGGATTTGTTGTAATTTCATAAATATCTCTACCATTGGAGGATATTTTGGTAATTATAAATATGTAATTATAGGTGTACATGGCTTCATTTAATTAGATTAAATCAAAGTGGTAGGCAATGAATTGATCCATTTGTTAATCTTTATTTTGATTTAATTGGATTAAATCAAAGTGGTAGACAAATGTGATTAATTACACCTAATTATACATATTTGGACAAATTGGATTAAGTCCACCTAAAAGTTGATTAAAACTTTTATTAATTAAAAATTACATAAGTTTTGCTATAAAAGGAAAACTTGAGCAATGTTTTAATTAAGCTTGAGCTTAAGAAAGGTAAGCTTGTGAAAGCTAAAACAAGCAAGAATTAGAAATATTAGCCCAAGTGAAAGAAGTGTTTAGAGAAGCTTTGGAAGTTCTCTACAACATTTGAACAAGGAGAAATAAAGATTAGATCTTGGAATGAAGCTTGCTAGCATTAGAGTCAAGATTAGATCTTTGAGTCAAGCTTGCTAACTTTGGAAGTTCTCTACAACATTACAACAAGGAGAAATCAAGATTGGATCTTGGAATGAAGCTTGGTAGCATTAGAGTCAAGATTGGATCTTGGAGTCAAGCTTGCTAACTTTGGAAGTTCTCCATAATATTTCAACAAGGAGAAGAAGATTGGATCTTGGAATCAAGCTTACTAGGTGAGTTTCATCTTCTCTAAATCTATGTTTTCATTAGTGAGTTTTTTTCATTAGTGAAGCATATAGTGATGTATAATGTATTGGATACATAATAACATAGCTTGAAGTTGAAATGAGACTAATGAATTGTGTATGGATGCTTTGAAAGCATAAACATAATATGATTGTAATTGGGTCAAATATGTTCATGTTGGACATGGAATATTAAATTAGAGTTTGGAACTCTAGATGATTGTTTGGAGCTATGGCTATCATTCTAGAATCACTTAACCACCTTGAGTGACCTATAATTGTTTATAATTCATTTCTTTGTGGGATTCTATTTTGGTTTATGTTTTGATTCAAAGAAATACATATATGTATTTAGAATACCTGTATGTTTGTTGTATAACATTTATTCATGTTGGTTTTGATGTTAAATTGGATTTTAGGTGTATTGAAGTGTTTGGAGAAAATTGGTAGTGTTTAGAATTGATTTGAATGTTAAAATACTCTCTGCCAATATTTTACATAAGGTAGCGTCGCGACACTGAGCTTTCAGACCTTCTAGGTCGTGACGTCGAGCTTTTACTGATTGAGAGTCGCGATGCAAACCCTTGCGCGATGTGATGCTGGCTCTCGCAGATTGGGTATTGCGACGCCCAAGCCTTCGTATCGCGACTCATCGTGAGCTGATGCTCATGAATGTTGAAACTTCAATTTTCTCAATTCTGGAGTTTTCAGACTTCGATTTGGTCTCTGGTTTTCCTATGGACTCGTAAAGGAATATAGTTTTCATTAAAATAATTTAAAAATACACCTATGAACATGCATAATGTGTCATAATCTATGAATGATAAAAATATGGATGAATTACATAAAACATTCTTAATACAATGTGATCTATACGTGTAAACATCATTCGACCTCAAAGCCTACCATGACAAAGAAGTAAATATGTGGACCCTTGATGTCATGTGCCAAATGACTGCAACTAATACCCTTATTCTCCAAAACTTGTCTTATATATGCATAAGATCCTGCAACAAAAAATTGAGTAGTGTAGGTAAGTCATATAAATGACCTAGTGAGTGAATGATGTAATTAATACATAAAATAGCATAAAATAAATGAACGAGCTTTCAATGTAAATTATTGGAACATAAACCTGTAAGGTCATGATCATATGTCATAACACACATGTAGACTTAAGTTGAAAACATTCTTACATACAGCTTGAAAACTTAACAATATAAAACATACACTTGAAAACGTGATTCGTGATCTTTAAAACTGTTAGAGTTGGTGCGAAGAGCGCCAATTCTCTGCTGTATTTCCTTGTAAATATTTTATTATGAATAAAATCAGCAGTTTCTACAATATAATATATCTCTTAATATGGTAAAAACATAATTGACCTTAGAATGATGAGTTATGATACAGTTGCAAAAAAGCGCGCAATTGACATTTAGTTGTTTAAATGACCGTTCTCATTCTTAGACTGTTCCTAGCGAGGTTTACAACATGCTTTGGTCAGAAGTAAACACGTTGAGACTGGTACATGTCGTATACTGGAAAATATATGATTCCAATGGTTTCTCCTGTTAGACATTATGTCCCATAGCGTCACTGTTTGTAAATGATATTGTATTATTGTACAAAATTAACTATGTGATAATGAAATTGCCTTTTGCCGTTTTGTAATTTATTTACTTTGATATATAAATGGCGAAAGTCCATATGATTAATACCGGATTGGAGATGAATGAGACAGTATCAATCCATAAAGGTTTAATCATTAAATATCCCTAGTCGGAGTATTATCGAGATCGGACATCGATAATGCGGAATAGACTAGTATTGCACTTGTGCACGTTGTGAGGGCACAACGGCATAGTTCTCATATATTTAAGTATTGGATACTTATGCAAGTGCGATAGGAGGTTGTGTTTTACCGATGGTACGGAAAACAGCTTCGCTCTGGATAGACCCCGCGGAATCCCATTGGTAGTATGTCTGCGTGTCTATGGGAGGCCGCATCAGGGTAGGTGTATATGGTCTTAACCTGAGACTTACATCGCTAGTACTTGCGACAATCGGTAAACTTTGGTTTTGGTGGTTGGGGACCTTAACCGGTTCTGTGTACACCTCTTCTGGGTTTATCGAGAATCGTAGTGTACTGGATGTGATGTCGAGATGGAAGTATCACTTCAGACATATGGAGGTGATGATCACGCAGGACACAGAACTAGTACTCTATAAAAGGTTGCAACCGTCGGGACAATATGACCAGGTCAGGATTGTCCGATTTAAAGAGACTAGTTGCTTGATGTCCGATATATGTTTCGTACGGGGCAGACACATTTCCAGCCCCAGGCCTAACATGTGATCATCCGATACTGGTTCGATATACGCAATACTACGGTATACTACGCTTGATATAGATCTTATATTCCTATAAGAATATTTCTGGAGAATTGGGTAGGCATGGCGCTTTGCTAGAAGCCAACCTTGTCTTGTGAATCGGTAAAAACGTAGTACGAGGTACGTACGTGTTCGGATAATCCGACGACCGTATTTACTGCCAACATATCCGGAGATCTCTTGGGTCGCTTCCCGAAGATTCACCAATGACGTATGATTCAAACTCGATTAATCTTGGATTAATTACGGAGAGACTTTATCTTGGATAAAGTACTATACATAGAGAGAGAACGATTAATTTGGAATTAATCGTAAAATTATTATATTCGATATAATAATCGAAATTCGATTTCGACGCGAAATTAAAATTAGATTTTAATTCGGGCAAACGAGTTAATTTAGAATTAATTCGTTAGCGACGTAAATAATAATTTCGCTAGGCGCAATTATTTATTTAAATTCGATTTAATTAACGTCGCGACGTAAGTTCGGTATTTCGGAAATATCGAACCCGAACGCGTGAGTGCACGTGGGCCCACTTTCATTTGGAAACGTGTGGGGCCCACATGACACATGTCATATTATGCATTATTTAACTCTAATGCATTGCATGGAGATAGTGTACAATGCACTCAATGGTTTTGCATGGAAATTGAGTGTTTGACACTCTAAGCCATTGCATGATTTGTGTCATAAGTTTATTATTAATTTAATAAATATTATGGCATAAATATAAATTGATTTTTTGTAACAAAAATAGAGAACTCCTCTCTCTCTCACATTGCCGAAACTACATGCAGTTTTGGGCTCTCCATTTCTTCAATTTTTTGTGGCAAGATTTGAAGAAGTTGTGCATTCAAAATCACAACAAAGGCTAGCACCTTCAAGGGATCATACAAAGGTGTTATGGGAAACTAATCCTTGAGCTTGGGAGGATCAAACAAAGCTTGGAGCTGCACTTTCCACCTTGGCCGAATTCATCACTGCACAAAGGAGAAGTTTTCATTTCATCAACGCATCCGCATTCCGATTTTTGTGAGTATGATTCCGCCATACTTCAATATTGTTCATTCATATATATATATTTTACTTGTTCTTGTTGATCTTGGGGCTTGGTAATAGAAACCAACAATGGTATCATTGAGCTTAAAGAGCATGCAAATATATTAGGATGTTATTTGGGGAAAATTGTATGAAGCATGATTTGATGAGTTTGCTTGATTAAATATGCTTAGATGTATGTTATTTAGATTATACATCATCAATTTCATGGAAAATAAATTGGATTAATTTTTCCAACCCAAATGAGGCTTGGCCGAATACATGCAAGCATATGGACTAGATGATTTTTTAATTTTAAGACATTAGATGACTTGAAACAATATGGAATGATGATTTGTAACTCGATTGGATTGAAAACGAAATCGGAACCATTTTAATCACCTTGGCCGAATGCTTGATGGAGGATTAGGGACTTGATTTTTTGATTAAATAATGTTGGACATATATTTAAGATAAAAATATGATTAATGGATTAATTTGATATTTTGGGAATATTGATTTAAAGAATTATCATGATAATACACTTTAATTAATTAAGTTATAAAATTTGGAATTTTAAAATTTGGTTAGTTGGGCTTAATTTTGAATTGGGCCTAAAACTATTATATTTGGACAAAATGGGCTTGGTTGGGCCAAGTAGATTTGGACCATTTGGATTGGATCCAAAATGGGCCTAAATCACACCATTTAAGCCCAAATATAATAAATGGGCTTTTATGTTTAATTGGGCCTTATGGGCTTGATATTGATTTTATGGCATATGAGGGTGATTCCTTATTGGGCTTGGTAATTGGGTTTGACCCATACATTGACCAAAACCCAAGCCTAAAGAAATCAATTGAAAGCCCATCGGACTTTAATTAAACGGACATTAGATGTTAGTTGGGCTTTGAGACCCGATTGTATTAGATTTGGAATCTAAGTTATAAAAGCACAATAAAAGTGTATATTTAATTTAGAATTAAATAATAGGATTAGTATTGAATACGACTTAAATTGGATTTAACGAGTAGTTCGATATAATTCGTGAATTCATACTATAAGTATTTATTCTCAAATTGAGTTGGACTCGCGCAAATGCAAACAATTGTTTGAACATTATATTGTCACCTAATTAAAGACTAATTAATTGGATTTGATTGGTTGTATAACATGCCTTGAATGAATGAATGTGGATGTGATGTATGAATAGTGTATATCGGATGGATATTAGAAGGGAAGGGTAATTTTAGAATTATTGTAAATTTAGAATTTATAAATTGGACCTGCGTGTCCAGCCTTTCTCTTATTGTCTCTTTGTATTCTCTTCTCACCTAATTCCCCTCAATGTAAATGAGGTTTCTCTTATTGTATTATGTAATGGGTAAGAGTAGAATAGTGCTAACGGGGAGAGGAAAGGGAGTGATTTGTTCTAGGAACAAGTTGTTGTTCATATCCATCCGTATATCGCTATTACTTTACTTTACCGCTTTATGATGGTTTTAGAAGCATGCTTAAGGGTGTATGATGATGAGACCTAACAAAGATAAATTAATTGGTTGCCAATTACGAGAAAAATCCCTCAACAATATTAAGCGATTTTCCTTCCATTGAATGATTCTTGTTCAAGATCCGAAGTTGGCATTGGTTTGTTTGGCCAAAGTCAAGACCTTTGTCAATCAAGGATGTACTTGAATCATGAGAGTTTTTTTGCATATCGGTGTCTTGTCCAAATCGTGATTTTTATTGGCCAAAGTCAAGATCACTTTTTGTCCAATGACATTGATTACGAAACTTTCCTCGTCAATGGGTCCCGCTTAACTGGAATCATTAGGTTTGTTTTTGGCCAAAGCCAAGGCCTAGATGATTCGGAGGATAGGGTTAGGAAAATGTAATGGATACATTGACATTATACATATGTTTGGGACTTGGATGTCCACCTAACCGGATCTAGGAATTGGATGAGATCCAATTGATCATAGAGATCTACCTAAGTTAAATAGCATACAGCTTTTATTGGCCAAAGTCAAGTTGTGTGTTATTTAACGGGATCCTAGCCCACTAGGAAATGCGATTTCCCGAGTTCCTCCACAGGGTTAGAGACTTGAAGAAAATAGTGGGAGGCTATTATTGAATTTGCAATTTCGTTCAGATACTTAGCCTTACGCGTCTTTCAAAATTATTTCGTCAATATTTTAATAATTTGTTGGACTAATATATTGTTATTTTGCTTGTAACAGTTTGACTGTACCCATAACATCGTTGACTTTATAGTTGGACTATAGTTGTCAAGATGACTGGCAAGGGTAATGTCCGCGACATAATCATGGCGATAATGTCTTCAAAGGGACAAACTTTGCCGACTGGGAAATGAACCTCAAGATAGTACTTGGGGCTGAGAGGGTGCTGTATACTATTCAGAGACCTCTCCCGCCTAAACCCACTGAGCCACTGGAGCTAGAGTTATGGAAGACTCATAGTGACGATTGTGACCAAGCTCAGTCAGTTATGCTAGCTGCAATGACCCAGCATTTCAGACGCCAGAACAGGGACTTGGATCCCTATAACATGATGGCAAGATTGCGTGATCTCCACCGCACCAACAAGCGGATAGAGAGGTATGAGCTAGTAAGGAAACTCTTCCGCTCCCGGATGACAGACGGCGCATCAGTTGAGGCCCACAGGACTCAAATGATCGCTGACATAGATGAGTTAGCCAAGATGGGCATTGTCTTGGAGGCAGAGTTGACGATTGATATGCTATTACAATCGCTACCCGATACTTGGAACAAAATCATCATCAACTATAAGTTGATGGACACTGACGACACTCTTGGAGAGTTGTTGTCCGTGCTGAAGGAGTCCGAAAAGGAACTCCTAAAGGGGAGCAAGCGCGAGGCGCATTATGCATCGACCTCTCATGCGCCAAGGGCTGGGCCCAAGGCAATTGGAGGTGCGAGGAAGAAGAAGTTCAAGAACAAGGGCAAGGGCAAGTTGACAGTGGCTTCTAGGAAGCCAAAGGACAAATCTCGTGACATCTGCCTCAACTGCGGCAAGAGGGGTCACTGGAAACGTGACTGCCGAATGGGCAAAGGGCAGAGGGAGGATATCAAGGCTGGCAAGGCTATCGCCTCTGGTATGTTTGTTATTGAGATAAATATGAATACTTCTAGTTTTAAAAATTGGATTTTTGATTCTGGTTGTGGTGCTCATATTTGTACTGATGTGCAGGATCTGCAGGATAGCAGGGTGCTGGCATCGGGGGAGATGGATCTACGGGTCGGAAACGGAACACCAGTTGCTGTTTTGGCCGTAGGGACTTTTGTTTTAGAACTGCCCTCAGGGCATGTACTTAAACTTTTGAACTGTTATTTTGTACCTAGTTTAACTAGGAATATTATATCTGTATCCTTGTTAACCCAGCAGGGTTACACTTTTGTATTAGAAACACTGGGTGTTATTTATATAAAAATGATGCAGAAATTTGCACAGCTGTTGCAAATAACGGTCTTTATATTTTGAATATAAATGAATCTCCTAAAATGACAAACAAAAGGCTCAAAAGGAGTAATCTAAAAGATGAAGCTTATATGTGGCATTGTCGTCTAGGACACATCAACAAGACTCGCATATCCACACTTTCGAAGAGTGGGTACTTGGACGAATTTGATCCCAATTCATATGACGTCTGCGAATCTTGTCTTTTAGGTAAAATGCCTAAATCACCTTTTAGCGGTAAAGGTGAACGTGCCACAGAACTGTTGGCTCTCGTTCATACTGACGTATGCGGGCCCATGTCTAGCCAGGCTAGAGGTGGATTTCACTACTTCGTAACCTTCACAGATGATGCATCTCGTTACGGTTATGTGTATCTTATGAGACACAAGTCGGAAACTTTTGAGAAATTCAAAGAGTTTCGACACGAAGTAGAGAAACAAACAGGGAAGAGTATTAAGACATTACGGTCAGACCGTGGTGGCGAATACTTAAGTTATGAGTTTCAAGATTACTTGAAAGAATATGGTATTCTTTCACAGTGGACTCCTCTGGAACACCGCAATTAAACGGTGGTGTCCGAAAGGAGAAACCGCACCTTGTTGGACATGGTAAGGTCAATGGTGAGTCGCACTGAGCTACCAATATCCTTCTGGGATACGTATTAAACAGTGCTATACTTATTTTGAATAAGGTACCGTCGAAGTCTGTTGAACAGACTCCATATGAGATATGGACAGGAAGGAAACCAGGTTTCTCTTTCCTGAAGATTTGGGGATGCTGGGCATATGTTAAACGTTTGGAAAGTACCAAACTTGAACCCAAATCTGATAAATGCCTTTTCGTAGGATATCCTAAGAAACCAAAGGATATTACTTCTATCACCCACAAGAGAACAAAGTATTTGTTGCTCTACAGCATTTTTTCCTTGAGAAGGATTTTATAAATGCAGTGGTAAGTGGGAGGAAAGTAGAACTCGATGAAGATCGTAGTGATTATGACGAAACCTTCTCACCCGTTGCCATGATTAAATCCATTCGTATAATGCTTGCAAAGCTGCATATTTCGATTACGAGATATGGCAGATGGACGTTAAAACCGCTTTCCTTAACGGAAACCTTTTGGAGGATGTTTATATGCAACAGCCTGACGGTTTTATCGTACCTAGACTTGCAAACAAGGTTTTTAAGTTAAATCGATCCATTTATGGATTGAAGCAAGCATCACGGTCATGGAATCAGCGTTTTGATGAGATCATAAAAGAATATGATTTCGTGCAAAACGCAGATGACCCTTGTGTATACAAGAAGGTTAGTGGGAGAGCACTTACTTTTATTGTCCTTTATGTCGACGACGTATTGCTTATAGGCAATGACATTCCCATGCTAACGTCAGTGAAAGCTTGGCTTTCATTAAAATTCTCCATGAAAGATCTGGGAGAAGCAGCCTTTATTCTTGGAATAAAGATCTACCGGGATAGATCTAGAAAGCTGCTTGGACTCTCCCAGAGTACATACATTGATAAAGTGTTGAAGCGATTCAACATGGAACAATCCAAGAGGGGATTGGTTCCAATGGTACGTGGTACCTCTCTGTCTAAGGACATGTGTCCTAAGACTCAGGAAGAGAGAGACAACATGAGTCGGATACCGTTCGCCTCGGCAGTCGGATCGATCATGTATGCCATGATATGTACACGACCTGATGTCTCATATGCTTTGAGCATGTGCAGTCGCTATCAGGCCGATCCAGGTGAAGGTCACTGGATAGCAGTTAAGAATATCCTTAAGTATCTTAAACGAACTAAGGATGCTTTCTTAATTTATGGAGGTGGAGAACTTGCGGTATCTGGGTATACCGATGCAAGTTTCCAAACCGACAAGGATGACTACAAGTCGCAATCCGGGTACATTTTTTGTTTGAATAACGGAGCAGTGAGCTGGAAATCTTCCAAGCAGATACTGTTGCCGATTCAACAACAGAAGCGGAGTACATCGCTGCATCTGAAGAAGCAGCAAAGGAGGCAGTTTGGATCCGAAAGTTCCTAATCGGAAGGAGTAGTTCCGTTAGCAGCTGAGCCCGTTCCATTGTATTGTGACAATAACGGGGCTATAGCACAGGCTAAGGAACCAAGGTCTCATCAACGGTCCAAGCATGTTCTTCGACGTTACCATCTGATTCGGGAGATTATACATCGTGGCGATGTAAAGATCGAGAAGGTCACATCAGATGACAACATTGCAGATCCGCTGACGAAGGCTGTTCTTCAGCATTTTTGAACGACACATACATAGTTCGGGTATTAGATGCTTGAGTGACTGGCTATAGGCCAAGTGGGAGATTGTTAGACATTATGTCCCATAGCGTCACTGTTTGTAAATGATATTGTATTATTGTACAAAATTAACTATGTGATAATGAAATTGCCTTTTGCCGTTTTGTAAATTATTTACTTTGATATATAAATGGCGAAAGTCCATATGATTAATACCGGATTGAGATGATATGAGACAGTATCAATCCATAAAGGTTTAATCATTAAATATCCCTAGTCGGAGTATTATCGAGATCGGACATCGATAATGCGGAATAGACTAGTATTGCGCTTGTGCACGTTGTGAGGGCACAACGGCATAGTTCTCATATATTTAAGTATTGGATACTTATGCAAGTGCGATAGGAGGTTGTGTTTTACCGATGGTACGGAAAACAGCTTCGCTCTGGATAGACCCCGCGGAATCCCATTGGTAGTATGTCTGCGTGTCTATGAGAGGCCGCCATCAGGGTAGGTGTATATGGTCTTAACCTGAGACTTACATCGCTAGTACTTGCGACAATCGGTAAACTTTGGTTTTGGTGGTTGGGGACCTTACCGGTTCTGTGTACACCCTTCTGGGTTTATCGAGAATCGTAGTGTACTGGATGTGATGTCGAGATGGAAGTATCACTTCAGACATATGGAGGTGATGATCACGCAGGACACAGAACTAGTACTCTATAAAAGGTTGCAACCGTTGGGACAATATGACCAGGTCAGGATTGTCCGATAAAGAGACTAGTTGCTTGATGTCCGATATATGTGTTCGTACGGGGCAGACACATTTCCAGCCCCAGGCCTAACATGTGATCATCCGATACTGGTTCGATATACGCCATACTACGGTATACTACGCTTGATATAGATCTTATATTCCTATAAGAATATTTCTGGAGAATTGGGTAGGCATGGCGCTTTGCTAGAAGCCAACCTTGTCTTGTGAATCGGTAAAAACGTAGTACGAGGTACGTACGTGTTCGGATAATCCGACGACCGTATTTACAGCCAACATTTCCGAGATCTCTTGGGTCGCTTCCCGAAGATTCACCAATGACGTATGATTCAAACTCGATTAATCTTGGATTAATTACGGAGAGACTTTATCTTGGATAAAGTACTATACATAGAGAGAGAACGATTAATTTGGAATTAATCGTAAAATTATTATATTCGATATAATAATCGAAATTCGATTTCGACGCGAAATTAAAATTAGATTTTAATTCGGGCAAACGAGTTAATTTCGAATTAATTCGTTAGCGACGTAAATAATAATTCGCTAGGCGCAATTATTTATTTAAATTCGATTTAATTAACGTCGCGACGTAAGTTCGGTATTTCGGAAATATCGAACTCGAACGCGTGAGTGCACGTGGGCCCACTTTCATTTGGAACGTGTGGGGCCCACATGACACATGTCATATTATGCATTATTTAACTCTAATGCATTGCATGGAGATAGTGTACAATGCACTCAATGGTTTTGCATGGAAATTGAGTGTTTGACACTCTAAGCCATTGCATGATTTGTATCATAAGTTTATTATTAATTTAATAAATATTATGGCATAAATATAAATTGATTTTTTGTAACAAAAAATAGAGAACTCCTCTCTCTCTCACATTGCCGAAACTACATGCAGTTTTGGGCTCTCCATTTCTTCAATTTTTTGTGGCAAGATTTGAAGAAGTTGTGCATTCAAAATCACAACAAAGGCTAGCACCTTCAAGGGATCATACAAAGTGTTATGGGAAACTAATCCTTGAGCTTGGGAGGATCAAACAAACTTGGAGCTGCACTTCCACCTTGGCCGAATTCATCACTGCACAAAGAGAAGTTTTCATTCATCAACGCATCCGCATTCCGATTTTTGTGAGTATGATTCCGCCATACTTTAATATTGTTCATTCATTTATATATATTTTACTTGTTCTTGTTGATCTTGGGGCTTGGTAATAGAAACCAACATCTCAATGAACCATGAATCTTGGAGACTCGTATAGACGTATAGGTGTTTATAGCAGATAAATACTGAACTACTCACCGAAGATTCGTAATGGTTGGTACACCAACGTCAATAATAATATTCTCGGGTTGAGTAGCATTAGTGATTCTTCGACTTGAGATACAATTGTGGGCACATGAGACATCTTCCACACTTAGATGGCAATCACGTCACCGATCTATTTAGATCAAACCACCGCGTTTTAGTTGGGTGTGGACAGATCCTCAGGGTGTCCTGTGTTTGTCAAGATAGGATTCGTCAGTTCTGTGTACAGAGCATAGGTAGTCCATATATGATTAGCAATTAGATCAAAACCATGGGCCCGTGGTACACTTTAGAAGTGAGTTCTAAGTGTTCTTTTAGAGATTGCTAATAGAGATGTAGACGAGATTGTCCCTATAGAGATTTGATATTTATATCTATATCTCTGGGATATATCTGGATGCCTATGACGGATGAATTAAACATATGCCTTGACCTCGACCTGTATGATTCGGTGAGTTTATCTGTGGTCATCATAATTTATGGGTGGGTGATTTATGGACACGAAATTGGATTTCATGACGGATACGCCTAAATCTAGAGAGTCTCACCTAAAAAATATACTCGTAGAGTACTAAGGAAACTCTTATGTATAATACTGATTATTTATAAGACGTTTAACGGTAAATGAAAAATACATGCAAATGGACCTAATGGTCATTTCATAATTAACGTGTATTTGTATTTAATGAATGATTTTATTAAAAAAAACATTAATTAAATGTCAAATTGTGATATTTGACATATATAATAAATATATATGTATTTGAATATTTAAAGTAAATATAATACATATATTTAAAATATATGTATTTAAATAATTATTTAATTATGTAATTGTGAAATAAATAAAGTAACTAAAATATAAATATCTTAAGTTATGATTAAGTTAAGAAATGACTTAATATGATTGTTACACTTGTTAATATTCATTTAATGTTGTAATGTACAACTTTAACAGTCAACTAATACTTATTAAATTGAAACAAAAAATAAATATCTAGATATTATATTTCCTCTAGTTTCGGCCTAATGGGAAGAAGTATATATTGTTTTTGTTTAATTTTTTTTCTTTAGGTTTAGCCACCAAAACATATACAAAGAAAGTTTGAGAGAAAAAGTTGAAGAACAAAGGAAAAACTTATGCTAAATCTCAAGATTTGTAAGTAATTCTCAACACTCTTCAACTTAGAAATAATTCTCAACCAAAAAATTTCCTCAAAATGCCGAGAAGGCCTCTAAGGTTTCCAACTTGTGCACTTTAGTCCAATCTTTTTCAAAACAAGTCAAGATCAAATTCAATCAACACCAAATTTAATATACATCATATATACATCATTATACAACACATATATGAAAATCTCCAATTTTGGAAAGGGTATAGACCCTAATTTTATAAATTCTTCAAATTGAACAAATTACAACATATTAAACAAATCCAATACTTTAATCAAGTCTCTACCATACCAAACAAGTTTCACCACTTTGAAACAACCCAAGAGAAATTCTAGGTCATCAATGAGTGGCCTAACAACTCTACAATGGCAACTTGATCATCAAATGACCAAATGAGAGCTAATGAACTCATTTGAAGCTTTCTTTATTTTCACACATGCTAATATCTTTCAAACAAGTTTCCAACAATTTAATTACAAATTAAAAGAGTAGATACATCATCCTAGCAACATATGTTGAAGCCAAGAATAATAGAAATAATTCTAAGTTGAAGAGTGCTGAGAAATAATTACAAATCTTGAGATTTAGCTTAAGTTTTTCCTTTGCTCTTCAACTTTTTTCTCTCAAACTTTCTTTGTAATATGTTTTGGTGGCTTAACCTAATGAAAGAAAAATGAAACAAAAACAATATATACTTCCTCCCATTTGGCCGAAACTAGAGGAAATAAAATATCTAGATGTTTATTTTTTGTTTCAATTTAATAAGTATTAGTTGACTTGTTAAAGTTGTACATTACAACATTAAATGAATATTAACAAGTGTAACCAATCATATTAAGCCATTTCCTAACTTAATCATAACATAAGATATTTATATTTTTAATTACTTTAATTATTTAACAATTAAATAATTAAATAATTATTTAAATACAAATATTTTAAATATATGTATTATATTTACTTTAAATAATCCAAAAACATAGATTAATGATATATGTTAAATATCACAATTTGAGATTTAATTAATGTGTATTTAAGAAAATCATTCATTAAATATAAATACACATTAATTAGGAAATGACCATTAGGTCCATTTGTATGTATCTTTCGTTTAACCGTTAAACGATTTATAAATAATCAATATTATTAATAAAAGTTGCCCCAATACTCTACGGGTATTTTTCATTAGTGAGATTCTCTAGGTTCAGACATATCCATCATGAAATCTAATTATGTGTCCATAATCTACCTACTCATAGATTATGACGAACACGGATAAACTCACAAAACTATACATGTCGAGGTCATTGTATAGGTATAATCCCTCTGTCATAGGTATCCAGATTATTCCAAAGGTACATATATAAATGTCAAATCTCTATAGATATAATCACATCGACGTTTCTATTAGCAATATCTTAATAACACTTAGAACTCACTTCTACAATGTACCACGGGCCCATGAATTTAACAGATTGCTAATTCCATATTGAATACCTATGCTCTGTACACAGAACTGACGGATCCTTTCTTGAAACACACAAGATATCCTGAGCATCAGTCCACACCCAACGAACAAGCGGAGGTCTGATCTAAATAGATCGGTGATGTGACTGCAATCAAAGTGTGAAGGATAACTCATATATCCACAATGGTATCTCAAGTCAAAGAATCACTATGCTACTCAAGCCGAGAAGATTCTTATTGACATTTGTGTACCATCCATTAAGAATCTTCGGTGAGTCGTTAAGTGTTTATCTGTTATAAATACCTACACCTCTATGCGAGTCTCCAAGACTCATGGTTAATTGAGAAACCATTGGAATTCAAGATTCCAGTGTACGACATGTACCAGTCTCAATGGGTTTACTTTACTGACCAAGTAGTGTAAACCTTGATCAGGAACTGTCTAAGAATGACAATGTCATGATACAACTCAATGTCAGTTGCGACGCTTTTGCAACAGTATCATAACTAATCATTTGAATGTCAATTACATCTTTATTATATATAAAGAGATGTTATATAATAGAAACTATTTATTTTATTCATAATAAAATATTACATACGTATTTATAGGGGAATACATAAGAAAATTGGCGCTCCGAGCACCAACCCTAACAGGACTACCTACCAAACATTCCATACAGGGCTATAGATTATGGTCAAACATCCAAGACACTTTATGGACTTTCACCGAGAGTAGTCCAACCATATTTTCCAAATAGGGCTACGGACTCTTGTGTGATTGAACATCCAAAAAACTATATGAACCTTCACTGATGGTAGTCCTGCTATAATTTCTGCACATAGTTACAGATTCTTATGTGGTCAAGCATCCAAGACACTTTATGGGCATTCACTGAGGGTTATCCTACTTAATTTTTTCATGCAGGAATACAAACTTCTGTGTGTTCAAATATTATATCATGATGCAACAAGACATATATTTCATAAAGAAAGCTTCTATTTTGGAAATAGGTAATTGTTGAAGTTGTTTTTTTTAATGAGGAAGTAACTGTTTTATGGGATTTGGTTGAAAAGGGAACGAGATCGTATCCCTTTATAAAATAAGATACACGATACATATCCGGCCTGACTTATAGAATATCCGGTCAGACATGGTTTTTTATACCTGGCCGGACATAGATGACATCCGGTCAGAACTTTAGCTTTTGAGTTTTTTAAGATTCTTTTCCCTTGCAGCATTAAATATGATAACTTTTCCAAACTTTCAGAAGTGGTCTCATAGGAGACTCATTATTGGGCTATACGTAAAAATACGATGTCTACAGTCTCCCCCACTTTGGTAGGCTTCTGTAGTGTATGATAGTGATAAATCTATCCAAGTCATGAATGCATTTTTACTTATATGGCTTGTCTGGCGTCACCAGACTTGCATTGCCTTGTGTTGGTGTTTGATGGTTAATGAACCCTCAGGTCCTCCATTGTGTTAATAGGTGTGAGGATGAAGATGGGTGCCCAAATTCCCGATGTCTCGATCGATTTTGAGATGCCTCGATCTTTGTATCATAATTGATGAATTCGAAAGTCTTCTGATACCTCAATAGGTTTGAGATGCCTCACTCTTTGTTTGATAATTGTTGGATCCTTGATCCTCCAATGCCTCGATCAGGTGTGAGATGCCTTGATCCATGTTATCATGGTTGTCAGACCCTCGATCCCCCGATGCCTCAATCGATTGTGTGATACCTCGATCTCTACCATGATAGTGGTTTAGACCCTCGGTATTCTGATGCCTTGATTGGTAGTGAGATGCCTCGATCTTTTTTTTCATGGTTATTAGACCCTTAGTCATTTGATGCCTCGATCAGTTGTGAGATGCCTCGATCTCTGTTTTAATTTTTGATGGGTTGGACCCTATAACTTCTTTGAGGTTTTAACTGGATGAGATGCTTAGATCTATATATCTTCTTGTAAGCGGGCTTCGCTCCGAAAATCCTCTTTTAGGTGGACCTCGCCCCTAATTTTCTCTTCAAAGCGGGCCTCGCCCTCATATCCCCATTTTTAGGCTTATCGGATGCTCCATTGTTTGGAGGCTTCAACATTTAACTGCATCTTGTTCCAATATCTTCTTGTATGTTGGTCCATTTTTCCCAGCTCTGGTCGATGTTCCAAATCCTAATCGTGCGGTGGGTGTCACCCCTACCTATTACATCTAGACGAGCCTCACACTCAGTTGCTACATTCAGGCGAGCCTCACCGCCATGTATTGTCTTTCTGACAGCCAAGTGCTTCGTATCTTGGAGGCTTCAACTTTTGAATTTAATTGAGTTTTCTTTCTTCGGTTCTTAGAGACTTCAACTTTTGACTTCAACTTAGTGTTCTTACTTTGTTTCTTGGAGTCTTCAAATTTTGAATTCAACTGAGTGTTCTTACTCTGTTTCTTATAAGCTTGCCTTATCCAAACTTCCTGCAAAAGAAATTATATCTTTATGTATGTATGTATGCATGTATGTATGTATGTATTTATGTATGTAAATGATCTCTAACCGATTGCCCATTCTTCGGCTCGAAGGGTTGCATGAGTCACAATGTTTTCAACAGAGGTATTCCCAGATTTTGTTTTTCTTTTGTCTAGGTTGTCCCTTGGGATTTCCAAATCATGGATTTTACTTTCCAAATTTTTATCATGCAATGAATCCTCGCATGTTCTAAAAAAAAAAATATTTCGAAATCTTGTCCCTTTCTAAGACTTTAGCATTGTCTAAATTCAAACTTCATTTTCAACTATGGTTTCACCTTTCGAATTATTCTCCGTGTGTGTGTGTGATTCTTTTACAAATAATTACATATAACCTGGATCGATTTATGCTAGCACTAAGTGTAGACTAGTATTAGCACTTTAGTTCATTTTTCTCTTCTCATTTGGTCAAGGTAATCTAACACCTAGTCAAAATTAACATGATTTTTCAAATATTTTATTAATGTAAGGCTTATCTCCAGTTTCCTTAAGTCGTCAAATTATCTTTTGATGCAAAAATTGTACATTTGTGATGTGAGCCTCTGGTTACTCAACAATTTCACCAACTCAAGTTAATTTGCATACTCAATATTCAAATTATCGTTTGACGAAAGAGTATTCGTGGGGTTCACAATACATCTGGTTTCTAAACACTTCGAACAACAAAGTAGATTTTATGGGATTCACCATTTTCTTTCTTTTTTTCTCTCACTTTTCCCTTTCTTTCTCTTTTCCTTTTCTTCTTCTTTGTTTATTTTTCCTTTTTATTCTTTTTCCTTTTCTTTTTCTTTTCTCTTTATTTTCTCTGTTTTCTTTATTTTTTATTTGTGTCATCTCATTAACCTAGTGTCGTCTTAGTCTTAGCCTTGGAAAAGAGGTCGGATGAATATCAAATGCTTCGACCGTTTTCTCAAGTTGTGCCATCATAAGTTCTTTCTAAGTAAGCAAGGCAATTCTAAGCTCAAGTTTTAGTACGCATTTATGGACAGCATTCTGCTAGTGATTAGAAAAGTTTTACAAAACCAACTTTATTTCATCATAGAACATTTGAAAAAAGTCATTGCATGATAAGAAAGGAAATATGCAAGTGAGATAGTCCGAAACCCACTTACTGCGTGGCTACGATTCTTTCAGGGTTAGGTATCTTGCCTGTGTCGATCAAATCTTGTATCTCATACTTAAGGCATGCGAATCTGTTAGTGTCATGGCCCTTTTGCTGGTGCTAACAGTAATATCTGTTTAGGTCATAGTGGCGGGGTACGTGATTTGGAAATAGTTTAGGCTCCAAGGAATTCAGTAGGCTTTGTTTCTCAAGCTTGGCTAAAACTTTGGACATTGGCCATCCTAAGTTGGAAAAGTGTCGTTTTTGCTATTTTCTGAGCCCTCTCCATTATTCCTCTTATATTTCCCTCGGCCATAAAGCTTCTTGTATTCTACTTCCAATTCTTCTATGTTCATCACAATATTTTTTAACAGTCAAAAGTCAGAGATCATGGAGGTCATCCTCCTCAACTTGTTATAGATGAAGGGCTTTGTGCCCTCGATGATCATCTTTATTTGAGCATTTTTCTGATGGCCTAGTTTACATCTTTAATAGTTGGCTCCTCGAACGGTCCATATATTCTTTGAAGCTTTCTTCGGACTTCTGTTTTGTGTTCTCTAAGTCGCGAAGTGACACATCTATCTCTATGTCTGTGACGTACTGACTAAGAAAGGCTTCGGCCAGTGTTTTCCAATCATCTTTCATCTTATTTTTCAGGTTCCAGTACTACACCACGGGTGCTCCTTCTAATGACATCCCAAATATTTTTAAAATTTGACTTTGAAATAGACCAGTGGCACTCATAAAAGATACGTATTATCAAATATGCACTTTTGGGTCTTCGTTACCATTAAACTTCATCATTTTAGGCATCTTAAACTGGGTGGGTAAATGCTATTTAAATACCATAGTATTATAATCATGTACGTCATCATGCTTGCTCTTTATTTTCTAAGCCACAGCCTCCATCTATTACTTCAAACTTTACAACTCAGTCTCGACTTGAGATCTGGCCATTTTTCCTAAAGCATATTTCGTCATGCATCTTCATCATCTATTGTAGGATTCTCATCAATTGCCTTATTTCCGGGCTCCTCACACCTCTTCCCACTAGTCTCGGCCCTTATCGTCTAGGCTACTACCTAATTAGCCATGGCATTGATTAAGGTCTGTAATTATTCCGCTAAATTATTTATGGTGTTTTCAAGATGGTCTATTCAGGAACATTCATTGGTGGCCATTCATGTTATACTTGTGATCGACATCTTTACTAGTCTTCCATTCTCCTTAACCCAACGCTCCACTATGATGGCTGCAATCATAAAGGGTTAGCATGATGCATGGGTGGTATGTATGCATGGGGTACAAGGTTTCATTCATTCAGAATAGTCCTTCCAACTTTATTTCTCTCACACATATGATAAGTCAATATCTGCCCTAGGTATGGCTTAGCTTATGTACCAACAAGGGATACACAAGCTTTTTCTCTCCGATGCTAAAGGTAAACCTTAGCTAACTCGATTATGTTCCATCATTTAAAGACAAAGGTCGACCATTTATAAAATGACTAAGCCTGACATGAGGATTATGCCATTATTTAAAAAATATGAATTGGACCCGTAATAATCATGGTTATTGAGGATGTGCCATGAAATATTTAGGAATGTTCAAATGGGCCAAGACATGATGTATATTTTTTCTGAATTAGAGTCAGTATGAGCATCATACTCACGTCTTAGCACATTTGGATTGTAACTAAATACGGTAGGGCCAACAAGGTTTCCATACATGGTGGTCTGTTATCATTTCGAAGCATTCGACTCAATTATCATGAAAACGTAAACTTATCCAGTTGAAAAGGCCCAATAAGTTTACATCACACGATAAAAGATCCAAACAACTTCAAATAATTGGTGGCCCAACACAATCATAAGGGAGGCTCCTATAAAATGATATATATGGCCATTTATGTCGGCTCATAAGGGTATGGCTTAGGCTTTCATCTTCATCATCGGTGAAAGCTTGTCCACAATTAGGTCTATACCCACCCAATGGTTCGAACGACCAATGGACGCCCTTTTTTATACATCGAGGGTATCATCACATAGCTATCCACCCCTTGAGTGAAAGCAATTTCACGATATGTAATCTCATCGGGGGTTTAAAATGTATGCAAAAATAATGAAGACATGGTTCATCTCAGTCCCGCCAAAAATACTACAAGGCATTTTTTTGGGGCCGATTTTCTATCCCCGATAGAGTCGCCATGTGCAGGAGCAAAGCAAGATTTCTCACTATGTCTATGACATCAGCGACCACGACAACGTTGAGCTCACAGCTCGTATAAAGTACGGATAGTCCCACGGGGGAACTAACCAAAGAATAATGGAGTCGTCACCCAGTATGAGATATTGGGAATGGTTTAAGGTCGCACTATACCCATCGCAAGGTTTGACTTTAAACCCGTTTGGGTACGGAATGGTCCCTTACTTATGTCAATATATATACTAAGGTTCAAAATAAAATCCATATGTCTTATAATGCAAGGAGATCATACATGACAATTTATATTTCATATAATAATAGAATAGATAACACATAAACCATATATGTAAGCGAATCCCTACATCGATTGGTGCTCGGATTTCAAACGAATTTTACCACGAGATCAAACATAGTCCTGTTTAGCTTGCACTACAAGAAAAAAGGCCTTTACTGACACTAAGGTTAGTGACACTAGGCTAAAAGTGTCAGAAACGACGTGTAAATGAGCCTATTTCCGTGTTTTTCACTTAAATATCAATAATTACTGACACTATGGTATCAGCGATTTTAGTGTCAGTAATTACTATTACAATAGTATCATAGTAGAAATAAAAAAAAAAAAAAAAAACGCGTAGTCGTCTGGAGTCGAACCAACACCTCGCGGAAGTGACGTTTTTCGCATATATTACTGACACTAGAGTATCAGTAAATTTAGTGTCAGTAATTAATGATACCTTAGTATCAGTAAAAAAATTAAAAAAAAAATTATTTCCTTAAGTCTGCTGGGACTCGAAATTGTAACCATTGATATAAATTTTTTTTTTATTGTAAGGCTTTACCACTGGGCCAAATCGTGACTTTTGTTCCTTAAACCGCGGTTTATAAAACATATATGTATTTGTCGGGTCAAAACCTGAACCGTAGTTACCAAATCAATTGGGAACTTGAAGATAAGATCCCAGATTCAAGTTCCAAATAATATATTTATAAGAGTTTGATACAGCATATGTTTATCCATGTATTCTTATCAAGGTCTAATAACCCTGATATGGATGACGTGAGATTTCCGGATATTTAAAAAAAAGTAATTGAAATGAAAATTTTAAGATAAACCAAGATCGACCGCCAAAACCCTACTTCTTCTACGGCCACCGTAAGCCTTTCCAAAATCGACCCACCGTTCACGGCGGCCTCGTCTCCAACCGTCAATCTCTCCGTAAACCAAACTCCACATCAGAACCCCACCAATCACACAGCCCTTCAATATCCATAAATGGGACCCACACTACCTCTCCAATCAAAAAACTCAATCTCCACCGTCCAATCCCAACACCTTTCAACTGCAACGTCACCTCTCACCCATCGCCCGCTTCATTACCGACGCCTTCCGCAAGAACCAATTCCGGTGGGGCCCACAAGTCGTGACCGAGCTCAACAAGCTCAGTCGCGTCACTCCCGACCTCGTGACCGAGGTTCTAAATATCGAAAATAGCCCTACACTGGCCTCCAAGTTCTTCCACTGGGCGGGTAAACAGAAGGGGTATAGGCATATTTTCGCTTCGTACAACGCTTTGGCTTACTGCTTGGCTCGAAACAATTTGTATCGCGCAGCTGATCAAGTCCCTGAGCTGATGGACTCGCAAGGTAAGCCACCCACTGAGAAGCAATTTGAGATTTTAATCAGAATGCATGCTGATTGTAGTAGGGGACTTAGAGTATTTCATGTGTATCAAAAAATGAAAAGATTTGGAATTTCGCCGAGGGTGTTTTTTTATAATAAGATTATGGATGCCTTAATCAAGACAAATTATTTAGATTTAGCATTATCAGTTTATGAGGATTTAAAGGAAATGGGTTGGTTGAGGAGAGTGTTACTTACATGATTTTGATCAAGGGATTTTGTAAGGCTGGCAGGATTGATGAAATGTTTGAGATTTTGAAGAAAATGAGGGGGAATTTGTGTAAACCTGATGTATTTGCATACACGGCGATGATTAGGGTGTTGGTTGCGGAGGGGAATTTGGATGCGTGTTTGCGTGTGTGGGAGGACATGAAGAAAAATTCGGTTGAGGCAGATGTGATGGCGTATGTGACTTTTATCACGGGGTTGTGTAAAGGAGGGAGGGTGGATAGAGGGTATGAATTGTTCATGGAAATGAAGGATAAGGGGGTTTTGATTGATAGGGCTATTTATGAAGTTTTGATTGAAGGGTTTGTGAGAGAGGGGAAGGTTGGAAAGGCATGTGATTTGTTGAAGGATTTAATTGATTCTGGGTATAGGGCAGATTTGGGGATATATAATTCGATCATTGGAGGATTTTGCAATATAAAGCGGTTTGATAAAGCTTATAAGCTTTTTGAAATTACGATTCAAGATGGTCTTGAGCCAGACTTTTCGACTGTGAATCCACTGTTGGTTTGTTATGCAGAAATGGGGAGGATGGATAACTTCTTTCAGTTGCTGGCTCAAATGGAGAAGTTGAAGTTTTCTGTAGTTGCTGATCTTGAGAAGTTTTTTGAGTTTATGGTTGGAAAGGAGGAAAGGATTATGATGGCTTTACAAGTGTTTGAAGAATTAAAAGGGAAAGGTTATAGCAGTGTTACCAAATCAATCTTATATATGTATTTGTCGGGTCAAAAGCTGAATGAAGGAAGATGAAGAGCACGCCGAGAAAGTGAGAAGGGGGGAACGAAAAGAGAAAGAAGCAGAAACATTGTAGATTGAAAAAGAAGAAACCGAGGAGTGAAAAATACGAAGAAAAGAGAAACTGGGAGAAAGGATCCAATAGGTAAGAACTCTATGTGGTGATTTTCTTGAGATTGGATGTTTATTGGTTTACCTTGATTTGTTTAGATAAATCTGATTTTCACCCGAGCATGATGAAGAAAAACGAAATAGGGTTATTCAAGACTGATTTTTAATTTTGAGAATGAAATAAATTCAATTAATTTGGGTGAGAACTACAAATTTGGGGCTAGCTACAGCAAGCAGATAGAGAAATAGAAAGAAACTGCAAAAGAAAGCAAGCAAAAGTTGCAAAAGCAAAAGAAGATAAAGAAAAAGAATATCAAAATAAAATGATTGTAGCTCGAATTACAACTGTTGGTATAAAACCCTTGGCATTTCTTCAATTGCAATGTTTATGTCCCTTTCCAAGAATCTATCAAAAAATATATTCCCTATTGAAATCTGTTTCTGTTACTGATAACATAACTATATGTGAAATACTTTCTTTGCTTCCTGCTGGATTGGCTGCTAAACTCAGAATACACCTGGTAATGATCTTGTAGCTAAATTGGCTTATTTTCTTAATGTTTTATCAATAGCTAATAGAGATGAAACACTTGATTTCGATTACCATGTTATATCCATTGAGAATTTAGAAGAAACAAATTATTTCTTTGATCATGATGCTATTGTATGAGATGATGAAAATTATGAATCTGTTTTAATTGATTGTACTTCAAATTATCATCTAGTTGAGCAAAAGAGAATCAAAGTTGAAAACATAATGAGAGATCACGATGAAATTAATCGAGTTTACAATCATGTTTTCAAGCCTAAAGCATTTAAAAGATCTGTTACTAATCCTGGTGAACAAAAAAAAAATGAATCTTCTGATGTTTTCTCTATTCTTGATACAATTGCTTCTAAATCAATGAAATGGAAAAGTGCTTTCTTTGATATGTGTGTGGTGATTGTAAGGATATGTGTTGTCGAATTAACATTTATATAGATATATGAATATCGTTATGTATTATATTAATTTTGAGATATGTGAGTGATGATTTGAGTAAGTTGTGGATGTATGTTTTTATAGCTATAAAGCTTAATAAGTCTGAATATGGATATATAATATTATGGATTACATATGTTTATGATATGGTGATATTTTATTATGTAAGTTGACTTGGGAAGTATATTAATGGTAGAGTCGGTATATAGAATATATGTTATTGATTTGTTTGTTTTGGTGATTATGTAGCGGTATGAAAGATACAACTTGTTATTATGGATGCCATTTGGTTTTTTATATGCATGCTCTTAGGTTGTTGGTATGGTTATTGTCAATAAGTGCTTTATGTGACAAAAATTAGATCAGGGTTATATTTTGTATTTTTATTTGGATGTATTTAATGTTTTTATTTATGAAGATATCGATTTTTTTTGGAAGTCCATCTAATTCTTAACATTTGGTTTATAATTTCAGATTTTGTGCCAGATATCATATTGTTGGGGGATTGTTGCAGGCTTCTCAACAAGTATCATGAATTTTGGTGGGGGCATGACATTTTGATGGGACTTTAAGAGTAGTTTTTGAAATATATATATGTTAATTTAAAGATTGTCTATGGAGTTTTTGTATTCATCATGTGATACTGTTGAATTGATTAATACGATTAATCTATTATATTGCGAATTTTATATAAATGTAATTTTTTAGTTTTTTATTTCATTGAGTTGGTATATATATATATATATATATATATATTTTATGATTAATTTAATTACAAAAAATAAGAAATATAATTGTGAAATAATACGATTTTTAATTTTAAAAGATATTGACGGATATTGATACTATAGTAACAATAATTATTGACACTAAAAATCAAATATATGCGATATACTGATACTGCAGTAACAAATTTTACTGACACTATAGTATCACTAAATACTGATGATATAGTGTCAATAATTTACTGACACTAAAATAGTGTGAGAGATTACTGATACCATAGTGTCAATAATTTTTGATACTACAGTATTAACGTTTACTGACACTAGAAACTAGTGTCAGTGATTTCTGACTGCGGCAACACTGACACATTTATATAGTGTCAGTAAAACCCTTTACTGACACTAATTTAGTATCAGTAAAAGCCTTTTTTCTTGTAGTGTTGAATACCGATCGATTTTTGTTCTTGGGATGCGGCACATTTACGCTCAGGATTTATTGTATATATATATACCTATGGGCGTGGTTTGGTGATGTAGGACTCAGGATCTTAACTTAAGGTCATTGGTTCGAATCCAGAGAGCGTATTTCTTGTAAGAGCCTAGGACAGACGGTGATTTTACTTGTCCCGCTTAAGCCCAAAAGATGGTTTGACGGTGGGATTTCCAACAATTTCAATATATATATATATATATATATATATATATATATATATATATATATGTGTGTGTGTATATATATGTATATGTTGAGCTATTGGCTTTTTTTTTAATTCTATAAAAAGCGTTGGTTTTAATTATTTAGAACGCAAAAAATACTGTCAAACAGATTTTTATTTCATTATCTATTCTTATATATGCAAGTTCCATATGTAGTTATTGTTATTATGATTTATAATTTTAAAAAAAAAAAACACAAACAGAAGGTGCATCATCATCTTCTTATTTAGAATACTATGTCATGTTGAGCTCTGTGTCTTTTATTTTCTTATTTTAGATCTATCAAAGGGTTGTTTGAATTATTTCTAATGCAAAAAATATTCTCAAAAAATATTTTTTCGTCATCTATTCTTATATATGCAAGTTGCATCTGTAGTTATTGTTATGAAGATTTACTCTTGGTGTGCAGCTTTCTTGTTTGTTTGTTTATTCTTTTGTTGATTTAGTACTTAATCCAATGGATTTTTTTGTCAACATTCATATAAAATTAAACGAGTACTCAAGGAAATTTTACACAAGTAGAAAGCAACATAAATCAGGGTAAATATTGATCTCAAATGTGATCTCTCATAGGACACACTGGCGTCTACATTTTAAAAAGAAAAAAATAACAAACAGAAGTGCATTTATTTATTTTGGCTTAAAGCCTATTACATTTTTGGTTGGGAAATTTCATTATGCAATAGTGGTACCATCAACCAATAGATATATAATATATATGAGTTGTGTTAAATAAAATTATCATTTATTTAGTTTTTTTTTTACTAATTAATATGCTTGGTTTGAATTGTTGTGTGGGTGAGAGTGAGCTGCCGAAAATGAGCCGGCTTTTCAGGCGATACTAGCTCCGGAATTGGTCCAATCAAACGATCAAGTTCTCCTGGTCCTAAGAAAACCACAGCTGAAACTCGTGCTTCTGGGGACGAATTAGCCAACGCTCTATGATCCACGCTTACATATTCATCATTTGACAAAATCTGTAATACAAAATGATTAGTCAAAAGACTAAGGAAAATACTAAGAAGATGAATAAGGGATAAAAACAAAATCAAAACGACATTATTTTGGTTGAATTTTTTTACAAAAAAAAAAAAGTAAACACAACCAAAATGACATATGTTTTTCTCCTTTTTTTATTCTCATTTTGTCTCCATATCAATATTCAAAGATAAAAAATGTGTTTGAGAGTATTTAATATCATATTAAATATTTTCTCAAAGTTTACATTATTTCAAATATCATAATAATATATTCAAAAGTGCTAGTTAATTATCACTCCAAAACTCACCCTAAAATTCTACATTTGAAAGCAGGAAACTACTTTAATACCTGAAGGAGGTCCCCAATATTAACAACAAGAGCTCCAGGAACAGGTTTACATCAACCCAATTGTCACCGTACTTACATTGGAGGCCCCCATGATGATCCTGCAGCAGAATAGCTAATGCTCCTGGATCAGTGTGACACTGAATCCCCATTGTTAGATTAGGTTGTGGACAATAGGGATAATAGTTGCCAATCATTCTCCTTCCTTGTACGACGGTCAGCTCTTTCAACTTGTCCGTCTTCAATCCTAACCCTTCACAAAGCAGCCCCATCAAAACCTCTCCGAGTTGTTTCATATGTTGGTTCCATTCCAAAGCCTCTTTTCCACATATTTCAGGAAATTCATCAAGCTCTGGAGGGTTCGGACTTAGCGTCATCACGAGAGTATCCCTGCACAATACAGGGCAAAAAAAGTTTATTAGGACTTAAGAGTGCTAAATTTGACTCTCATAAATCATAAATTAGAAAAAATTCCCCCCCTCAAAATTAACATTTAACACTGGAAGAAGTAGCCAGAGGATGTCTTGGATAATTTTTCTGAAGTAAGAATTGATCCCTAATCCCTTGTATAATCCCATGAATACTCTAGGAGAACTTACATAAGTTAAAAATCAGAGTTTTGGAAATTATATAATCCTGAGAGATGTTTTGGCTTTTATTAAAAAAAAAAATTAAATTTAAATTTTTTTTAATTTTGATCTAAATTTAAAAGTCTCGACTACTTATGTTGTGAGCGGCCCCAAGATCACTCATGTCAAAAACAACATAAGGGGAAAAAAACTCAAAATCATGTCGGAATAAAAGAGAAAAAAACAGCAGAAAAATCTCTTATTTAACCTCCAGGTAGCAGCTTGAGAGTGATACATATCAACGTTAGAAAAGCACATCACCCCACGGCTATACTCTCTGTGATAGAACTTCGCCCTGGCTTCCGTTGGTAGTTCATGAAACCCTCTGATAGCTCCAATCAAACGCTCCATAACATCAACTCCAATCCCGTGATTAACAATCTGAAAAAACCCAACTTCACGCGACGCACGTCCAATCATTTCGACAATCTTCGGTCGCAGCAGCTCAGAATCTGCACCGGACAAATCGATGATGGGGATGATATCAGGGTCTGGCTTGGTGATTATTTTGGATGGCCTGATTTCGGATAGTGTTTCTGCTGGGTGGATAAAAAATTGGGGAATTGTGGTGATTCCTGAATCCACTAAACCTTTGACTCCGATCTTTGAGTCCTCGAACTGTTTAACTTCTTTGGCTCTGTCGTAGGATTCTGTTTCTTTCTTCATGGTTTTTGCTGTTGCTGCTACAATATTTTGAGAGTTTTTACAAAGAGAGAGCTTGTTCTCAACACTCTTAAACACACACTGCTACTAACTCGTCGTATTTATACAAGGAGACAACACATGCTAATAACTCACATTTTATTATTTAATATTTTCTTCATGACGTCTCCAGCTGTACTATCGTATTTAATATTATATTATCTTGGCATTTTGCTTGCCAGAACGTGCATGTATATATTCTTCTTGGTACGCACACCACTTTCCATATTTTAAAACCCATGCATTATTGATGGACGTTTTATTATTCAAAAATGATAAACATAAAAACATTTTTACTTAAAATAAATATATTCCTCTCACACCGATCACTGTAACTACAATAAAGGGGTGTATTTATTTTCGATAAAAATGTTTGTGGATATATCACATCTCTTAATTATTACAACTCTACAAAACCTACTCCCTCTGGTAAATAATAATCGAGACGAAATTTGTCACTGGTCCACTTTTTTGGAATAGAGTTTAAATGGTTAATTATTGCATAAATAATAAAATATTTTAATTATATAGGTGGGTGTTAAATAATTAAAAAGAAAATAATAAAAAATTTAAATTTGTTATTTACACAATAAATCTCATGCGTATAAATAGATATTTCATTTCATTATTTTCTAACAGAAAAAAATATCGTTTCTTCACACGCGCACTCAATTTGCCAAACTTCACACGTCAATGGCAAGGCACATTAGAGGTATTTATAGATTTTAGAATTGAGTTATTTTAATAGGGATATGATTTAATTCTATTAAAATATGAATCATAATCCACAAAAAATAAAAAATAAGAAAAATATATTTCTTTTTATTTAATAAAATTAATTAAATAAAATTTATCAATCCTAATACAATCAGATACTATAAATCTGAAATTATAATTTAATACAAACACTTTGCTATATTATATTTCAACCCCTATACTTTTAGAAAATATAAAACGGCTATTGCACTTTTGGAAACTACAAAACTGTCCCTAATTTCCAGATTTTCACTTTGGCCCAAAAATTTTCAAAATTCCATTTTTATTCATAATTTCTGAAATTACGAATTCTCCCTAAAGTTTAAGAATTAAATTTAAGTCCTAAAACTTAATTCTACATAATTTATCTTCAACATCTCAATACTTTAAAGTGTGTGACTTATTACGTTCCTTCTTATGTTGGCAATGAAGATAGTTATAGACTTCATAAGTCTAGAAAATTTAATCTATTTAATTTATCCTCAATTAACTCCTTAATTAAGAAACGAATTTCCATAGATCAAGAGCGACATCTACCAATGCATCATGACTCTCAATTAAGAAAGAATACTAACTTTAGTAAAATCTATTATGTATACGATTACTGTATGATTCAATCGTTTCGCCTCATACATATCCTGTAGTAAATTCTCTAAATGTGTATATATATATATAGTATGGATGCAAGGAGGGTCATGTCCCTTGAATAGTGCCCTATGGGAAAGACACTAACATGTAGGGACATGTCCTCTAATTGAAAGAACACACCTTTAGGCTCCAAATGGTTTAAGAAAGGGATATAACCCTTAGGAGGGTTACACCCCAAACCAAAGGGTGCCCTTAAAGGCACTCTTCCATGTCTATATAAAGGAGCCTTCATGTTCATTCAAGTATCCAGTAGAAAAAAGTCTCATACATTTGTCTTAGAGAGTCTTTTTTTAAGAAAATAGAGTTTCCACCATTGCCCCGGTTCATGTTCTTGTGAAAGGAGTGCCCATTCTCAAGAAGAATCCAAGTAATCCTAGGAGGACGTTAGCCACAAAATTCGTAGAGCACCGAGGCGGGGCTAATAAGTTCTTAAAGACAGAGATAACTCGACTTGGACTCCAAGTTTTCGTCATCTTCTTCATTTTCCAAGTTTTCTCTAAGTTTTAGGGTTTATGTTTAATATTAGTATGTTATTGTAGATTTGATTCCATGTTGTGTTCTGGTTTTGATGTTTAAGATTTGTTTGATGCATGTTGATTTTGTTTAATGACATATAATCCACAACAATCTTAAGAACTTTTTACTTTTAGTGTTGTTAGATGAGAATTTATATATGTTTATAGCCAATTTTCTGGGAAAAAAAATGTATTTTGTGTATGAAAAATACGCAAGGGCGTTCGAACACCCAACGAACGCGTAGGTAAAATTTTGATTTTCGTAAGAGCGTTCGAACGCGTATTCAAACGCAACTTGAACGCAAGTCTTCTGCCAAAGAACGTTTGAACGCGTCTTCAAACGCAACACGAATGTAAACCCTCTGAAATATTTCGTTCGAACGCATTTTCGAATGCAACACGAATGTAAACTCTCTGGAACATTTCATTCAAACGCGTTCTCGAACGCTACACGAACGTGAACTCTCTGGAACACTTCGTTCGAACCCATTTACAAACGCTACACGAACGTGAACACACTGGATAGGTTCGTTCGAACGAATAAACGAACGTGACACTAACGAAATTAATCCTGGAATTATTTTTAGAATAAAATATACTTAAATTAATTTATATTGTGATAATATTAACTTAGTAAAATCATATATTGTATTACAATAAACTTGGTAGTATAGATTTTAGTTAATATTAGGGTGTTAAATTATCACAAGTATACACATAGTGAAAAATTGAAATTTAATTGTGTTGCATACTTGGTTGAGAATTAAAAGTGTAATTTTACACACGTAATTCTGTCCAAGCTTGATTGATTAATACACATATACACATATAATTCTACACATATTATATTGTGAATTGAAGTGTAATACTAAGTTTGAATGTTGAAGATATTCTATTGAGAAAGTGTTTAAAGGATATTCTCTCAAAAATGCGATAAGAGCCTAAGTGGTCAGGGATTTAAGTGGTTACTCTAGACCCCCTCGTCCTCTGGGAATATTCCTTATCTACTTATCATAAGAAACCTTAGTCATAAATTCAAGGACTTGTGTTAATTGGTACTACTGTCCAATATAAAAACGAGTGGATACTTAGTATATCACTTGAACAAGATCATTCGTTGATCGTTATACAATTTGTCTTTTGTAGAATTTTTTATTGCTGTTGATTTTTCCAGTTACACATGGCTAGCGGAAATATCGCAGTACCGGTCTCTCATGGAGAAAAACCGAAAAAGTTTGGTGGAGCAAACTTTAAATAGTGGCAGAGCAAAATATTGTTCTACCTGACAACTCTATAGTTGGTTAAGTACCTCAAAGATCCTCTGAGTCCTGTGGAGGGAGAAACGGAAACAGCCAAGCAACTGCGAGAAGAGACATGGTCGCAGGCGACTCTTGTGCAAGAACTACCTCTTGGGAGGACTTGACAATACCATGTACAATGTGTACCAAGGCATGATTTCTACGAAGATTCTCTGGGAATCTCTCGAAAAGAAATATAAAATCGAGGATGCCGGGCAAAAGAAATTTATCGTGGGTAGGTTCATGGACTACAAAAAGGTAGATTCAAGAACGGTAATGTCTCAGTTGGATGAACTACAATTAATCATTCATGAAATATTAGATGAATGAATGAAACTATGTGAGACGTTTCAAGTTGCCACAATTATTGAAAAGTTGCCTCCATCATGGAAGGATTTCAGGATCTATCTGAAACACAAAAAGAAGTAGATGAGCCTTGAAGACCTTGGAGTTCGATTGATGATCGAAGAGGACAACGAATTGTCCGAGAAGGCCAGATACAAGACTATGGAGTCTAAGGCCAACATCGTCGAGGGTGTAAAGGGTAGCAAAAAGAGAAAGAACAGTGGAGCTGATTCTTCCCAAGCTAACAAGAAGTTCAAGGGGAAGTGCTACAACTGTGGAAAAAAGGATAATTTGGAAAATGACTGCAGAAATAAGAAGTCTCAGGACAAAGGCAAGAAAAAGAAAAATGAGGCACATGTCACTGAAGATGAGCAGCTAATTGATGAGATCTCAGATATGAACCTCTCAGCAGTTGTAACGGAAGCCAACTTGGTTGGGAATCTTAGAGAATAATGGGTAGACACTGAGGCTACTCGTTATATCTATGCTGATAGCAAGATGTTTTCCTCGTATCAGAAGGTCGATGGTGGCGATCATCTGACAATGGGAAATTTGTCTACCTCTAGAGTGGTTAGACAAGGCACAGTGGTTCTGAAGATAACATCCGAAAAGAAGCTTACATTGAAGAATGTTTTGTATGTTCCTGATATTCGGAAGAACTTGGTCTCGGGCTATCGCATTGGCAAGAATGGTTTTAAGCTTGTATTTGTTTCTGAAAAGTTTGTATTGACCAAGAATGATGTTTATGTAGGAACATGATACCTCAATGAGTGCCTTTTCAAGTTCAATATAATGACCGCCAATCGACACAGTGCTAATAATAAAGCTATAACTTCTGCTTATATTATTGAGTCACAAAATGTATGGCATGAGAGGTTAGGACATGTTAATTATGATATAATGCGTAAACTAATTAACATAGACCTTATACCTAAATTTGCAATTGATAACAACCATAAATGTGAGGCATGTGTTAAAGCAAAAATGCATAAAACATCATTTCATTCCATAGAACGAAGTTCTGAACCCTTGGAACTTGTACACTCTGATGTATGTGATATGAATATTATGCAAACAAGAGGCGGTAAAAAGTACTTTGTCATTTTTATCGATGATAGCACAAGATTCTGTTATGTGTATTTGCTGAGGAGCAAAGATGAAGCTATTGAGAGCTTTATACACTATAAGAACAAATTTGAAAATCAACTTGGCAAGAAAATCAAAAGAATCAGGAGTGATAGAGGTGGTGAATATTGTTGGGGTTGGTGCTCAGAGCGCCAATCCGGACCGTATTTATGTCTGATTCAAGAATACGAACATCCCATTTTCCCCTAATATTACTTATTTATGGTTGCACCTCTTGTTTTTATATACGTATTCGATCTAATTACGATTAGATTGAAACTAAATGTGGTTTAGTGATATGTATATATTAGACAAAGGCCCGATATATATAATGCAGTACACAGTTACAAAGTTAGTTTGTAATTGACATTAGGAAGTGTCACTGTTAAATGTATATTATCAAACATAGTTCCTGGTCAAGATTTACTAACACAAGTCGGTTAGTCAAATCCGTTGAGACCAGTACATGTCGTATATCGAGACTTGGTCCGATGGTTTATCCCAATGAACCATGAGTCTGGGGAGACTCGTATAGACGTGTAGGTGTTTATAGTGGATAAACACTGAACGACTCACCGAAGATTCTTAATGGATGGTACACCAACGTCAATAAGAATCTTCTCGGGTTGAGTAGCACTTGTGATTCTTAGACTTGAGATGCCATTGTGGGCACAAGAGACATCTTCTACACTTAGATAGCAGTCACGTCACCGATCTATTTAGATCAGACCTCCGCCTGTTCGTTGGGTGTAGATAGATCCTCAGGGTGTCCTGTGAGTATCGAGATAGGATCCGTCAGTTCTGTGTATCAGAGCATAGGTAGTCCATATGATTAGCAATCAGATAAAACCATGGGCCCGTGGTACAATTTAGAAGCTAGTTTTAAAAATTCTTTTTGAGATTCCTAATAGAATAGTCGACTGGATAATCCCCATAGAGATTGACGTTTACATCTATATCTCTGGGATATATTCGGATACCTGTGACGGAGGAATTATACATTTGCCATGACCTCGACCTGTATGATTCAGCGAGTTTATCCGTGATATGGGTGGATAAATTATGGACACGAAATTGGATTTCGTGACGGATATGCCTGAATCTAGAGAGTCTCAATAATGAAATATACTCGTAGAGCACTATAGCAACATTTATAAATAATATTGATTATTTATAAAGTCGTTTAAAGGTTAAACGCAAAATACATGTTTAGGGACCCGATAGTCATTTTCTTAATTTTTGTGTATTTGCATTTAATACTTGATTAATTCAAATACACATTAATTAATTGTCAAATTGAGATATTTGACTAATATCATAAATGTATATATGTATTTAATATTTAATGTAAATATAATACATATATTTAATATATTTGTAATTAATTAATTAATTATTTAATTGTTAAATGATTAAATTAATTAAAATATAAATATCTTAAGGTTTAGATATTTGTTTTAATGACTTAGTTGCCATTGTTGACTAAGTTGAAATTATCATTAAAATTTAATGATAATTTTATCAACTTGGCAAAATGAAATTCAAATGAAATGAAATTAATATGTCTTGTTTTTCCTTAGGCCAAATTCGGCCAAGGCATTTATGTAACAAGTATATATTGTTTTGTTTCATTTAGGGTTTAGATAACCTAATACACTTTATCAAACTCCATTAAAAGAAAGAAAAGAATCAAAGAAAGCTTGGATTTATGTAAGTATTTCCAACTTGCTATTAGAGAGAAAATTGTTCCTCTTATTCTTGGAAACATCTTGTGATGTTCTTAAGTTTTTCCATTCTTTATTCTCTGTACTTTTGATGGATGAAAGTTTGATGAAGGTGTAATGCATGTATGATGTTGGAAGATTGTTACTAGTGTAGTAATAAGCATCCTTTTATGGTTTTAGAACCTTGTTGCTAATCTAGAGTTGTTGACCCACTCTTAAATGACCTAGATTTGATCTATATTTATTTCATTGTGTTGAGACTTGATTTGGATGGAAGAAACATGATTGAAGTATTGGATTTAACCAATTTGGTCTAATTTGTCCAATTTGAAGAAATTGAAAAATTATGGTTTAAGACCACTTCCAAATTTGGGGCTTTTCATTTATATGGTATATTTAGATGTGTATATGATGCATGTAAAATATTGGGTTGATTGGATTTTTCCTTGATGTGTTTTGAACCATGAAAGTGCAAAATGCACATTTGCCCACCAAAATGAGGCTCTCGGCCAAGGATGAAATTTTGGGGTTTTTTGTTCCAAATTGTATTTTGATATTTGGGACATGTTAAATTCATCCTAGAAATGATTTAGAATCATTCAAAATTGTTTTGAACAATTTCGGATAAAAATAACCAAAGTGTTATGTTTAAGGGCAATTCGGTAAATTCACATGAATATGATTTATGATGTTTTATTTCATAATTTGATTATTGGATGATAAAATAAATAAGATTATTTTATTAATCCGAGAAATAGTTTTTGAAATCGGAAAATTTGATTTTCCGCCGTTTCCACTGCGTTACCGAATATCCGCAATAAAACCCCTTCAAATATATGGTATATTTGGTGAATATTATTCCAATCATGGAATTATTCATGAAACTACTGCTCCTTATTCGCCACAACAAAACAGGATTACTGAGCACAAAAACCGAACGTTGAAGGAAATGATGAACGCCATGTTGACGAGCTATGGTCTACCCCCGAACTTGTGGGGGGAAGCATTGCTTTCCACCAACTACGTTCTGAACAAGCTACCTCACATAAAATTGGACAAGACACCATATGAGTTGTGGAAAGGTCACATACCTTCCTACAAATATCTGAAAGTATGGGGTGTCTTGCCAAAGTAATGGTTTCTAAACCTAAGAAGGTTAAAATAAGACCCAAAACTATTGATTGTATATTCATTGGATATGCTCGCAACAGTAGTGCGTATCGATTCTTGGTACATAAGTCTGAGATTCCTGACATTAATCCGAATATGACAATATAGTCAAGGAAATCAACATTTTTTGAAGAGACATTTCCTTGTAAGGAAAGACAAAGAATATAGTCTCTCAGAAGAACTATTGATACTTTCAAATACAGTGATCAGGTTGACCAAAAGTCAGATCAACATGGAAATGTTGAGGCGATTGAACCTAGACGTAGCAAAAGAGCTAGAACGTCAAGTCATTTGGACCCGATTTTCTGACATACTTGTTAGAAAATGAGCCTCAAAGCTATAAAGAAGCAATGTCTTCGTCGGAGGCACCTTTGTGGAAAGAGGCTATCAATAGTGAGATTGCTTCAATCCTACAAAACCATACTTGGGAGTTGGTTGATCTTCCTCTAGGTTGTAAGCCACTGGGCTACAAATGGATATTCAAATGGAAGATGAAACCGGATGGATCAATAGATAAGTACAAGGCAAGACTTGTCATAAAAGGTTATAGACAGAAAGAAGGCCTTGATTACTTTGACACCTATTCACCAGTGACTCGTATCACGTCAATAAGAATGCTCATCGCCAGAGCAACTATATTTGGTCTTGAAATACATCAAATGGATATAAAGATGACATTCTTAAATGGTGAATTGGATGAAGAGATTTACATGGAACAACCAAAAGGTTTCAATGTTCCTGGACAAGAACAGAATGTGTGCAAACTTGTAAAATCCTTATACGGATTAAAACAAGCAACTAAGCAATGACATGAAAAATTTGACAAAGAGATGTTGTCAAGTGAATTCAAAATCAATTAGTGTGATAAGTGTGTGTCCACCAAATCAACTCAAAAAGGATATGTCATTGTGTGTCTCTACGTAGACGATATGCTGATAATTGGTAGTAATCATGAGATGATTCAGTCTACCAAGAAAGTACTGACCAACAAATTTGATATGAAAGATTTAGGAGTAGCTGATGTGATCTTTCGAATTAAGATCTCCAGAACATCAGAAGAATATATATTATCTCAGACTCACTATGTTGAGAAGATACTTAAGAAATATAATAAAGAAGATCTAAATGTGGCTAGAACTCTGGTAAACCTAACTCTTCATTTATCAAAGAATACTGGCTCAAGCGTATCGCAACTAGAGTATTCGAGAATCATCGGAAGTCTGATGTATCTCACTAATTGCACACGACCTGATATCGCTCAAGCTGTAAACAAGCTTAGTAGATATACGAGTAATCCAGGACATAACCAATGGAAAGCCATAGTAAGAGTTTTAAGGTATCTGAGAGAAACTTCAAAATATGGTCTGCATTGTACGAGATATCCTATTGTTCTACATGGATACAGCGTTTCTAATTGGATATCTGATACAGTGGATTCCAAATCTACGAGTGGATTTTTTTTCACACTTGGTGGTGCAGCCGTGTCATGAAAATCCTTGAGGCAAACATGTATTACCCGGTCTACTATGGAATCAGAATTCATAGCATTAGATAAAATAACGGAAGAAGCGGAATGGCTTCGAAATTTCCTGAAGGATATTCCAAATTGGCCCAAACCGGTGCCAGCGATAAGCATATATCGTGATAGTTAATCGGCTATTGGGAGAGCCCAAAATACAATGTATAATGGTAAGTCTCGACACATACGACAACTGCTCTCAAGTGGCATAATATCAATCAATTATGTGAAATCAAAGGAAAACCTAGCGGATCCACTTACTAAAAGTTTACCTAGATAGCAAGTTGAGAAGTCATCGAGGGGAATGGGCTTGAAGCCTATAAATTAAGAATTGTCACTGTGGAAACCCAACCTAGCTGACTGGAGATCCCAAGATCTAGGTTCAAAAGGGACAACTGAAACTTTATGCAATTCAAAACAAGCACTGTAGAGTTTTATACTCTTTCCCATTCCGATAATGACGCATAGTACTTTCTGTCAAGGCCAGGATAAGCTAAGGCTTTTAATGATCACTATATTAGGAGAATAGTCCTAATGGGGGTAAAGGCATATTACCTTTTATAGTAGATCACCTATTTCAAGTAAGAAGTGAGGCCGCTTCCATGGGTTTTTTACAGGCTGAATTCTCTAAAGTGCTTGATGAATCCAGGACCAATGTTCATGGCCAAAATGAACACAACCATAGAACGAAAAATGGTCGAAGTAAAGCTATGTGTTGGTAATTGTCTTGGTTTACACCAACGGCGGAACAGTTCAAGACTATGAGTCGCTGGTTATCCAAGTAAATCCTATTGTCATTCACTAGGAAATGTTCAAGGCGAAAGCTACCTATTTCGATGCAGTTTTATTTCACGGAAACTCTCTTTAGTGTCTGCATTAGTATTTTGAGAATTGTGGGGGATTGTAGTAAATTCTCTAAATGTATATATATAGTATGGATGCAAGGAGGGTCATGTCCCTTGAGTAGTGCCTTATGGGAAAGGCACTAACATGTAGGGACATGTCCTCTAATTGAAAGAACACACATTTAGGCTCCAAATGGTTTAAGAAATGGGTATAACCCTTAAGAGGGTTACACCTCAAAGCAAAGGGTGCCCTCAAAGGCACTCTTCCATGTCTATATAAAGGAGCCTTCATGTTCATTCAAGTATCCAGTAGAAAAAAGTCTCATACATTTGTCTTAGAGGGTCATTTTTTAAGAAAAGAAAGTTTCCACCATTGTCCTAGTTCATGTTCTTGTGAAATGGGTGCCATTTCTCAAGAAGAATCCAAGTAATCCTGGGAGGACGTTAGCCACAAAATCCGTAGAGCACCGAGGCGGGGCTAATAAGTTCTTAAGGACAGAGGCAACTCGACTTGGACTCCAAGTTTTCGTCATCTTCTTCATTTTTTAGTTTTCTCTAAGTTGTAGGGTTTATGTTTAATATGGTATGTTAGTGTAGATTTGATTCCATTATTGTGTTATGGTTTTGATGTTTAAAAATTGTTTAATGCATGTTGATTTCGTTTAATGACACATAATCCACAACATATCCCACCAATGATTCTAGAGTATGAAAATGTCTACCCTATTAAATCATGGCTATTATAACATTGACTTAAACTGATAATATATATAGAGTTTCTAAAACTCATTTCAGAACTCGTCATGACCATAGACTTATATTATCACTTATGTCAAATCACGTCTTTTGGGATATCGACTCTATGTTATCAAGAGATGTGAATCATTTATTGATCCATCACTATCTTCGTATGCTTTTCGTATTGCCCAATCATGACCCTATGTGCGATCTCGCTATGGACTAGGAAGGTGTAATGTCAAGGCATATATGATCCACATATAAGGTACCATGGAGACCTCAAGTCGAAGGACCATTATACTATCGTAACAAAGAGAAATCTCATAGACATGTGGATAACACTCCATATGGGTTCTCAAGCGGGTCGGTTCGATGTATTTTTTTCTCCAACAAGCATCTATATGTTAGAATATATGAACATCTTCACTAGTAACTTATGAGATCGGGTACATTCCTTCGTCAAGGAAGCAGACATAACATATGCCGATTTAAACTGGATTTATCAATGTCCTGATATTGATAATCTTATGATTGAGAACATTTAGGAATGATAGGATCTCATAAATTAAACTTAATTTAATTCATATAATTGTCATTCAAAGGACTTAATTTATTTTACAAGTAGTTACAATTATTTATAGACAATACTTATAAAAAATCTGTCAATTTTATTAATCAATATAATAATATATTAACTAACATATATAATCCAAGCATTTACAAAAAGGCACATTTCTTCTGATTATAATAAGTTGCGGTTGATTGAAAAAGAACCTTTTAGTCCAACTAATAATGCATTAAAAATATATATATATCATTGTATTACAGTAACGGGTGGTTGAATGAAAAGGACTTTTTCGTTCTACGTATATACTTTTTCTGCACATGGAAGTATGTGATGTTCTAATTTATCAATAATTATTAAATATATGAGTATCATTAGACTATGAGTCCAAATGATGACGAATCTGGCATCGGCATCACAAGTATTAAGTATAAAAAAAATATATGGACATTCTGACTGATGTTTTTTTTTTTTTTTTTTTTTTTGTCGATCTATATGGACGTTGCGTTTTAACCTTTATTTTATTTTATTTTTCTGTGTGCCCCAATTTTTAAGTTTGTTCGACTTAAGTTTTTTTTATATTTAATTTTTAATTTATTTTCCCCTGTAACAGCATCTTCTCAAATTGAATAGTGTGAGAAGCACTAAAGCGCCACCAGAAGTTTTGCATTTTTTGGTATTTATTTTTGTACCAAATCTTATTAGTCTTCTTGAGACAAACCTTCCTGTACCTAGAGAAGATATGGAGTAAAACTTAAGCAGGATCAATTCAAGTAGTCATTATCTTGATATATTCAAAATTATTTGTATAAGAATATGATCAGTTGGTGTAGACCATTTTCAATGACAGAGATTTATACACCGTTTAGGAGAGAGTATTGATTGAGAGTATAAATTAGCTTATAAATACTGTATTGAAGATATAAGCTAGTTTATGAACTCAACAAACTCTATACCAAACAATATATTAATTTCAAGTTAAAAAATTCTAACTGTGTTCTCTGCTCAAATAAAATTCTAACCGTTGTCTTATACATCTATGAAATATTCAGAATAGATGACTCAATTATTTACAGATGGTCACTCATATGAATTTTTTCGATTTCTCATACATACTGTGACGTCAACTCAATTGTTGATTGTTTAGCCAAAATCGCTTGCGTCAATGATGAGTTCACTTGGTGGGATGAAGCTCATTCGTAGTCTCTGCATCTTCTCTCTCATGATTTTATTGTTTTTTCTAACTATAGATTTTCGTAGCCTTGTTTTCCCTATTTCTTTACTATTGTTTTTTGTATTTTTGGTTAGAGGCCGACATTATTTCCTTTTTCAAGTTTTCCCTTTGGGTTTACTGAAAAAGATTTTAATGAGGCGGTATCTTCTTGGTTTAGCTTAGGCTTTTTATACTTGCCTATATTAAACTTTATTTATTTTCTTGATGCATTACTGTTGACGAAATCTTGATAACATATGATGAGTGGAAAATATATCAATATTTACCACCCATTTTAATTAATTTTTTTGTATGGTTTCTCGAGTTTTAATAACGTTTTGATGTGTTTTAGTTTATTTTGCGGATAAAATAAAATCGGGACTCAATAGAATCAATCAGGACGAAATGTGGAACAAATAATGGAAAAAATTAGACTTGACATTTGGATTTTGGAGGTTGGAAACTTGAAATGGCGTTCTAACGAAGTACAATTTCAGAAATTTCAACTTTGCATAATTTTCGTATTTTGTCCATAATGTTTTATTCTGATATCGGATTGAGGTGATTGAAGTTGGAGATGAAAGAAGACGCAAAGATCTATAACTTTTATGTTCATAAGATTTTGAATTCTGAAGTTTTCAAGACCGAAATTGATGAAAAATACAAAGTGTGTTATGTGTAATTATTAAAGTCATTATCAAAAACAAAAAAGAAAATGAAAATGACAATTTACAATTATCAAACTTCCACCAAACATGCTTACATGCATGGTGGAGTGTTTAGTGCCATGTTTGGTGGCATGTTTGGTGGAGAAAATGGTGGAGGCAAAATTTTGCCTATAAATAGAGCTTGATTTCATTTGTAAATTTGATACTTTCCTTCAGGTTTCTATTAAGGAACTTGATGATTGTATATTGTGTGTTTATTTTATTTATTTTAATTATGTATTTTTATATTTTTAGTAATAATAGTTTGTGTGTTCTTACTTTCTTTTATGTTTAGTAATTAATTTCCACCGGGGGAAAAGTGAAACCTTTAATATGATAAGTTAGATTAATCTCACTTATTTTATAATATGGAAATTGTAATCTAATAATATGGATTAAAGTTGATACCGCTTTAATGGCTGATTTTATTTATTTGACATAATGTGACACCGCTTATATGGTCGTCTTTCGGTGACAGATGATTACCGCCTATATGGCTGGTTTTATGGACAAATAATAAACCGCATTTATGGCTGGTTTGACTTAATTGGGTAACACCGATAATTTCTATATTATAATAAAGTGAGATTTCTACATTTGAAATATTAAAGATGAATCTCCTAACCCCAGCATTTTATGATGAAGCACAATATTCATGAGTTTAATAATTGATTTAATTATATATTGTGTGATGTTTTGGCTTGTTTATTGAATCTTAACCTTAATGCTTCTTGTTGTCTGATCACCAATAAGATTGATGTGGTAAACTTAAAATGAACTTGACGAAGGGATTTTAGATTTCAGGCTTAGATTCAATAGCTCACGATCTCACCTTAGAGAGTTCCTTCCAGGATAGACATATACATGTCGGGCGTGGGTAGCCACAATTGGAACTTGAACTTAATGAATTCAGGGTTTCTTGGTTAACATAGACATATAGTTAATTGGGTTATTTTTGGTATTTGCATCTGACCATCGACAGAGGCTTATGCATATCTTCTTGTTCCAGGTTAACAATTGATATATTACACATGTATAGGAAAATCAATTCATTATTAGAGTAATATTGGGCGGAATCACAACCCTAGATGTTTTAATTATTTTTATTTTCCTTTGTTTTATTTTGTATTTTATTTATTTTAATAAAATCCAACTTCAACCACCAAACAATCCATTCCAACCTCAATTAGATACTTATAAATAAATAGCATCAACATTAACATTATGAAAATTTAAGTACTCGTGGGATCGATATTTTTATACTACTTGAGTGATACGTGCGCTTGCGTAACGTGTGTGATTTCACCGATCAAGTTGTTGGCGCCGTTGTGATAAGTGTGATTTATACCCACTTATTCCTGCATTCTTAGCTTACTATTTTGTTAGTTTCTGTATCATTTAATGTATTTTGTAGTTCTTTTATGTTTTATTTGTAGGAAGCATTAATATATGGATCTTGAGGCATTTATACGTGTTTTGGGACCATTCGGACGTATCGGAAGCACGCGGGAAGAGCGAAGAACGCATAAAACAGCAGCCAACATTTGTGACTGGCGCCACGGCGCCCAACTTATGCTGCGGCGGCGCCCTTTCAGGGTTCCAATACATAACACAGAGAGTTTGGCACCGCAGCTCCAACGTTCCGGCGCCCCGCAGCGACCCAGAACACTAATTTTAGGATTTTTTTCATGCACAATGACCCCAAGACTCTATTATAAATAGATAAGTTCATCCAAAATTAGAGAAGGAGGCTAATACACAGCACAAAATACAAAACACTTATTTTTAGAGAGATCCAAGGAGGAGGATTGAAGAGCGACAAGAGGAGACGAAAGCGGTGACGTCCGAAGAGGAAATGATTCAATTCAGGTTTTATCTTCTAGTTTCTTTCTTAGAACTCTAATGATTTCTATTAGATTCATGATCTTATTTTTATTATTTTTATCTTTAGCCATGATCTAACTCCTTAATTCTAGAGAATGATGTAACTAATGCTTGAACCTTTGTGTTGTTTGTCAATTTTGTTATGAAGTTTTATTCAGTTTATTTATATTCTTTTGAGTTTAATGCTTCTTGTTTGCTGGCCACAATTTAAGATGATGCATGTTTGGAATCTATCACTCGGGAGAGAGGGATTCTAAATAGATCTAGAGAATATAACCTAGGATTCTATAGAGTTCGGGAGAATATATAGTTCTTTTGAAGTCGTTAGCATAGAATCACAAGACGTAATGAGTTGTTAATTACTAGATTTTGATAGGGATATCGAAGTCTGTAATTGATAATATTTTCACTGATACTCGGGAGTGGGAGTGAATACGTAAGGATTTTTGACTTATAAACAATATAACTGAACAAGTTGATTGGTATGACAAATACATAGGAGATAGCTAGGTGAAATCAGACTCTAGAGTCTCTATCATATTAGTTCCTCATATATAACTATTTTATATTTTATTTATTTAATTAAATTGTTATTAATTATTTCTAAATAATGTTAGGATTATCAATTATTGTATTTAATGTGAATGAACACAATCCCTGTGGGTTCGACACTCTTTCACTGATTTACAGTAAAACTTGACAGCTTACACTTGCGGTACGATATAAAATATCACAATAAGTTTTTATCGTCGTTGCCGGGGATTGTTTGTTTAATTCACATTAATATTATTACCAAGTAATCTTAGCTTTGATTTAGATTGTTATTTTTATTTTTAGTTTATTTTTGTTTGTATTTATTTTTTATTTTGTTTATTGATTTTTGTCTTTTAATGCTTCAGTGAATGCGAAGATCCACAAGTCTCGACTCACTCTTGTTTGATCCTGAAATAGAAAGAACAACAAGAAGACTATGGAAAGAAAGAAAAACTGAAAAAGAAGCAATGACGGCTGAAAACAGAGAGATCAACCTACGCCAGGTGGCAATCAGAGATCACTTCAAGCCAGTCATGGATGATACTTATTCTGGGATTGCCCATCAACCAATAACCGCCAATAATTTTGAGCTAAAACCTGCATTGATCAATATGGTACAAAGAAATCAGTTTGGGGGTTCAGCTGTAGAGGATCCCAACATGAACTTAAGGATGTTCCTGGAGATCGCAGACACTATAAAGATAAATGGCGTGAGTAAAGAGGCTATCAAGCAAAGCTTATCTCATTCTCTTTAAGGGATAAAGCATGAGATTGGCTTCAATCGATATAAATGGGGAGTATCATGACATGGAATGATATGGCCATAAAATTTCTTAAGAGGTTCTTCCCACCAGCTAAATATCTCAACTAAGAGCATAAATTAGTATATTTAAGCAGCTAAAGACTGAGATTTTTTATGAAGCATGGGAGCGCTTTAAGGATCTACTCCGAAGATGCCCACAACACGATTATGCAGACTGGGTCCAAATTCAGTTGTTCTACAATGGGCTGAATGGTTCGAATAAGAGTGTGGTTGATGTAGCAGTTGGGGGAGATCTATTCAAGAAATCAGCTGAGGACGCCTACAATCTGTAAGAATAAATGGCCATTAACTATTTTCAATGGCCAAGTGAACGCGCTGGGTTGACCAAAGTGGCTGGAATATATGAAGTGAACCCTCTTGTGGCACTAACAGCTCTGATTTCCACCCTATATACTCAAGTAGCAGCCCTCACAAATCCACGAGCACAAACATCTATTGAATCAACTATGGCTACAAATAGGCCGTTATTGGAAGGAGACCCGAACTTTGAGCAAGTCCAATATGTGAACAGTCTGAACTTTAACAGCTCTAGAGGCAATCATGTGCCTAACCGTTATCATCTGAACCTGTCATATGCTAATACAGAGAATGCCTTACAACCTTAATATGGTTTTAATTATCAAAGAGCTGAGCATAAATATTTCTTAGAAGATTTCATGAGCACGTTTGTTGCTAATACTTCATTGAGGTTTGAGAAAATGAGTCAAGGCTGAACAATATTGAGACACACATGGAAAATATCGGGGCAATAATGAAGTCCTTAAGAACATAGATTGGGCAGATTACGTCCTCCATGACCAAGCAGCAGTAAGGGGTATTTGGATAAGCTGCCACAGCCCGCCAAGCTATCTTTTTCATATCAACAGACAGTGGATACAAAAGAAGAAGCCACCATGACCATTTGTGTCTGGCTGAAGACGTTAAACTTAGTGCTAGCGGAGAGGCAACCCTTGCATTTATTTTCTTATTATTTTCTTTATTTTTATTTTTTATTTTTATTGTGGGCTATTGTTTATTTATTCGTTTGCATGCTATTTATGCAGGAAGCATGAAACACACAAAGCCCGCGCAACCAAATTCTGACCAGTAAGAGCCTAATCAACTCCATGCACGGTAGTGTTGTTCCTTAATTTTGATTCTTTATGTTCATCTTACATTGAGGACAATTCATGTTTTAAGTTTGAGGGTGTGTGCATGTCGTGATAGTTTCTGTTATTCAAAAAAAAAGTTTCTTTAATTTTATTTTTATTCCTTTATACTAAAGCATAAAGTCTAATCATGAATTTGTCTGCTTTAGATGAAATTTTAGAAACGATAACTCTCAATTGATTTTTATCTGATGCCTTGAGTAAATGATCTAAGTTAGACTCGTAAGCACTTAATAATAGGTTTTTAGCAGTAAGAACCTAAGTAGTTGGCAAAAGTGACTAGTTGAAGAAATTGTTTGCCGATGAATGACAGTTTGCTTAGATATCTATCTCAATATGCTAATATTATGATGTATGGTATGATAAGAAAAAAAACCACCTATAACCGATAAGTGTGAAGCTACCCATGGGCGAGTGTTAGGACCACCATGAAGAGAAATGCTACCTTAAAAGGTTGGTGTGTTAAAAAAAAGAATAAAATCATACCATACAGAGCAAAGAAAGGCAAATGCAGAATAACTTTGAGATATCTAGGTTGGTTTGACCCATTGGATCTCTATTTTTTAGACGAAATCATCGAATTAGCTTACTTATGAGGCGAGCTGGGAATACACCTTTACACACACACACATTGTGAGTCTAGCTAGATGATTTATTCAAGAACTTGGATTTGAGTCATGACCGGTGCGTAATCACACGCGTATAACGCAAGCGCATGTATCATTCAAGTAGTATAAAAATATCGATCCCATTAGGACTTAATTCCTACTGTTGTTATTAATTATGGATACTATTTATTTACAGGTATCCAATTATAAGGGAGAAGAGAATGATTACTTTTGGTTGGTTTAATGTGGATTTGCTTAAATAAAATAAATAAAAGAAAATACTAAGAAAAATAAATAAAAGACACAAAGATCTAGGGTTGTGATACCACACAATATTATCCTAAATATGAATTGATTCTCTTATATATGTGTAATAAGTCAGTTTGCTAACCTGGAACACGAAAATATGCAAAAGCCTATGTCGATGGTCAGACGCAAATACCCAAATAACCCAATTAATCATATGTCTATGTTAACCAAGTTACCTGAATTATTTAAGTTCAAGTTCCAAAAGTGGCTACCCCCGCCCCACAGGTATATGTCTATCCTGTAAGGAAATCTATTAAAGGGTTATCTAACCTCAAGGAAGATCGTGGGCTATTGAATCTAAGGCTGAAACCTAAAATCTTTTTCGTCAAGTTCATTTTAAGTTTACCAAATCAATCTTATTAATGGCCATTTAACAAGAAGCATTAAGCTTAAGACTTAATAAACAAACTAAAGAATTACCCATAATATATTTAAATCAATTATTAAGCATGCGAATATTGTGTTTCATCACTTCCCTAGAATAAAAATAAAATGCTGGGGATTAGGGGATCCACCTTTACCACTTCTAATTTATAAATCTCCCTTATTATAATATGGAATTTATCAGTGATATTACCAACCGACCATATAGGCGGTAACCTCATTAAGTCAGATTTCCAATGAAGTCCAAACAGCCATAAAGGCGATATTATCATTTGTCCATAAACCAACCATATAGGCGGTAATTATCTGTCACATAAAGACCGACCATATAGGCGGTGTCACATTATGTCAAATAAATAAAACCAGCCATTTCATCGTTTTAGCCCCGAGTTGATTCCATTAAGTCCCATACTTTATTTATCTGTAAAACACATAAAAACACATCAAAACGTTCATCAAACCTGAGAAACTAAACCAAATATTAGGTAAAAGGGGCGGTAAATATTGATATATTTTCCGCTCATCACACCCCCAAACCTAACATTTTCCTAGTCCTCGAGCAATCAGCAAAATAAAATACAAAAAACTATTAAAATTAAACTAAGCCACTTTCGTAGGGATCACGGTTGCATTTAGCATATGCAACAAGCCTTTAAACCCCTAGGTTTCCCTAGTGGATGAGTTGTAGTCTCGTGAGGGTTTACAGCGACGATACCCACAAACGTCTTATAAAAGTAAAAAGATAGTTAAACTAATGCACACAAAAGAAAAAAGACAAGAGAAAAAAGAATAAAAAAGTTAGTGACTAAACAAGTGAAACTTCTTATCCAAGTCAATAATTGTTTTGTTTCTTTTTAAATTACCGAATAAGTAAATTCTCTCATTATTTTTACCATTCTCCATATACACAGCCAACAAAATATTAATCAACTCATTTTGCCCACAATAGTCACAAGTGTAGTTGAAAAGAGAGTAATATTTTGTCCTAAAGTTATATCAGTATTCACACCTTTTTTAAGCAATGGAATAATTTTTCTGAATTTTCTGATTTTATTTTGATTGATTTTTTTTATTTATATACAATATCTTCCATCTATGTAGCGAGCTTTGGGTCAGTGACTACCAAACCAGTTGGCTTTAGGGCACTAGGTGTTAAGACACCCCTACGGACTTAATTACTCAGACTTCAGATATATGTATGTTTTTTGGCAACATCTTCGATCCATGTAACGAGCTTTGGGCCAGTGACTCCCAAACCAGTTGGCTTTAGGGCTTTAGGTGTTAAGACACCCTTATAGACTTAATAACTCGGATCTCGGACGTTTTTTTTTCACCATTTTTTTTACCCCATCGCTTTTTTAGATGTTTCCTCCAATTAAACTAGAGCACTGAATATTACAAACTCGTCAATTACTTCTCATGTCCATATGTTACCATGCATGTTGATAATACCTGTCAACTGAGCATATGAAGATCCATTTTAGTCAGTATTATGGAGAATTCACAAATTAAATAATTCAAAAGGAAATAAACAAAAATTAACTTGTTCCGAAATAGGTTTGAGATACGTATCAGGAGTGGAAACTCCTTACATAGCTATCTCTCATCAATTTCACCTGATTAATCAAGTTAAAAACATAAAATATTTTTTTGATTTTTGTAAAAATTTTCTATTTTTTTGTATTTTTCGAAAAATTTTGGACTAAAAATAAAAACAACATATAAAAACAAGATACTATTAACTATTCCCCTCCCCCAAACCTACATGAGACACCATTTCTCCAGGCATCATCAAGAAACACACAAAGAAAATCATAAATTTCGTCACGTTAAACAACCCAATTGGTTTCTGGTGTATGTTCAAGTTCGCCCAAGATAACACAATAAAAATATCCTCCAATATGCCCAAGCCTCCTGGAAAAGCAATAAAAGCATCAGCACGGTTAATCATTTCCACTAGTCGCTCGGACATACCTGGCACAATAAGTTCCTCTCCGTTTGATGATCCCATAAGATTCACCTCCGCCAAGGGTTTTGGGATGATTCCTAAAACTTGACTGCCTCATTCCTCTACGGCCTTTGAAACGATCCCCATAAGTCCAAGATTACCACCGCCATATACTAAGTGCATATTCCTTGCAGCTAAGACTCGACCCAATTCATATGCTGCTGCTACATATTGTGGCTTAGTACCAACACTAGTACCACAAAACACACAAATGTTCTCAACTCGTCTTCTTGAAGTCGCTTCCATTTTTTTTATTATGTATTTCTTTCTCAAACCCGGATGCCTTCCAAAGTGCAATGACGGGCTGAATTTATAGTATCTAAAAAAGGGTGAGTAATAATAGCACTAGTATCTTTCAAAGGACGATTGTTAGCTAAATAAAATGAATCGTGAAAGGTCAAAAAGTCTGGATCATGTCGGCAAAAATAAAGATAATTATAACGGAAAATCAAACCAAAGCAATTATTAAGGCAACAGAATTGTGTACTCAATACGCCACTCGTTTAGTATAAATTCATTAGGATGTGTCTTATTAATATATTCTTTACTCAGCCATCACTAATGAATTAGCTCTCGTCTCTGTGATTGCCAAACACCATTCCTTCTTAAATGCTCCGTTTGTGTTTTTCCCTGAAAAACTAACACACAAAATTAAAAACTCTACAACATGTATACACAAAATATGAAAACATAAATTACAACAAAATACAAGGGTTGCCTCCCTACTAGCGCTAAATTTTTCGTCTTCAGCCAGACGTGACTGAAATCTATCTGTTATGGAGGTTTCAGCATGGTTTTGGACGTCCGATTAAAGACAATCCCATGAGCATTGCTTTTGAAGGGTCTCTTCCAATGGAAAAGTGGCAAAAAGAATTTTGTCCCATTCAGTGCTTATGCCACCTTTTTAAACTTTGTCGCTCTAGTGGTTCCTGAAAAGAAAGAAAGAAAATCATGAGGTCTTGTATGGTGCTTGACTTTGAATGGAAGTTCCATTTTGTCAAACTTCTGGGTGATATCTCTGATATGTACTCCCCAAAACAGTGATGTTTCACTTGAATGTCCGAGATCTTCAGTATGGTCGGTTATTTGCTCATCTACTTGTCCTGCATCTTGCTCCACTTTTTCTTCCCAGATGTATTTTAAAATTTCCGCATTCAATTCTTCATCTATCATCTGTGAAATGCATGCTTCATAAGTGTCATCCTGAGGATGTAAAGAGATGTCAGATTTTAGGTCTTCATCCTCTGATATGATTGGCTCATGTAGATCTTCTTCAAACATCAGTGTAAAGCATGCTCCAAGATTTTCATTTTGAGGATATAGAATTTCATCCTCAATTTTTGTTGGCACAAACAGCTCTGCTTCTTCATCCTCGTCAGAGTCTGAATAATAAAAATCAAATCGATATTTTACTTGTTCGGGTTCCTGAACTAATACCTCAGATTCCTGATTCTGTTCAGCCTCATTCTCTGCTAAATTGTCATCATGAAATGCTTGGTACTCGAAGGCTTAATCAATGTCATCTAAAAATGCTCATTGAGGTATGTAGCTCTGGTTTTTTTGTTAATTGTCTCGTTTGATCAGTCAGTCTTTGAAGCATTGCATCCCACTTTTCATTACTTTTCTTGAGCATGTCCACCATCTCTCTTATCATCTGTTTTTCCTCTGGTGAATATCATTCTGGTTCTTGATGAAGATCGTAGGTGGATGGTGGATAAGATGGATAATAAGATTCAGTGAAATATGCTGGTTCTTCGTACCTTGAAGGATTCTGATAATTCTGCCACCCTAAATTGTAGTAGTGGTTTATACTTGGGTGGTTACCATCACATATCTCACATTTCCCTATTGCGTTCTGTTGAGCAAATGTTGTGTTGAATGACTCTGACATCCAAGGATAGTTGTTAGGCTAGACAACAGGCCTTAGAAAAGCGGACTGTTGCTCGCTGATTTGGGATGTATCTTCACCTCGTAAAACTCGTAATTCCTTTATCACCCAACTAAGATCCATGTCAACCACCTGAAAAATAAAAGAAGGGAATAAAAATTACAGATAAAAATAAAGAAAATTAGATACTAGTAAAATAGATAGCTTCAAAATTAATAACTCAAGAAAAATAAGTCCCCGGCAACGGCGCCAAAAACTTGACCTGTGCGTAATCACACGCGTATAACGCATGCGCACGTATCATTCAAGTAATATAAAAATATCGATCCCATGAGGACTTAATTCCTACTGTTGTTATTAATTATTGATATTATTTATTTACAGGTATCCAATTATAAGGGAGAAGAGAATGATTTCTTTTGGTTGGTTGAATGTGGATTTGCTTAAATAAAATAAATAAAATAAACAAAATAAAATACTAAGAAAAATAAATAAAAGACACAAAGATTTAGGGTTGTGATTCCATACAATATTATCCTAAAGATGAATTGATTATCTTATATATGTGTAATAAGTCAGTTTGCTAACCTGGAACACAAAGATATGCAAAAACCTCTGTCGATGGTCAGACGCAAATACCCAAATAACCCAATTATTCATATATCTATGTTAACCAAGTTACCTGAATTCTTTAAGTTCAAGTTCCAAAAGTGGCTACCCCTGCCCCACATGTATATGTCTATCCTGTAAGGAAATCTATTAAAGGGTTATCTAACCTCAAGGAAGATCGTGGGCTATTGAATCTAAGGCTGAAACCTAAAATCCCTTCGTCAAGTTCATTTTAAGTTTACCAAATCAATCTTATTAATGGCCAGTTAACAAGAAGCATTAAAGCTTAAGACTTAATAAACAAACTAAAGAATTACCCATAATATAATTAAATCAATTATTAAGCATGTGAATATTGTGTTTCATCACTTCCCTAGAATAAAAATAAAATGTTGGGGGTTAGGGGATCCACCTTTACCACTTCTAATTTATAAATCTCCCTTATTATAATATGGAATTTATCAGTGATATTACCAACCGACCATATAGGCGGTAACCTCATTAAGTCAGATTTCCAATGAAGTCCAAACAGCCATAAGGCGATATTATCATTTGTCCATAAACCAACCATATAGGCGGTAATTATCTGTCACATAAAGACCGACCATATAGGCGGTGTCACATTATGTCAATAAATAAAACCAGCCATTAAGGCGGTATAACCTTTTAGTTTGAATTATAATTTCCATATTATAATTAAGGGAGATTAATCTAAATTAAAATAATAAAAGCCTCACCCTTCCCCCAGCAGAAATCTAACTACTAAACATAAAAGAAAAGAGAAGAAAAGAAACTACTACTATTGCTGAAAATAAAAAAACTTAAATTAAATTCTGAAAAATAAATACAAACAAGATACAATCCTTAAATTCCTTACAAAAACCTAAGGAAAGCATGAGAATTACAAATGAAATGCTTGGTATTTATAGGAAAATCTAAAAGCTTCCACCAATTTCTCCACCAAACACTCCACAAAATCCTCCACCAAACACTCCACCAAACATGCCACAAGACACTCCATAAAACACTCCACCAAACATGCAAGCATGTGTTGTGGAAGTTTGACAATTGTAAATTGTCATTTTCTATTTGTTTATTTTTTGATATTGACTTTAGTAATTTCACAAAATACATTGGATTATTCGTTACTTTCGGTCTTGAAAACTTCAGAATTGGAAAATATTTAAAATTTCAAAGTTGTATATCTTTGAGTCTTCTTTAATCTGCAACTTGAATCAGCTCAATCGGATATCGGATAAAAATGTTATGGCCAAATTACCAAACTTACGCAAACTTGGAATTTTAGGACTACACTTCTTGATGCGTACAATAAATTTTCGTTTTCGCCATTTTTTGCTCCGGATTTCATCGTTTTAGCCCCGTGTTGATTCCATTAAGTCCCAATACTTTATTTATCTGTAAAACACATCAAAACCCATCAAAACGTTCATCAAACCCGAGAAACTAAACAAAATATTAGGTAAAAGGGGCGGTAAATATTGATATATTTTCCGCTCATCAAGTCACAATTGCATACTTTGAAGGTTCTCTGATTTCATTGATAAGTATTCTTTGAGGAAAATTTTATGCGTAACCATCGGGATTATTTTATTTGATTTTTATTTGTTTTATATGTTTGCATGATTGCATGTTTGTGGGTGTCGTCGTTGTAAGCCCTCACGAGACAACAACTCGTCCACTAGGGCCGCCTAGGTGTTTAAAGGCTTGTTGTATATGCTAAATGAAATTGTGGTCCCTGTGAAAGTGGCCTAGTTAATTTTGTTAATTTTGTTTTTTAGTTTTTATTTTATCTTTTGCTCGGGACTAGCAAAATCTTAAGTTTGGGGGTGTTTGATAAGTGTGGTTTATACCCACTTATTAATGTATTCTTAACTTACTATTTTGTTAGTTTTTGTATCATTTAATGTATTTTGTAGTTCTTTTATGTTTTATTTATAGGAAGCATTAATATATGGATCTTGGGGCATTTATACGTGTTTTGGGACCATTCAGACGTATCTGAAGCACGCGGGAAGAGCGAAAAACGTAGAAAATAGTAGCCTGAATTTGTGACTGGCACCGCGGCGCCCAACTTATGGCACTGCGGTGCCCCTTCAGGGTTCCAATACATAAACACAGAGAGTTTGGCGCTGCGGCGCCAACTTTTCGGCACCCTGCAGTGACCCAGAATAATAATTTTAGGGTTTTTTCATGCACAATGACCCCAAGGCTCTATTATAAATAGATAAGTTCGTCCAAAACTAGAGGAGGAGGCTAATACACAGCACAAAACATAAAACACTTATTTTTTGAGAGATCCAAGGAGGAGGATTGAAGAGCGACAAGAGGCAACGAATGTGGTGACATCCGAAGAGGAAGGGATTCAATTCGGGTTTTATCTTCTAGTTTCTTTCTTAGAACTCTAATGATTTCCATTAGATTCATGACCTTATTGTTATTGTTTTTATCTTTAGTCATGAACTAACTCCTTAATTCTAGAGAATGATGTAACTAATGCTTGAACCTTTTTATTGTTTGTCAATTTTGTTATGAAGTTTTATTCAGTTTATTTATATTCTTTTGAGTTTAATGCTTTTTGTTTGCTATCCACAATTTAAGATGATGCATGTTGGAATCAATCACTCAGGAGAGAAAGATTCTGAATAGATCTAGAGAATATAATCTAGGATTCTATAGAGTTCATGAGAATATATAGTTCCTTTGAAGTCGTTAGCATAGAATCACAAGACGCAATGAGTTGTTAATTACTAGTTTTTTTTATAGGGATATCGAAGTCTGTAATTGATAATATTTTCACTGATACTCAGGAGAGGGAGTGAATACGTAAGGATTCTTGACTTATAAACAATACAACTGAAAAAGTTGATTGGCATGACAAATACATAGGGGATAGCTAGGTGAAATCAGACTCCAGAGTCTCTATCGTATTGGTTCCTCCTATATAACTATTTTATATTTTATTTATTTAATTAAATCATTATTAATTATTTTCTAAATAAAGTCAGGATTATCAATTGTAGTATTTAGTGTGAATGAACACAATCCATGTGGGTTCGACACTCTTTCACTGATTTATACTAAAACTTGACACTGTACACTGGCGGTATGATATAAAATATCACAACACGTTGCCAGGGACTTATTTTTCTTACGTTATTAATTTTGAAGCTAAATAATTTACTTGTATCTAATTTTCTTTTTTTTTTTGATTTGTATCTTTTCATTTTTATTTGTATTATTTTCAGGTGGTTGAAAATGGATCTGTAACGACCGGTAGTTTAGTTAATATTACGTAGCAGTATTGTGGTGCTGTTGGACGAAGATAATATAAAATAAATTATGTTGAGACTCAAATATACTCATGAGATGACTTTGGGGACAATCGGTAAATTTCTTGAAATCCCGGGACGAGACTGTACCATGATTCCTTTGGATCGCCCATGGTATTTGGGACGTAACGTTTTCATACAATCTCCGATTTTTATGAATTTTATATCGTCAAAAAGATGGGATCGAGACCTACAACTTCCGCGTTGAATATTTTCCCAAATTCGGACCATAAACTGGTCAAACATGCGAGTTAAAATAAGGATGAATAGTAATTTCGGGCTTAAAATGAGAAATCTCAAACTTTCTACATTTTTCTACACACTTCTATAATTTACAAAATATCTAAGGGACCCCCACTATATAAAGCAAGTACTATTCACAAATCATAAATTTGTGAAGAAAAAAAGAAGGCAGTAACGTGAGATGGAGAATAAGAAAAGAAAGAAGAAAGAAAAGAGGAAGAAGAAAGAAAGAAAAGAATGAGAGAAAGAGGGACGAAAAAGAAGGAAGAAGGAAAGGAAAGATGATAAAGCAAGTTGAGCATGGAAGATTTAGAGAATGAACAAATCAAGCAAGGAAAGAAAGTAAGATTTCATGACCCAAATTATGAATTTTTAGTTTTGATAAGTTAGTGTTTATATCATGTTTGGAGTTTGGTAGTGATGATGGAAGTGTGAAATTTTGACATTAAAAACCATAGAAACATTAATAAATCTCAACATGTGGGCTTTGAGTAAAACTTGATTAAGTATGTAACATGGATTAAAAATTGAATTATTGATAAATAGGGGGTTTGATGAATTAAATTGAGTGGATGATGGTATATTGTGTATTGATTTATGGTATGGAAGTGTTGGAATGGAGTAAAGTTGGATAACTTGAGCTTTGGATGAATTTGGAGAAGGAAATTAGAATCCTGGAAACCCAGGTCGCGTCGCGACGCAAGAAGGATTGCGCGTCGCGATGCAAGAAGAAATTGGGGACTGGAAATGGATGTTGCGCGTCGCGACGCGCAGTCATTCTTGCGTCGCGACGCGAGACAGAATTTTCCCAAAATCAGTTTTAAACCCCCAGTTCAACCCTAGCACGTTAGAGACCACCCCTAGGGTCTCGTATCAGTTTGAACACATATCCTGTATCAAATTATGATCATCATTAGCCTTGTGTATATAATATGTGGATGAATCTTTAAGTACTAAAAGTATCGAGGTTATTTTACTACGTTGATTCTAATTAAGTTCTGATCATAGGTTATCCACAAGAACCGCATTCTCCTTCGACCAATGATCCAGTTCCAGCCAAACTCAAACACTGTGAGTGGACACTCACTTTTCCAGTTGATTTTTCATTTATGTTATTTAAGTACAGACTTATTTTTCTTGCTTTTAGGGCGTTAGCCAATTTCTTTATCAGTTATGTTTTAATTAGCATACTTTAAGAAATGTTTTAAAAAGGAAATATTTTCAGAATATGAGTATTATGATTTTTTCGGGGCATGGGGGAAAACCCCACCCCAGTATGTAACTTATACAGAGATGGAATTGACAGACAGAGACATGTGCACATGTAGAGGACTAAGAGGATGGCGATACGTAACGCCCCTAGATCCTAGTTTCAGAGCCAGGATGACGGCATAGGTTCGTGTAACTGAACTATAGTTCAGAGCTTGGGTGGTAGCATAGATCCGTACCCCCAGTTCTAGTTTATGGCTTGGGGGACGGTGATATGTAACGCCCCAAGACCACCAGTTTCAGAGACCGCAGTAGCATATTTTGGGAGACGGCGATACATAACGCCCTAAAGTCATAGATTTGCACTGCTGGCTACAGATAGGCGTATAGGGGGACGACGATACGTAACGTCCTCATACGTCAAGTTTTTCAGACATAAACATAGATTTCAGATACAATTTTCAGATTTCAAATACAGTTTTCAAAGAGCTTTTAGAAAAGAAAGTTTTCCCGAAATAGAAGTTTTATGAGAGATTTTAAGAAAGAAGTTCAGAGTTATAAAAACAGAAACCAGTTTTCTTATAAAGTTATTTTATGATTTTTCGATTTTAGAACCAAATGTTTTATAATAGTTTTTCATTTTTAGTCCACTCACTTAGATCGAATAACGATCTAACCCCAATCCCAATTTTTATGTTTTGCAAGATTCTCAGAGGACGAGCTCGGGAGGATGGATACTGATGCAATCACTAGATATGGAGTCCACCAGTACGAGTTAGAGTTTGAGTAAAAGTCCAGTCATAGTTAAGTATGAGTCATAGTCAAATATAAGTCTTGTATCAGTTCTGATGTGTAGTCATTGTAAAATCAATTGTTATCAGGTACAATAATTAATATAAAGTTCATTTTCAGTGTTTTCGAGTTGGGCTACGGTCTCATACAAAGTATAGTCAAATTAAGATAAGTAAATTAATATCAGTCATAGATAGTTAGTCAGAGGCTGATGGGGTTAGTACTTCTATCCCCTGCCGGTAACATCTCCCAGATCGGGGATGTTACAGGATCCTTATTGGGTGGTGGAAGCATTAAGAATTTTAAGAGTTGAAGATACATCCCATATCAGGGAGACACATTCCGGTTTTCTGAGGCTTGTTGTCCAGCCCAACAACTATCCATGGATGTCAGAGCCAATCAACACAACATTTGCTCAACTATTTTAGAACGCAATGATCAGATCTGAGATATGTGATTTTAACCACCCGAGCAATCAATGCATGTACAACTACAATTCAGGGTGGCAGAATTATCAGAGACCTTCATATAAAGAACCAACATATTTCACCGAACCATATTCTTCATCTTGTCCATCATCAAATTATGATCTTCCTCAAGAACCAAAACCATCAGAGGAAGAAATGTTGATAGAAATGATGATGGACATGCTCAAGAAACAAGGAGAATGGTTGGATGACATGCTTCAGAGTCAAGTAGCAAGAATACAGAGACTGACAGATCAAGCGAGATAATTTATAGAAAACAAGAGCTACATACCTCACGGATCATTTTCAGATGACACTGAAGCAGCCTTTGAGTTTCATGATAACACCTTAACAGAGGAGGAGTCTGAATCAGAGGTATTAGTTCATGAGCCTGAACATGCAGAGTCTCAAATTGATCTGGATAATTTACTGATCGCTGAATGCATCTACGGGGAGGAACAAGTAGAATAGTTGCATGTACCATCTAGAACAATAAATGAGGATTTTAGAGCATGCATTGCACAATTATCAGATGAAGAACTGAACAAGGAAATGCTAAAATACATCTGTGAAGAAAATATAGAGCAAGATGCAGGACAGAAGGAAGAGCAGGTGTCTGAACATATTGAAAAACTCGTGACACCAGAGATAACATCACAGTATTGGGAAGTACATATCGAGGACATCGCCCAAAAGCTTGACAGAATGGCACTCCCATTTAAAGTCAAGCTTTATACAAGACCACCTGATCACATGTCATTCCTTTTACAGACCAATGGAGCTACAAATTTTAAGAAGGTGGCACGGGCATTAAGTCGGACAAAATTCCTTTGGCCACCTGATCGTTCGAAGAGACCTTTCAAAAGCAACGCACACGGGTGTAGGAGCGAAGCGGGGTTTACCACTATACCTATGATGCTTGACGACCACGACACTGTTGGGCTCGCAGCCCGTAGAGAGTACGAATTAGCCCGCGGGGGACTAAACCGGAGAATAAAGAAGTCGCCACCCAGTGTGAACTGGGAAAAGATTTAAGGCCGCACTCACCCCTCGTAAGGGAATACCACAAATCGTTGGGTTCAGAATGGTCCCTTACTTATGCCAGTATAATGGACGGGTTCACACAATGGTATAGCCAAGTCTTATGCAGTTCATGCAAGATAATTCAAATAAACACACAAATTTGCACACCTATAAACATTAATATAAACAAAAAAAAAATTTAAATTAAGAAATATAAGGTACGATAATAAGAGTCATAATAATCAAAAGCAAATAAAGCGTCAATAAATAAATAGCGAATAAAAAGAGGGGTTAGTCACGCATACATTGGTATTTCCCAAGTGGTACGTGGAGTTGTATCCCAAGTACATACCGCACTACCGTCCATTCGGATTCGGCTACAGAATTTATATCTGGGTTTCCATCCGATATACCACAAGGGATAATACCATACGTAATTATTAATGCAATGTAAATAAAAAAATAGACATGAAATAATATAATAATGTATATGCGGATAATGAACAAATAAAATAAAGGTGAAATAATAAAATAATAATAAATAGATAAAAAGATAAATAACGAAACTAAATGCGAAATAATAAAATAACGAGGAAACGAATAAATAAATAAAAAGATAAATAACACTAAATAGATAAAAAAAATTAATAAAAATTAAAAAAATGCCGAAGCAGAAAAAATAATGTGACTAGAAATTTGGCTGTCTTTAATGTAGGACTTCGCATACTCGGCTGGACGTATTTCACGTCCAGCCAGACATTCCGTGTCCGGAACTATAAAATAAATATAGTGCCCTCATGTCTTACCTTTTAAGTTGCTTTCTTGAAAGTGCGTTAGGCCGTCGCCAGAAGGATTGCTGGTTTGCTGTTTCGCTATTTCTGCTCACTGTTTCGCTGTTTTTGCTCGCTATTTTTCTGTTTCTGGTTGCTATTTTTGGCTTGTTGTTTGCTTTTTTTGTTCACTGTTTTTTGGCTGCTGTTTTCTATTTTTTGGGCTGCTTGTTTCTCGGTTTTTTAGGACTATTTTTGGTGTTTTAAGGTTGCTGTTTTCTTATTATTTTAAGCTGCTGTTTTGTTCGATTTTTTGTGGTTGTTTGGAGGCTGGTTTGTTCAGTTTTCTGGTTGGTATTTTTGGTGTTGTTGTTAAGTTTTCTGGTTGGTATTTTTGGTGTTGGTTGTTCACGGTAATTGGCTGTTATTTTGGTGTTGTTGTTCACGGTAATTGCCACTGTTTTGGGGCTGTTTGCTGGTTGGTTTGGTTGTTGTTTGTTCGGTGGAGGGTTGCTTGGTTTTTATTGGTTTGTGTTTTGTTGCTGTTTATTCGGTGGAGGGCTTTAGGGTTTGTTATTTTGTGTTCGGTTATGGGTGTTTTTCGTTGGTTTGCTGTGTGAAGCTTTTGTTTTGTGTTGATGTCGTGTCAAGCTTCTATTTTGTGTTGATGCCGTGTCAAGCTTCTGTTTTGTGTCTTTGTTGTTTGCGTCTAAGGGTGAAGAAGCGAGAGGCCTAGGTTTTTTTTTCTTGTGAATTGCCGTGTGAAGCTTAGAAAGAGAGTCCCCACAAAGATGAAACTTGGTCCCTTTTTATAATGATTTGGATGGATCACCAAAAAGGGAAACAAATCATGGAAAATTATTTTGGAATATAATCTTACAAATTTGGTGATGGAGATCTCAAATCTTTTTAATTGGAAAGTCTTGATGAGGGAATTTGAGCATGTGTTTTGCATGGGATTTCAAATCTTTGCTAAATTGGAAAGTGATTTGAGGGGATTTTAGCATGTGTTTTGCATGGGATTTTAGCTATTTTGGGAAGGTTTGGGCGTGTAGATGGTGTCTTGGGCGAGTGGATTGTATGGGGCTTGGGCTGATTGTGTGGGTTTCGGGGTAGTAGGCTGTGGCTGAGGTTTGAAACAGAAACTGACTTAGCGAATCCAAGGCTGGCTAGTGAGTTCGAATTCGATAAGGTGCTAATTTTGGAGGTTTTCTTTCCTTCCGGCATTCGTTTCCTGCAACTTCCGTAACTTTTCTGCTATTGCCTCCATACGAGGCTCGTCATCGGGCTTATGTAAAAATATAGTGTCTACAGTCGCCCCCACTTTGATGGGGCTTGTGCAGTGTGTGACAGTGACAACCATATCAAAGTCATGCATGCATTTTTGCCTACCTGGTTCGTCGGCCATTGCCGGACTTACCTGTTGTTTCGCTGCTGATGTGAGATGCTTCGATCTCTGAGTTGAGTTGGTGGTGAGGTGTTTCTACCCCATGGGCTTCATTCCTGAACCACCGGGTGTGAGATGCTTCGATCTCTGGGATTTATTCCCAAACTGATTTGAGTTTATGGCGAGGTGCTTCGACCATTGGGCTTTATTCCCGAACCATGCTGGGTGTGAGATGTTTCGATCTCTGGGCTTTATTACCGAACTGTGTTAAGTTGATGGCGAGGTGCTTCGACCCCTGGGTTTTATTCCCGAACCACCCAGTATGAGATGCTTCGATATCTGGGATTTGATCCCGAACTGAGTTGAGTTGATGGTGAGGTGTTTCGTCCTATGGGTTCTGTTCCCGAACCACCGAGTGTTAGATGCTTCAATCTCTGGGATTTTTTCCTAAATTGAGTTGAGTTGATGGTGAGGTGCTTCGACCCCTATGATTCATCCCGGCGAGATGCTTCGATCTCTAGGATTCCTTCCCGAACTGAGTTGATTTGAGATGGTGAGGTGCTTTGACCCATGGGATTATTCCCTGCGAGATGCTTCGATCTCTAGGATTCATTCCCAAACTAAGTTGATTTTCGATGGTTCATTCCCGAACTGTTCATAGTGTGAGATGGTTCATTCCCGAACCGTTCCTGGTGTGAGATGGTTCATTCCCGAACCGTTCCTGGTGTGAGATGGTTTATTCCCGAACCGTTCCTGGTGTGAGATGGTTTATTCCCGAACCGTTCATGGTGTGAGATGGTTCATTCCCGAACCATTCCTGGTGTGAGATGGTTCATTCCTGAACCATTCCTGGTGTGAGATGGTTCATTCCCGAACCATTTCTGGTGTGAGATGGTTCAATCCCGAACCGTTCCTAGTGTGAGATGCTTCATTCCCAAACTGTTCCTGGTGTGAGATGGTTCATTCCCGAACCATTACTGGTGTGAGATGGTTCATTCCCGAATCGTTCCTGGTGTGAGATGGTTAATTCCCGAACCATTCCTAGTATGAGATGTTTCGATCTCTGAGGCACTTCGACTTCTGGGATTTGTTCCCGCACTGATGGGTGATGGCGTTTTGGTCCACCTACGTGACTCTTCGATCCACTGCGGATTTTTTTTTCTATGATGATGAAATGCTTCAACCTCTGGGACGCATTCCCAAATTATTGATGACGTGGGCCTCGACCCTGTGATTCATTCCCAAAACTGTCGATAATGTCGGCCTCAACCCTGGGATTCATTCCCAAAACTGTTGATATTGTGGGCCTCGCCCCATAGGATTCATTCCTAAACTGTCGAACTGATGGCGGTGAGGAACTTTGCCCCCTGATCCGTCCACATTCTCTCGTCCTCATTCCCCGAAGTTGTTCTCCATTCTCAGAATTCCTCGTCTATTTCTTTTTCTTCAAAGCCTACGAAAATAAAAATTGTGTGTATGTGACGTGCATGCATGTATGCATGGATGCATTCTCTATTCTGATGGGTTCTCTTGATGTCATCCTTGGTTAGGCCTTCTTTACGCCACAGGGTTTTCTCCACTCCTTTAGGAGGTCTTTGGTCGCCCCATTGGCCTGCTTACAGTTTCCTCCTGTCAATTCTACTCCGGTGATTGCTAGTTTTCTTTGGTCCCATGGCTCAAGATCTTTTCTATCTTTTGCATAAGCTATCCTTTCAGATTGCTCTATCTTGCCCGAGTCGCCTTTTCAGGTTTTCAACTTAGCGAGCTAAATTAAATTTTTTTTTTTGCCTAAGCTGTACTTTTTCACTTTTGCGGATTGCTCTATCTCGTCTGAGTTGCCTTTTCAGGTTTTCAACTCAGCGAGCTATTTTTTTTTTTTATTATTATTTTTATTTTTTTTGACCCGTCCTCATTCTCGAGGTTCTTTGTTCGTCCCCATTCCCGAGGTTGTTTTCCTAGATCTCCTAACCTTGGTCCAACCTTTAAGAAACAAAAGACGTGAATTGCAATCACTTGACTCTAATCTTTCCCGGTTAGCTAGGATTTATGCAATCTATGAGTATCTTGAACATTTGTTTCAATAAAGGCGTTTGCATTACTTCTTACTACATATGTAGGAAATAAACTGCATTGCAAGGGTACCTCTGTCGCTAATTGTTCCTCACAGATTTTACAATTAGCCATTATTCTTGCTCACTCATGCTCTATATCTTGTTTGGCTGTTCTTTGCGGATTTTCAACCCAACGAGCTCTCTATTTTTTCTTTTTCTTTATTTTTTTATGCAAAGTATTGCTTCAGACTGTCCATGTTGATGGACTCGGTGAACTCATTCCCTTCCAAATCTGACAGTCTCACTGCCATATTCCCCATCACCTTCTTGATTAGGTAAGGCCCTTCCCAATTAGGTCTGAACTTTCCCCTTGGGTCCATTATCAGTGGCTTCGATTGCTTGAGCACTAGATCACATTCTCTGATCTTGGTGGGACGCACCTTCTTGTTGAATGCCCGGGCCAACCTTTTCAGGTATAGCTGCATGTGGTGCAATGCCTTTATCCTTTTCTCATCTAGCAATGCTAGCTGTTCAAACCTCTACGAGGCCCATTCCTGCTCGGGTAATCCTACATTGCAAGTACCCGTATTGACTATATCTCTATTTCCACTGGTAACACTGCCTCCATCCCGTAAACCAAAGAGTATGGTGTGGCTCATGTTGCTGTTCTCACTGAAGTTATATATCCCCATAAGGCATACGGTAGTTTTTCAACCCAATATTTATAGCTTTCCATCATCATAGCTCGTATTTTCTTTATGGTTTTGTTGGCCGCCTCTACTGCCCCATTAGCCTGTGGCCTGTAAGGTGATGATTTATGATGCCCTATCCCGTACTTCTGCAACATCGCTTTTGTTTCTCCCTGAAACTGGACTCTATTATCCGTCACTACGTGATGTGGCATTTTATAGCGACATACTATGTTACGGGCTATGAACTTTGCCATCTGTTTCACCGTAACTTTACGGAATGACTCGGCTTCCACCCATTTCAAAAAATAGTCTACTGCCACTACTATGAAGCAGTGTCCATTCGACGTATGTGGCATGATTTCTCCAATCATGTCAATACCCCACGCTGAGAAAGGCCATGGTTCTGACAGTCCGTGCAATTCCGTAGTTGGTAGATGGTTCAAGTTGTCGTGTGCCTGGCAATCGTGGCAGTGCTTCACTAACTTTGCGCAGTCAGCTTCCATGGTTGACCAATAGAATGCATGCCTTACTATCTTGCGAGATAAATTCAATCCGTTCATGTGCGGTCCATATACTCCAGCGTGCACCTCTTCCATCACCTTCTGAGCCTCTTCTTTTCTTAAACATTTCAGCTGGATACCGTTGGTTTGTCTCTTGTACAGCTCTCCCCTTAAACTCATATATTGGGAAGCCAATTTCTGAATGGCTATTATGTCTTTCTTGCCAGCTCCTTCCGGGAATTCTCCATGCTCTATATACTGCAGAATGTCTTAGTACCACGGCTTCCCATCGTCGACTTCTACTTCCAAGATTCTCTCTATCTCATAACTCGGTCTGCTAGCTGTTGTCAGCACAAGGGGTCTCATTACCAGTTTTTCCGGGTTTTCCCAAGTTGCGGCTAGGGTGGCTAATGCATCCACCATTTGGTTCTCTTCTCGTGGCAAGTACTGGAATTTACAGTCGGGGATAGCTTGTGCCAACTTCCTGAGATGGAGTAAGTAGGGTCTCAACCTGTCCTCCTTCAATTCCCATTCCTATCGCATCTGTCAAACTACCAACATCGAGTCTCCATAAACTTCTACATCCTTAGCTCCTAGGGCTATTAGTATTTTCAACCAAAGGCACATGCTTCATATTCGGCCATGTTGTTAGTTACTCCGAACGTCAACCTTTTGGCCATAGGTAGGGTTTCTCCTTCGGAGGTTACTATCACAATTCCTATTCCAGCTCATTTGTAATTCACCGCCCCGTCAAAATACATTTTCCACCCCTGGACCATTATGGTTTGGACCTCCTCGTCTGGGAATTGGAACTTATACTGATCTCATTTTATAGGTTGTAATGCCAAGAATTCCGCTACGGCTCTCCCTTTAACTACCTTAGAGGTGAGGTATTCTATATCAAACTCCATCAGTAGCACAAACCATCTGCCCAACTTCCCTACCAGTAAAGGTACTAACTGGAAATATTTTAGGGGATTCTCCTTTGCTACTACTTGTATCTTGTGGGATTGGAAGTAATGACGCAACTTTCGGTAAGCCCATATCACTGCAAAATAAATCTTTTCCACCTTTTGATAGTGGGCTTCATACGAAAGCATCTTCTTACTGAGGTAGTAGACTACATGTTCCACCCTTGTCTCATCTGCATGTGCCATCATTGCCCCCAACGCTTCGGGTTCTATGGCCAAATACAATACCAAGGGTTTGCCCGGCCTTGGGGGTTTCAAGACGGGCGATTTAACCAAATATTCTTTGATTTTGTCAAAAGCTTCTTGGCATTACCCATTCCACTCCACAGGCTGGTCTTTCCTCAATAACTTAAAGATGGGCTCACATATAAAATTAGCTTGGCAATGAATCGACTAATATACTGGATTTTCCCGAGAATAGCTCTAACTTCCTTTTCTGTCTTCGGTGCGGGCATCTCGGTAATTGCCTTGATCTTTTCAGGGCCCACTTCTATTCCTCTCATTCCTACCGTATGTCCTAACAACTTTCCTGATGTTACCACGAACACATACTTCTTGGGATTTAGTCGGAGGTTGTACTTGTTGACTCTTTGAATGAACTTCTCCGGTACTTCTATATGTCCGGCCCTCGTCTCTGTTGGGTTCGGAATGGTCCCTTACGAGAGGTGAGTGCGGCCTTAAATCTGTTCCTAGTTCACACTGGGTGGCGAATCCTTTATTCTCCAGTTTAGTCCCTCGCGGGCTACTCCAAACTGTTGGGTTCGGAATGGTCCCTTACTTATGCCGGTATAATGGATGGGTTCACACAATGGTATAGCCAAGTCTTATGCAGTTCATGCAAGATAATTCAAATAAACACATAAATTTACACACCCATAAACATTAATATAAACAAAAGCAAATTAAATTAAGAAATATAAGGTACGATAATAAGAGTCATAATAATCAAAAGCAAATAAAGCGTCAATGAATAAATAACGAATAAAAAGAGGTGTTAGTCACGCATATATGGTATTTCCCAAGTGGTACGTGAAGTTGTATCCCAAGTACAGACCGCACTACCGTCTATTCGGATTCGGCCACGAAATTTATGTATGGATTTCCATCTGATATACCACAAGGGATAATATTATACGTAATCATTAATGTAATGTAAATAAAAAAAAATAGACATGAAATAATATAATAATGCATATGGGGATAATGAACAAATAAAATAAAGGCGAAATAATAAAATAACGATAAATAGATAAAAAGATAAATAACGAAACAAAATGCGAAATAATAAAATACTGAGGAAAGCGAATAAATAAATAAATAGATAAAACACACTAAATAGATAAAAAAAATTAATAATAAAATGCCGAAGAAGAAAAAATAATGTGACCAGAAATCTGGCCGTCTTTAATGTAGGACTTCGCATACCCGGCTGGACGTATTTCATGTCCAGCCAGGCATACCATGTCTGGAACTATAAAAATAAATAGAGTGCCCTCAGGTCTTACCTTTTAAGATGCTTTCTTGAAAGTGTGTTTGGCCGTCGCCGGAAGGATTACTGGTATGCTGTTTTTCTGTTTCTGCTCACTGTTTTGCTATTTTTGCTCGCTGTTTTGATGTTTCTGGTTGCTGTTTTTTTTTGTTTGCTGTTTTTGCTCACTGTTTTTTTGTTGTTGTTCACTGTTTTTTGGGCTGCTTGTTTCTCGATTTTTGGGACTGTTTTGTGTTTTAAGGCTATTGTTTTCTTGTTGTTTTTGTGGTGGTTAGCTGCTGTTTTGTTCGGTTTTTTGTGGTTGTTTGGAGGTTGGTTTGTTCGGTTTTCTGGTTGGTATTTTTGGTGTTGTTGTTCGATTTTCTTGTTGGTATTTTGGTGTTGGTTGTTCACGGTAATTGGTTACTATTTTGGGTGCTGTTTGCTGGTTGGTTTGGTTGTTGTTTGTTCGGTGGAGGGCTACTTGGTTTTTGTTGGTTTGGGTTTTGTTGTTGTTTGTTCGGTGGAGGGCTTTAAGGTTTGTTGTTTTGTGTTTGGTTATGTGTGTTTTTTGTTGGTTTGCTGTGTGAAGCTTTGGTTTTGTGTTGATGCCGTGTCAAGCTTCTGTTTTGTGTCTTTGTTGTTTGCGTCTAAGGGTGAAGAATAGAGAGGCATAGTTTTTTTTTCTTGTGAATTGCCGTGTGAAGCTTAGAAAGAGAGTCCCCCCAAAGATGAAACTTGGTCCCTTTTTATGGTAATTTGGATGGATCACTAAAAAAGGGAAACAAATCATGGAAAATTATTTTGGAATATAATCTTACAAATTTGGTGATGGAGATCTCAAATCTTTTTAATTGGAAAGTCTTGATGAAGGAATTTGAGCATGTGTTTTGCGTAGGATTTCAAATCTTTGCTAAATTGGAAAGTGATTTGAGGGGATTTTAGCATGTGTTTTGCATGGGATTTTAGCTATTTTTGGAAGGTTTGGGCGTGTAGATGGTGTCTTGGGTGTGTGGATGGTGGATTGTATAGGCCTTGGGCGTGTGGATGGTGGATTTTATGGGACTTGGGCCGATTATGTGGGTTGCAGGGTAATGGGTCGAGGCTGAGGTTTGGAACAGAAACTGACTAAGCGAATCTGAGGCTGGCTAGTGAGTTCGAATCCGATAAGGTGCTAATTTTGGAGGTTTTCTTTCCTTCCGGCATTCATTTCCCGCAACTTCCGTAAATTTTCAGGTAGTGCCTCCATACGAGTCTCGTCATCGGGCTTATGCAAAAATACAGTGTCTATAACGGGATTGTCCTCTCTTGGAAGTCCAAAACCATGCTGAAGCCTCATTGAAGGATGGTATTCGGTCACGTCTGGCTGAAGACGTAAAATTTAGCGCGCTAGCAGGGAGGCAACCCATGTAAATTTTTATTTTTATTTTTGCGTACAAATGTTGTGGGGTTTTTGATTTTGTGTGTTAATTTTTGTAGGAAAAACACAAACGGAGCATTTAAAGAAAAGCAAAGCCAACCAATCAACCAGTAAAAATAGGAGCCATCAAGGAATGGTGTTTAACAAATAGCGCGATTTTCATGGTAGTTTTTTTCCCTTCTCTTTATTTTATTTTGTATTGCATTGGACAAAATGCTAGATTTAGGTTTGGGTGATTATTGCATGCTCTATCTTGTTATTTCCTACATGTTTTGCTTTGTTTAATGCATGTTTCTTTTTGTATACTAACCGGGTGATATCTTCTAACCTCTTCTTCTTTTTTTTAAGACATTGGGGACAATGTCTCAATTAGATTTGGGGGGAGAGATAGTTGACTAGTTTTTTGTTCTTTATTTATTTATTTATGTTATTTTTTCTTTGTTGTGTTTTGTTATTTTTGGATAGTTGTCTAGTTTTGTTTTTATTTTTATTTTTTTTGTTTTGTTATTTGTCTAGTTTTATTTTTATTTTTTGTTGTGTTGTGTTTTGTTATTATTATTATTATTTTTTTGCTTAAGTTTTGACTAACCAAGTGAAATTGTTGTTTTGAGATAACTCTGTAAGGAGTTTGCGCTTCTGAGACGTATCTCAGGCTAATTCGTAATACTTTAATTTTTGTTTATTTCCTTTTGAATTATTTAAATTTGTGAATTCTCCATAATATTGATTAAATTTGATCTTCATATGCTCATTTGACAGGTATTATCAACATACACGGTAACATATGAACATGAGTTGTAAGTGAAAATTTTGTAATATTCAGTTCTCTAGTTTATTGGAGCCAACACCTAAAGGCGGTGGAATATTTATTTTTTAAAAAAGGAAAAAAAAAAAATATATAAATAAATAAATATTGACCAAGTTTTACTTAATAACCGGACGTTTTGCCTAGCAAGCAATGACTGTTCGCGTCAAACGGTACAGCTTGAGTTAATTAGATAATAAGTAAGCTTCTACTTAGTAACCAGACATCTTGCCTGGCCAGTAGTGATTGTTCACGTCAAACGGTAAAGCTTAATAAAAAAAACATGTTTATTGTTTATAAATAAATTTTTAATGCCAAAAGGTGTGAACTCTAACATAACTTTAGGACAAAAATATTACACTCTTTTCAACTACACTTGTGAATATTGTGAGCACAATGAATTGATTAATACCTTGTTGATTGTGTATATGGAGAATGGTGAAAAGAATAGGAGAATTTACTTATTTGGAAATTTAGAAAGAAATAAAACAATTACTAACTTGGATAAGAATTTCACTTTTTAGTTGAATTTTTTTTATTTGTTTATTTTGTTTATTTTAACTTTTCTGTGATTGTATTTAATTGACGTTTGTGGGTATCATTAATGTAAACCCTCACGAGACTACAACTCGTCCACTAGGGACACCTAGGGGTTTAAAGGGTTGTTACATACGTTAAATGCAACCATGATCCCTACGAAGGTTACTTAGATTAATTTAGTATTAGTTGATTATTTAATTTTGTTTTGTTTGTTTTGTTCAAGGACTAGAAAATTGTTAGGTTTGGGGGTGTGATGAGTGGAAAATATATCAATATTTACCACCCATTTTACTTAATATTTTGTATGGTTTCTCGAGTTTTATGAACGTTTTGATGTGTTTTACTTTATTTTACAGATAAAATAAAATCGGGACTCAATGGAATCAATCAAGACAAAATGTGGAACAAATAAGGGCAAAAACTAGACTTGATATTTGGATTTTGGAGGTTGGAAACTTGGAATGACGTTCTAACGAAGTACAATTTCGAAAATTTCAACTTTGCATAATTTTCGTAATTTGGCCATAACCTTTTACTCCGATATCGGATTGAGGTGATTCAAGTTCTAGATGAAAGAAGACGAAAAGATCTACAAATTTGATGTTCATAAGAATTTCGAATTCTGAAGTTTTCAAGACCGAAATTGATGAAAAAGCCAAAGTGTGTTATGTGTAATTATTAAAGTCATTATCAAAAAAAAATAATGGAAAATGACAATTTACAATTGTCAAACTTCCACCAAACATGCGATGATTTGGTTGAGTGTTTGGTGCCACGTTTGGTGCCATGTTTGGTGGCATGTTTGGTGGAGGTAAAATTTTGCCTATAAATATAGCTTGATTTCATTTGTAAATTTGATACTTTCCTTCAGGTTTTTATTAAGGAACTTGAGGATTATATCTTGTTGTTTATTTTCTGTATTTTAATTATGAGTTTTTATTTTTTAGTAATAATAGTTATTGTGTTTTTACTATATTTTATGTTTAGTAATTAATTTCCTCTGGGGGAAGGTGAAACCTTTAATATGATAAGGTAGATTAATTTCACGTATTTTATAATATGGAAATTGTAATCTAATAATATGGATTAAAGTTGATACCGCCTTAAGAGATGGTTTTATTTATTTGACATAATGTGACACCGCCTATATGATCGGTCTTTAGGTGACAGGTGATTATCGCCTATATGGCTGGTTTATGGACAAATAATAACACCACATTTTATGGTTGGTTTGACATAATTGTGTAACACTGATAATTTATATATTATAATAAAGTGAGATTTCTACATTTGAAATATTAAAGGTGAATCCCTTAAACCCCAACATTTTATTTTTAATCTAGGGAAGTGATGAAACACAATATTCATGAGTTTAATAATTGATTTAACTATATAATGTGTGATGTTTTGGCTTGTTTATTAAATCTTAACCTTAATGCTTCTTGTTGCATGATCACCAATAAGATTGATGTGGTAAACTTAAAATGAACTTGACGAAGGGATTTTAAGTTCCATACTTAGATTCAATAATTCACGATCTCACCTTAGAGAGTTCCTTCTAAGATAAACATATACCTGTCGGGCATGGGTAGCCATAATTGGAACTTGAACTTCATGAATTCAAGGTTTCTTGTTTAACATAGTGTAGACACTGTATTTTTACATAGAAGCCCGATGATGAGCCTCGTATGGAGGCACTACCCGATAAGTTACGGAAGTCGCAGGAAACAGACGTCGGAAGGGAAAATTCAAAAATAAGTACATCCTCAGATTTAATCCGTTTATTTGGTTTCGGGTTCGCTCGATTGATCTCCATTTTAAATGTTAGCTTCGGCCCACAAAGATCCAAGCCACACGCCCAAGCCCACAAAAATTCAATCCACACGCCCAGGCCCACTAAACTCAATCCAGTATTCAAATCACATTTAACAGATGTTAAAATCCAATCAAATCCCCTTCACAATCTAAATAAATCACCTTCCAAATTAAAAATATTCCCCCACCAAAAATTACACAAATTGCTTTCCCTAAATAATTTAATTAAATATATCCCCTTAATTGTTTGATTTTATTTCCTTGTTTTGAAATCCCATGCACATGAAACCCTAGCTCACCATTATAAAAAGAGACATAATCCAAACCCTATTCTCTCCCTTAGCTCTCATACTCACGGCCTCACAAAAAAAATAGAAAACCCTAATATCCTCACACGTCCCCTCTCTTTCTTCTCTCATTCAGACCGCACACAGCCCACTCACACAACACACACACCACTCACACGACATTCAAACACAAAGACACGTCCCCTGCCTCATTCAACACACACACAAAGACACGTCCCCTGCCTCATTCAACACACACACATAAGACACGCACACGTCTCTTAAACACACACACATACACACACGTCCCTTAAACACACACACTGAAATAAACAAGAGCTAAACCCGCCACAACAAAACTAAGCCTTTAACCGAGATAAAACAGTCCCCTAAACGGCCCCTAAACCAGTCCCAAAAATAGTCCCTGAACCACCGAAAACACCCTCTAAAAATCAGTCCATGAACTATCAAAAACAGTACCCTAAATACCCCAGAAAAATAGAGAAAACAGCAGTAAAAATAGCGACCGAAGCAGCAACAAAAACAGCAAAACAGTGGATAAAATGTTGAACTAGTGAACCGAAAAAGTGACGGAACATTAACCCTTCCTACGACGAAGTAACGCACTTCCGAGAAGCAACTTAAAAGGTAAGACCTGAGGGCACCCTTTGCTATTTATTTATCTTTTCAGTTAGTTATTGTTGGTTCATTCGCATGCATCATTATATTCCACGTCTATTTTTATTTATATTGGGTTGATGATTGCATGTTATCTCTCACGGTATATCAGATGGAAACCCATACATAAATTCTGTAGCCGAATCTGAATGGACGGTAGTGCGGTCTGTACTTGGGATACAACTCCATGTACCGCTTGAGAAACTTTCAAGCGCGTGTTTCGTTTTGTAATTTAATTTTGTGTTCATTCGTTGTTTGTGTTTATTATTCCGTTATTTACTTTCCGCATGCTATTGCTTTATTTATTTATGCATTGCTAATCTAGTGCGCATGGGCTAACTACGTTGGATTAAATGTCCTCCATTTGAGGGAAATGCCTAAAGGCTACCTTTACCACAATGTTTTGCCGCGCTAGATGAAGTATACTTGATTGAATGTGAAATATGTTCAATCGGACATACGAGGTCCCATATAGATGTTGGATTTGGTCGCATCTATTTTATTATTCTGTTATTTACTTTCCGCATGTTATTGCTTTATTTATTTATGCATTGTTAATCTAGTTCGCATGGGCTAACTACGTTGGATTAAAGGTCCTCCATTTGAGGGAAATGCCTAAATGCTACCTTTACCATGATGTTTTGCCGCCTGGACGAAGTATACTTGATTGAATGTGAAATAAGTTCAATCGGGCATACGAGGTCTCATATAGATGTTGGCCTTGGTCGCATCTCTTTTATTATTCCGTTATTTACATTCCACATGTTATTATTTTATTATTTTGTATCGTTAATTAGTGCGCATGTGCTAATTATGTCAGATTAAAGGTCCTCCATTTGAGGGAAATGCCTAAGGCAACCTTTACCACAATATTTTGTCGCGCCGGACAAAGTACACTTGATTGGATCTGAAATACATTCAATCGGGCATACGAGGTCACATATAGATGTCGGCCAAGTCTCTTGGTCACATCTCTTTTATTATTCGGTTATTTACTTTATGTATGCTATTTATTTATTTATGCATGTTGGCCTCTTTGGTCATTTCTTTTGCATTACATACTTAATCATTTCTCTTTATTATTAACGCTTTTACTGTTATTACTTATTTACATTTTCCCACTTCTTTGTTTAATATGTTTATGGAATTATGCATTTACCTTCATTTTTATTTACGTTTATGGGTGTGCAAACTTGTGTGTTGATTAAATTATCTTACATGTGTTGCATAAGACTTGGTTATATTATTGCACAAATCCTTTCATTACAATTGGCATAAGTAAGGAACCATTCCGAACCCAACGGTTTGAGGTCTTCCCTTGCAAGGGGTGAGTGCGGCCTTAAATCATTTCCCAGTTCACACTGGGTGGCGACTCCATTTATTCTCCGGTTTAGTCCCCCGCGGGCTACTCCGTACTCCCAACAGACCGTGAGCCCGGACAGCGTCGGCCCTCTTTGTGCATGTGTCCACACATAGACATATAGTTAATTGGGTTACTTTGGGTATTTGCATCTGACCATCGACAGAGGCTTATGCATATCTTTGTGTTCCACGTTAACAACTAATATATTACACATGTATAGGAAAATCAATTCATCATTAGAGTAAATTGGACGGAATCACAACCCTAGATGTTTTATTTATTATTAATTTCCTTTGTTTTATTTTATATTTTTATTTATTTTAATCAAATCCAACTTCAATCATCAAACAATCCATTCCAACCTCAATTAGAAACTTATAAATAAATAGCATCAACAATTAACATTGTGAAAATTTAAGTCCTCGTGAGATCGATATATTTATACTACTTGAGTGATACGTGCGCTTGCGTAATGTGTATGATTTCACCAATCAATAAATATATGATTTGGCAAATTCTTGGAACCTAACTAAAATGTAGGATTTTATTTAATATTTCACCCGTTCTTGAGTAGTTGAATATTCCCCAAGGTTTTTATTCCTGCATAATGACTATCATCAATATTTTCTGTAAATATTTCGTAAAATTCATATTAAATTATTTATTCAACTAAGGAATTAACATTTAAAAATTATAAATACCATTACAAATTTATCATATGCATTTTGAATTTTAAACTATATAATTAAATTATTACTTTCAACCTCCATAAGAAAATATATGTAACACAACAACAGAAAAAAAAAAAACAATAAAAAGTATATGCAAATCTTCCAATATCAGATTCGTGGCTTCCTTTCTTTATTTACAATAATTTAGTATAGAAATCTATAAAGCACTAGGGAAAAAAAAAATCCCAAAAGTGCACTCAAACAAAAACCCTAAATTAAAAAGGAGTAAACACTGATTTAATCTCTATATTTTAAAAACTACCACAAGAAAAAATTTAAATAATGAACTATGTCGAGAATACCTCAAAAAATATTACAAAGAGTGTGCCGGAGCTCCGACTAAAAGAGGTGGCGGTTCAGTGAAATCTTGAAAGAAAATTTGGTAAGTCCGAAAATAATATTTCTAAGGCTAATTTCAATCAACCATAAGTTTAAATAATTTCACACTGTAATTAAAATGATGAAATTAAAAAACAGTAAAAAAAATCAACCCAAATTTATGATTTCAAAGTGGAAAATTTTTAAAGAGAAAAACTATTTCGGGTATAAGCTACCTCTATGAGTAGTAATTTGGGTCATGATTCATTTTTTCGTTTAATTTGAATCACATTAAAGATGATATACTTTAACACTCCGCCAGAGACAAAGTGCTACCGGCAGGAGATAGGATTAACCTATCTCAATAAGCCTATAAATTTATAGAAAATTGGGCATGATGTATCCTAAAACTAGACAACCTGGTGTTGGACAATTATGACCCATACCATCACTATTTGTACAGAACATGGTGTTGTTGTACAAATAAACTATGTGACAAATGAAATTGCTCTTTTATCATTTGTAATTGGATTACCGAGATATATATAAATGATAAAAGTTCATATGATTAGTACCGGAATTAATAAGATATGAGACAGTATCAATCCACGAAGGTTTAATCATTAAATATCCCTAGTCGTAGTATTATCGAGACTGGATATCGATAATGCGGAATAGGGTAGTATTACACTTGTGCATGTTATGGAAGCGTAACGGCATAGTTCTCATATATTTGGGTATTGGATACTCATGCAAGTGTAATAGGAGGTTCTGTTTACCGATGGTACGGAAACAGCTTCTCTCTGGATAGACCCCTCAGAAACTCATTGGTAGTATGACTATGTGTCTATGGGAATCCGAATCAGGGTAGGTGTATTTGGTTTTAACCTGAGACTTACATCGCTAATACTTGCGACAATCAGTATACTTTGGTTTTGGTCGTCTGTGGCTTTAACAGGTTATGTGTACGCCTCTTCTGGGTATACTGAGAATCATACTGTATTGGATGTGATGTCAAGATGGAAGTATCACTTCAGTCATATGGAGATGATGATCACGCAGGATACGGAACTGGTACTCTTGTATGATGCAGCTATCGGGATAATATGACAAGGTCTTGATTATCCGATTATAGAGACTAGTTACCAGAGATCCAATATATGCTTCGTACGGGGCAGACACAATTCCAGCCCCAGGCCTAGCATGTGACATTTCTGATATCGGATCGTAATACGCAATACTACGTATTCTACGCCTGACAAAGATTACATATTCCTTTAAAGAATATTTCTGGAGAATTGGGTAGGCACGGTACTTTGCTAGAAGCCAACCATGTCTTGTAAATCAGTAAGAACGTGGTACCGGGTACGCACGTGTTCAGATAGTCCGATAACCGTATTTACTGCCAACATATCCAGGGATCTCTTGGGTCGCTTCCCGAAGATTCACCGTTGAGATTTGACTCGAACAAAGAATTAATCTGGGATTAATTATGAGAGAGAAAATTAATCTGTGATTAATTACGGTAATAATTAATCTGGGAATTAATTATCAAAGAGAAAGAATTAATCTGGGATTAATTGCGTCGAGAATTTATTTGGGATTAAATTCGTCGAGAAGAGAGAACACGATTAATTTAGAATTAATCGTTAAAGTAAATTTAATAGTTAAATTAGATTTTTCTATTTAATTTATTTAATTGGGTTAAAATAATATATTAGATATATTAATTAAAATTAGATTTCAATACGGTTTTAAAATTGGATTTTAATTCGGACGAACGAATTAATTTAGAATTAATTCGTAAGCGACTTACATAATATATTGTGAGGCATTATTATTTAATTAAATTGGATTTAATTAAGTCGCAACGGTAATTCGCTTAATTCGGAATTAACGAACACGGGCCCGAGCGAAGTTGCGTGTTGAGATTGTTCGACTTAAATTCGGAATTTGCAAGTGGTGGGACCCACTTGACTTACATCACACTTTTGACTGACTTGTGATGGAAGTGGTTGAAATAAAGTGTAAAGCCTTGGATTGCTTTTTCAACACTTAAAACAATCTCTACACTCAAGCTTTATTTTATTTTTCATTTTGAATGACTAATACTAACTTTTGGAAATTTGGTATTTGATAAATATTGATTTTGGAAATCAAAATATTGACTATTCCCATTCTCTCTCAATTGCCGAACATGCTTCTCTTGGAGAAAAAAAAAATTTCTTTCACAATTTGTTCAAGCTAGCACTTAAGGAGTGAATCAAGGTGATAGGGAAACTCACCCAAATGTTGGAAACACTCAAGAAAGCTTGGAGCTTCCACTAAAATGCATGAAAAGTTTTGAAACTCATCCGATCAATTTAAGTTATTCCCCAACTTTCTTGATTAATTCACACACAAATCACTCTTTGACGATCTTGGAATGTTCTAGGAACACTAACAATGGTATCAAAGCGATCTAAGTTTGGTTTGGAATTCTAGGGTTCATGGACTTTGATTTGGGAATTTATGCCTGGAGTATGTATTTTCCTAAATTGATGATTTGGTTGTGTTTATATAATGTTGAATTGGATTTGTGCATTGTTGGATTTGTGAAATATTGATTAGATCAAAAATCCCCAAATCCTAAGCATGATCGAAAATTACCCCTAGGTTGCTCATGGTGATTTTTTGAAAATTAGCATTTGGATATGTTAATTGGCATGAAATGTATGATAGATGTTGATTTAATTGGATTGAAATCAAATTGTGTGATAATTTCCTTGCCAAAACCGTGAGTATGATGCATGGTATTAGATTGATTTTGTTTCAATTTGTGTTGGTAACATGAATTGGAAATGTAGAGCATGATTAATTGAATTAATTAGTGTTTTGGAAACATTAGATTAATTAATTAATTATGGTAATTACACTTGAATTTAATTAATTTGTAATTTGGAATAATGAGTTAATTTAATTTATTGTATTTGGGCTTAATGGGCTTGGTTGGGCCAAGTTTGGTTTAGGATAATTGGTTGGATCCAATTGGGCCTAAAACCATTTCCATGAAGACCAAATATAATAATTGGGCCTTTAAAATTTTAATTGGGCCTAATGGGCCTAAATTGATTTTTGGCATAGGGTGATTCCTAATTGGGCCTTGGCATCTTGGGTTTGACCCATAATTGCCAAAGCCCATGCCTTAAGAATTAATTGAAAGCCCATTGGACTTTAATTGAATAGTATTGGATACTAATTGGGCTTTTGAGACCCTTTAAGATTGGATTTGGAATCCAAGTCTAAAAAGCACTATTGAAAGTGTAATTATTTAATTTGAAATTAAATATGAATTAGTATTGAATTAATTTAAATTGGATTTAAAATTGTAGTTCGATATAATTCAAAATACGTACTTTGAGTATTTCTTCTTAAACGAGTTAGACTCGCGCAAATCAAATCGTTGATTGAACATTGGATGGTCACTAATCAAAGATTAATTAATTGGATTAGATTGATTGATAACATGATTTGTGTGAATACACGGATGTATGTATGAATAATGTATATCGGATGGATATTAGATGGGTGGGGGCAATTTTGGAAATTGTTGTAATAAATTTTGAATTTATTAAATTGGACCTACGTGTCCAGCCTATTACCCTTTATCTCATTGTATTTCTCTTCTCACCAATTCCCCTAAATGTAAATGAGGTTTCTTTAGAAGTATTATGTAATTGGGTAGAAGTATGAATAATGCTAGGGGGAGAGAGAGGAAATTGAGAGATTTGTTCTAGGAACAAGTTTGTTGTATATCCATCCGCATATCATTATTAAATTTTATTGCACCTTATTATGCTTTTAGAATGCATGCTTAAGGGTGTATGATGAGACCTAATTAAAGATAATAAATTGGTTGCCAAATCTCGACAAAAATCCTCATTTTATATTAAGCGTTTTTCCTTCCATTGAGTGATTCTCTCTCAAGATCCAAGATTGGCATTGGTTTTTTGGCCAAAGTCAAGACCTTTGCCATCGGATGTGTTTGAATCATGAAGGCTTTGTTCCATATCGTACGCCTTGGGCAAGTTGTGATTTTTTGGCCAAAATCAATGTCACTTCTTGTTCATCGGCCTCGATTACGAAGCTTTCCCACTGTCAATGGGTCACGCTTAACTGATTTCATTAAGCTTTTTGAGCCAAAGCCAAGGCTTAGTTGATTCAGAGGAAAAATGTTAGGTAATATATCAGATATATTGGCATATATTGGATATATGTTTCGGACTTGGATGTCCACCTATTGGATCTAGGAATTGGATGGGATCCAATTGATCTTAGAGATGTACCTAGTTAAGTTTCATACAACTTGTTGGCCAAAGTCAAGGTTGTGTGTTATTTAACGGGATCCTAGCCCACTAGGAAACTAGGTTTCCCGAGTACTCCACAGAGGGTTAGAGGCTCGCCGAAAAATAGTGGGAGACAAGTATTAAATTTGCAATTTCATTTAGATACTTGCCAATACGCGTTCATTTCATTTTTTGTCATTAAATATATTAGTTGGACTAATATTCAATTGTTGTTTTAATTGAACAGTTGGATTGTATTCAACTACTTCATTTATAGTTGATTATATAATTGGATTATAGTAATCAATATATTTGAATTTAACCAATCAATAGTAATTGATTATATAGTTAGAATATAGAAATCATTATATTTGATTGTACCCGAAATCGTTGATTGGATAGTTGGACTATTGGAATCAAGATAACTGAAACATTAGCGTTTAAAATATAATCATGGGTGAAAATGTCTTTAAGCGGCTTCAATTTTCAGATTGGGAATAGAACCTCAGGATAGTCCTGGGAACTGAGAACTTATTCTATTTGATAGAGAAACCTCTCGGGCTTGAGCCCGGAGTTGAGCAAATAGTGGAGCATGAGCTTTGGAAGACTCATGGTGATGATAACTTTAGTGCTCAATCTGTTATGCATGCCGCAATGACTCTTTAATTTCTTCGTCAGAACTAAGGATTAGATCCTTATACCATGATGTTGAAATTAAAGGATCTTCATCGATCTAACCTTAGATCTTAGAAGTACGAACTGCAAAAGAAGCTCTTTCGCTCGCGTATGTCAGAGGGTACATCTGCGATCACTAGGTGTCGCAGATGATTGCTGACATCGAACAGCAAGGTTAGCTGGGCATTACCTACATGGCTGAGACTTCCAAAGATTTGATCTTACAGTCTCTGCCCGAATGCTGGGGCAGGTTCATTATGAACCAAGAGAAAAACTCTTGGAGAGTTGATGGCTATGCTCAAGGAGGCAGAGCCAGAGCTTCTAAAAATGGGCAAAGGAAAAATCGTCACAGTGTTATGGGAAGACAAAGGAAATATTACAAGATATTTGCCTAAACTGTGGCAAACGCGGTCATTGGAAGCGTGACTGCCGTATAGACAAGGTAGACAAGAAGGAAGTGAAGACGGGCAAGGCACCGGCTTCAGGTATGTTTGTTATAAACATGTCCACTGCTGGTTTTAAAATTGGATTTTAGATACCGGATATGGTATATAAATATATGTACTGATGTGCGGGATATGCTGATTAGCAGAAGACTGGCTTCAGATGAGATCGACCTATGAGTTGGAAACGGGACGAGAGTCGCTGTTTTGGCCGTAGAAACCTAAGTTTTGGAACTGCCCTTTGGGCATGTACTTAAATTAGGAAACTGCTATAATGTATCTAGTTTGACTATGAACATTATCTCTGTATCTAGTTTAACCTGTTGCGGGTATACCTTTATATTCTAGAACACTAAGTGTTTTATTTATAAAGATGATATTGAGATAAGCACATTAGATGTGAATAACAATATTTATATTTAGAATATAAATGAATCTCAAACATATAATATGACAAACAAAAGCTCAAACTGAATAAATTTGTTGAGACTTATTTATGGCATTGTTGTATGTGACACATTAACAAGACTCGTATATCCACACTTTCGAAGAGTGGATACTAGGACGGATTTGATTCTAATTCAAATGATGTCTACGGATCTAGTTTATTGGGCAAAGTGCCTAAAACACCTTTTACTGGTAAAAGTGCAAGTGCCACCGATCTGTTAGCCCTCGTTCATAGTAACGTAAGTGGGCCCATGTTTAGCTAGGCTAGAGATGAATATGAATACTTCATAACCTTTACGGATGTGGCATCGCGTTACGGTTATGTATATCTTATGAAATACAAGTTAGAAACTTTTAGAGTTTCGACACGAAGTAAGAAAACAGACCGGTAAAATTATTAAAAACATTACGGTCGGACCATAGTGTAAAATACTTAAACATATGAGTTTCAAGATTACTTGAAAGAGTATGGTATTCTTTCACAATGGACTCATCCCGGAACACCTCAATTGAGCGGTGTGTCCGAACGGAGAAACTGAACTTTGTTGGACATCGTAAGGTTAATGATGAGTCGCTCTGAGCTACCAATTTCCTTCTAAGGATACGCATTAAACAGTGCAATACTTATTTTGAATAAGGTTCCATGAAAATCAGTTAGACATACTTCATATTAGATATAAACAGGAAAGAAATTGTGTTTCTCATTCCTGAAGATTTGGGAATGCTGGGCATATGCTAAATGTTTGGATGGTACCAAACTAGAACTCAAATCGGATAAGTGCATATTTGTAGGTTGTCCTAGGGAAACCAAAGTATAGTACTTATACAACTCACAAGAGAACAATGTAATTGATTCTCTCCATGCAGTTTTCCTAAGAGGAATACCTATATGCAGTGGTAAGTGAGAGGAAAGTAAAACTCTATGAAAATCAGAGTAATATTGTTCCAGGCACCGAGTCTTCACGGAACACCAACAGTTCATCATGGATGAAACTGTACCAATAATATTCGAATACATAAGAACCACGTAGGTCGGAGAGAATCAAAAAACAACCTGGGAGGTATGGGTTTCTGATCTCACCTCATTTAGATATTAATCTTATTGAGGAAGACGAACCGGCTACGTATAAGGAAGTGATACAAGGTATCGACTCCTTTTATGGCAAAGTGCCATGAAGTCCGAAATGGATTCCATGTATACCAACTAAGTTTGGACACTGGTTGATGTACCAGAAGGCATTGTGTCTGTTGGTACTAAATGAGTCTTCAAGGAAGACATACATGGATGGCAACATATATATGTATACAGCTAGGCTTGTAGCGAAAAAGGTATCTTCAACGATATAGTGTTGACTACGACGAAATTTTTTTATCTGTTGCCATGATTAAATCCATCCGGATAATGCTTGCAAGTACTGCATATTTCGTTTATGAAAAATGGCAGCTGAACGTCAAAAACCGCTTTCCTTAAACGGAAACCTTTTGGAGGATGTTTGTATGCAACATCCTGACTGTTTTGTCGTACCAAAACATGCAAACAAGGTTTGCAAGTTAAAACAATCCATTTATGGATTGAAGCAAGCATTGCGTTCTTGGAACCAGCATTTTGATGTAATCATAATGGTATATGATTTAATTCAAAATGAATATGATTCTTGTGTATATAAGAAGGTTAGTGGGAGCGCACTGACAATGATTGTCATATACGTTGATGACATATTATTTCTAGGAAATGATAATCCCATATTATATAATCAGTGAAACCTTGGCTTTCATTAAAATTCTCCATGGAATACCTGGGAGAAGCAGACTTTATTCTAGGAATAAAGATATACTGAGATAGATCTAGAAAGCTGATAACAACCCTCCCAGAGTTCGTACATTTTTTGAAATGAATGTGACTTGATGTTTTATATGCTTTGAGCATATGTAGAGTCACAATCAGGCCAATCCAGGTGATGGTCACTGGATTGATGTTAAGGACATCATTGAGTATCATGGACGAACTAAGGATGCTTTATGATAATATGGGGAAAGGAGAACTTGAGGTGACTAGGTTCACCGCTGCAAGTTTCCAAACCGATAAAGACAACTTTAAGTCGCAATAATGGTACATATTTAGTTTGAATAATGGAACAGTGAGCTGGAAATCTTCCAAGCAAGATACTATTGCCGAATAAACAACAAGAGCGGAACATTGCTGCAGCTGAGGCAGCAATAGAAGCATTTTGGATCTATATAATCCTAATTGGATTAGGAGTAGTTCTGTTAGCAGCTGAGCTAGGCTACAACATAGGCTAAAAAACCACGGTCTCATCAATGATCCAAGTATATATTTCGACCATTTCATCTGATTCGTGGCGATGTGATAATCGAATAAATCGCATCAGATGATAACTTTGCAAATCCGCTGACGAAAACTGTTTCTCAGCAGAAGTTTGAGCGACCCATATATAGTTCAGCTGTATGACACTTTAGTGATTGGCTATAGGCCAAGTGGGAGATTGTTGGACAATTATGACCCATAGCATCATTATTTGTACAGAACATGGTGTTGTTGTACAAATAAACTATGTGACAAAGGAAATTGCTCTTTTATCATTTGTAATTGAATTACCGAGATATATATAAATGATAAAAGTGTTGGACAGTTATGACCCATAGCGTCACTATTTGTACAGATCATTGTGTTGTTGTACAAATTAACTATGTGACAAGGAGATTGCGCTCTTATCATTTGTGATTAGATCACCTAGATTTATAAATGATAGGAGGTCCATATGATTAGTTCCTGGATTGAGATGATATGAGACAGTATCAGTCCTCGAAGGATTAATCATTAAATATCCCTAGTCGTAGTATTATCGAGACTGGACATCGATAATGCGGAATAGACTAGTATTACACTTGTGCGCGTTGTGGGAGCACAACGGCATAGTTCTCATATATTTAAGTATTGGATACTTATGCAAGTGTGATAGGAGGTTGTGTTTACCGATGATACGGAAAACAGCTTCGCTCTGGATAGACCCCTCGGAATTCCATTGGTAGTATGACTATGTGTCTATGGAAGTCCGAAATCAGGGTAAGTGTATTTGGTCTTAACCTGAGACTTGCATCGCTAATATTTGCGACAATCGGTATGCTTTAGTTTTGGTCGTCCATGGCTTTAACAGGTTCTGTGTACGCCTCTACTGGGTATATCGAGAATCATATTGTATTGGGTGTGATGTCAAGACGGAAGTATCACTCCAGTCATAGTGGAGATGATTTCACGTAGGATACGGTACTAGTGCTCTTAAGTACTGCAGTCATCGGGATATTATGACTAGGTCATGTATGTTCGATTATAGAGACTAGTTACCAGACATCCGACATGTGCTTCGTACGGGGCAGACACAATCCAGCCCCAGGCCTAGCACGTGACATTCGATACTGGATCGCAATAAGCAATACTACATATACTACGCCTGACATAGATTATATATTCTAGTAAGAATATTTCTGGAGAATTGGGTAGGCACGGTGCTTTGCTAGAAGCCAACCATGTCTTGTAAATCGGTAAGCACGTGGTACGAGGTACGCACGTATTCGGATAATCTGCTGACCGTATTTACTGCCAACATATCCAGGGATCTCTTGGGTCGCTTCCCAAAGATTCACCGATGACAGTTGACTCGAATTAGAATTAATCTGGGATTAATGGGATTAATTAAGAGAGAGAGAATTAATCTGGGATTAATGGGATTAATTAAGAGAGAGAGAATTAATCTGGGATTAATTAAGATGGAAAAAATTAATCTGGGATTAATTGAGGTATTATTTAATCTGGGATTAAATGTGTTCGGAAGAGAGAGAACGTGATTAATTTTGAATTAATCGGTAAAATAAATTTAATAGTTAAATTTGATTTTTCTATTTAATTTATTCGTATGGGCTAAAATTAATATATTAGATATATTAATATGAATTGGATTTCATTACGAAATTAAAGTTGGACTTTAATACGAGCGAACGAATTAATTTAGAATTAATTCGTAAACGGCATTCATAATATATTTACAAGGCGTCGTCATTTAATTAAATTAGATTTAATTATTTGGCGACGGAAATTCGGTTAATCGGATTAAACGAATCCGAGCCGCGGCAAACATTCGTAGAATCCATTTGAATTTTGAATTCAAATGTGGGGCCCACTTCACATCTGGTAGTTGGGAGGGTAGTTGGCATTTATGCCAAGCCACCAACCATCCAACCACCTTGTAATGGTTTTGGTAAAACCATTTACCCAACCACCTAGTTTAGGTGAAAAGGGTAAAAGGGATTTTACCAAAAGCCTTCTCTCTCTCTTCACTTCCAACACAACACTTGGAACAAAATTGAAAACCCTAGAATTCTCTCCATGGGCGTGAACTTATAGCCATCTCTTCTCTTTGATTTTGTTGCAAAATCAACAAAGTTAGCACTTCATGGAAAAAACTAAGGTGATAGGGAAACCAACTCAAAGCATGGAATCAACACAAAGGAAGGATCATGGAGATCTTCTTCTCAAAATTTTAAAAGCTCAAATCCATTCAATGTAAGTAATTCCGCAACTTATTTTGAATTTATGAACACCTTTTCTTGCTTATTAGATCCTTGGCATGTTCTAGGAACACTAACAAAAAGTCCACATGATTAGTACCGGATTAATAAGATATGAGACAGTATCAATCCACGAAGGTTTAATCATTAAATATCCCTAGTCGTAGTATTATCGAGATTGGATATCGATAATGCGGAATAGGCTAGTATTACACTTGTGCGTGTTATGGAAGCGTAACGGCATAGTTCTCATATATTTGGGTATTGGATACTCATGCAAGTGTAATAAGAGGTTCTGTTTACCGATGGTACGGAAACAGCTTCGCTCTAGATAGACCCATTGGAAACCCATTGGTAGTATGACTATGTGTCTATGGGAATCCGAATCAGGGTAGGTGTATTTGGTCTTAACCTGAGACTTGCATCGCTAATACTTGCGACAATCAGTATACTTTGGTTTAGGTCGTCCGAGGCTTTAACAGGTTCTCTGTACGCCTCTTCTGGGTATACTGAGAATCCTAGTGTATTGGATGTGATGTCAAGATGAAAGTATCACTTCAGTCATATAGAGATGATGATCACGCAGGATACGGAACTGGTACTCTTGTATGCTGCAGCTACCGGGATAATATGACAAGGTCATGATTATCCGATTATAGAGACTAGTTACCAGAGATCCGATATATGCTTCGTACGAGGCAGACACAATTCCCGCCCCAGTCCTAGCATGTGACATTTCTGATATTGGATCGTAATACGCAATACTACGTATGCTACGCCTGACAAAGAATATTTCTGGAGAATTGGGTAGGCACGGTGCTTTACTAGAAGCCAAACATGTCTTGTAAATCGGTAAGAACTTGGTACCAGGTACGCACGTGTTCGGATAGTCCGATAACCGTATTTACTGCCAACATATCCAGGGATCTCTTGGGTCGCTTCCCGAAAATTCACCGTTGATATTTGACTCGAACAAAGAATTAATCTGGGATTAATTATGAGAGAGAAAATTAATCTGGGATTAATTACGGTAATAATTAATCTGGGAATTAATTTTCAAAGAGAAAGAACTAATATGGGATTAATTACGTCGAGAATTTATTTTGGATTAAATTCGTCGATAAGAGAGAACGCTATTAATTTAGAATTAATCGGTAAAGTAAATTTAATAGTTAAATTAAATATTTCTATTTAATTTATTTAATTGGGCTAAAATAATATATTAGATATATTAATTGAAATTAGATTTCAATAAGGAATTAAAATTAGATTTTAATTCGGACGAACGAATTAATTTAGAATTAATTCGTAAGCGACTTACGTAATAATATTGCGAGGCATTATTATTTAATTAAATTGGATTTAATTAAGTCGCAACGGTAATTCGCTTAATTAGGAATTAACGAACCCGAACCCGAGCGAAGTTGCGTGTTGAGATTGTTTGACTTAAATTCGGAATTTGCAAGTGGTGGGACCCACTTGACTTACATCACATTTTTGACTTGTGATGGAAGAGCTTGAAATAAAGTGTAAAGTCTTGGATTGCTTTTTCAACACTTAAAACAATCTCTACACTCAAGCTTTATTTTATATTTTTCATTTTGAATGACTAATACTAACTTTTGGAAATTTGGTATTTGATATATATTGATTTTGGAAATCAAAATATTGACTATTCCCCTTCTCTCTCAATTGCCGAACATGCTTCTCTTGGAGAACAAAAATTTTCTTTCAAATTTGTTCAAGCTAGCACTTAAAAGAGTGAATCAAGGTGATAGGAAACTCACCCAAGTATTGGAAACACTCAAGAAAGCTTGGAGCTTCCACCGAAATGCATGAAAAGTTTTGAAACTCATCCGATCAATGTAAGTTATTCCGCAAACTTTCTTGATTAATTCACACACAAATCACTCTTAGATGATCTTGGCATGTTCTAGGAACACTAACACCTGGATCACAGTCCAGCATCAAAATAGAATCTCAGAAAATATCAAACAAACAAAAGGACCTAAGGTCGACACAACACACATCAAAATCAACACCTAAGGGCGTGCCTACATTATCTATCAACAATCAAGGGTTATGTGCCAACAACATCATAACCAATCAAAACTTTTACTTAATATATACAAATAGCGTGCTCAGCACGATAAATAACATATTAATCACAAATCCTAGACCTCTAAAGCTTTTCCCAGGGCACTTGCGAGGCTGACTGCTGCTTGAGTGATTCGCGTCTCGAGCATGACTTCCAAAGCTGTCGTGGTTGACCAATCTGTAAAACTAGCAAACTGGTTTGGTGTGAGTTTTAAAAACTCAGTAAGTGACCATGCTAGTATTACAACAAACAAGTCAAACATATACAACAAATAAATAAATCTAACATATCAATAATTTATCAGTATTACTAAATTGTTACAAGTTCAGATTTATCAACTTTTATTATCATTTATACTTTACCATGAAAAATTCTCATTTATGCCAATTTATTAGCCAAACATTCGAATCTCACAAAGTATCATTCTGAGCATCACAGAACAAGTCATTTTACATCGAATCCATTTCCATCATATAAGACGTGGAGTCAGATTTATTATACTTTATTACGATTAATCATTACACACACAATGTTTGTATGAGACTCATTACCTATTTTAGAATAGGTATGAGATGAATTCCGTCTGAACGGATTCATAACCAGCTCGACTACTACATCATACATTTATCAACAATTCAAACAAACACACTTGTGCGCATATCATGTAGCATTCCTAACCGCTCGACTACTACACCACACATTTATCAACCAATCAAACAAACACACTTGTACGCATATCATGTAGTACAAACCCATCACACGATTTCTCATACATAAGCACATACATGACAAACACATTTGATTTTTCATCCAAATACTCATGTACATACCTATATTTCAAACATATGAATACACTGTACTATGAACTCAAATACTAAATCCTTAATCGTCCCCATATCTTTCATTACTGCTCAAACATCCTTGGTTTCAAATTTTTCCATATAGTAACCTCTGATACAGAAGTCTATTAATGATACTTATCCAATCCAGTCGTTATCCCGACAATCACATGTTCAAGTCAATAGCAAACTTACTAACAAGAACACACAAACATACATACGCTAATAAAAACTCAGAAGTCATAATTTATTTTATCTACCGATTCTTATATGCTCAAATGGTTCATAACTTATCAACATATGCATATTCAAACAGTGTACCAATGTGTATACATATGTTTATACATATACTTATACATACACATACCATTACGAGTTCATACTCTTACATGCATCAATACATACAGGTAGAAGTCAAACTCATCAAATATTTCACTTCTTATCATAGTATCCTCAAACATATCACTTCATATCATAGCATTATAGAAATCCATACATGTGGTGGACGATTATCTTAACCATACGTAATCTTGTACTCCGTACCCAAAACCACCTCTTAACTATCTCTTTTTTATCATAACATGTCAATCATATATATATATTTAAAACACGAATTCACCAATTCAAGTTCTCATCGCATTGGTTACTTACCTGGCTTCACGAGCACTCAAGGTCCTAGTTAAATCTGTCAAAACAAAGGGTAAAACGCCGTCAGAATCACGACTTACAGAGTTCTCGACTAAACTACGACAAAATTCCGGATCTTTCCGGAACAACCAAATCAAGTATGATTTCAATACTTTCGATTTCAGTAATCTTAAAAAATCATTATAAACTTAAAATTACATACATGTTTTTGTAATGAATATAAACTTTTATACAAATAAATACACCTATCGTCACAACCAGAAGTGACATAACTATAATACTCTTATGATGTTGATAGTATAAAATCTGTCAATTTTTCATATCAATAAAATAGAAAACGTAAGTCAATCTCTTTCAAAACCTTCTTGAAAACGCATTTGAAGAGCTCCCTTAGTGTAAAAAAATCAATTTCAAAATCCATCATCGTAAATCTGTATCGAGCATCCAGTATTACTCAACTGGATGAAACATAACAAGCGCACAATGCCCAAATCAAGTGAACAGATCGAACAATAAAACGATCCCCTGTCGACAGAGGGTCAGGTCAGCCCACTGCAGTTGGACAAACCCTTATACAAGCACCACAGCCGAAACATATCATATCAAATTATAAAACTGTAAAAACCATATACAAGCGTTGTGACAAAAACATATCATATCGTATAATATCATAAACATTATCGAAATGTATCAAAATCAAAATCCAATTCTCTTGAAATCATTCTTCCCCCCAAAACATAAATATGTGTAAATCAAAAATAAATAGTTAATGTAAAATTTTCAAAATACATATCGAGCGTCCATTATTCAGTCACGAGCACAGACTGGAAAGTGTATGAACCGTGTCGATAGGTAGTGGGCCAACTATTTTCCGATGGTCTGGACCCCATAACGAGCGCCCCGACTAAGCATGAACGAAATATATACAAGCGCCACGAAAGGTCAAAAACATAAAATCATCGAGCAACATGACGTAAACAGATTTTCAAGCATCTCAACGGAAACAAAGTTTTACAGTTTAAAAATATCAAAACCATTTTCGAGCGTCGAGATGGAAATATATTATCAAACACCTCGACGGAAACATATCGATAAATCTCAAAACATGAAAACATGAGTCAAGCGTCGAGGCGGAAAAATTTGTTTATCCTTTATAATCAAAATCAAAATATCTGAAAACTTTCTTTCTTCCTTATTTCCTTTCATTTTTCTTTTCAAAACACTTTTATGTCAAAAATCAAATACCAAGTTTTCAAAACATGGTTTAAAATATCAATTCAATATTCAGACTATCAACATCATAGAATTACGTGTACCTCAGAACACATTGAATTCACATTACTTACTTATACATATACCCTTATAAACCACATACTTTTAACTTAGTATATCTATACATATACATATATTCATAGTACATAAACATATATACAGAATATCCAAATCACCCATATTAATCAAACCATTGCACACCATACTATATATAAGAAATTAAATCAAATTTGAAACATGAGACCTATATGATATACACATAACAGAAAACTTACTCAGACGATCGGATACCCTGTAGCTGCAATCACCGACACTTAAACTTGGCTCTGATACCATAACTGTAACACCCCGCCAGCGGCAAGGTACTACCGGTAAGAGATAGAATTAACCTATCTCCATAAGCCTCTAAATTTACAGAAAATCAGGCATGATGTATCGTAAAACTAGACAACCAGGATCACAGTCCAGCATTGATAAGTGCAATTTATACCCACTTATTCCCACATTCTTAGCTTACTATTTTTTTAGATTCCGTATCATTTAATGTATTTTGTAGTTTATTTTATGTTTGATTGGTAGGAAGCAATCGAACATGGATCTTTGAGCAAAATGACATTTTTTAGCCTTTCTGCGTGCTTTCGATGCGCCTGTAATGTCCCAAAATATGTCCTTTTGCTCCAAGATCCATGTTCCAATGCTTCATATCAATCAAACATAAAACAAACTACAAAATACATTAAATAACACGGAATCTAATAAAATAGAAAGCTAAGAATGCAGGAATAAGTGGGTATAAACCGCACTTATCAAACACACCAAAACTTAAGAGTTTGCTAGTCCCGAGCAAAAGACTAAATAAAAACTAAATGAAATAAACAAAAAAAAATAAAAAAATTAAGTAGGCCACTTTCATAAGGATCACGATTGTGTTTAGCGCATGCAACAAGCCTTTAAACCCCTATGCGGCCCTAGTGGATGAGTTATAGTCTCGTGAGGGTTTACAGCAGCGACACCCACAAGGTCATTCATACACATGTAATCATTCAAAACTAATAAAAGCAAATAAAATAGTCCCGATAATTACACATAATATTGTCCTCAAAGAATGCCTACCAATGAAATCAGAGAACCTTCAAAGTACTTAATGCAACTAAATTCCAAGTTCTTGAGTAAAGTATCTAAGTCAGACTCACAGTGTGTGTGTGTGTAAAAGCTTGGTACAACTCGACTCATAAGTAAGCAAACTCGATGATTTCTTCTCAAAAATTGAGATCTGAAGGGTCAAACCAACCTAGATATCTCAAAATTACTATGTAATTGTCTTTTTTTGCTTAGTATGGTATGATTTTTTTCATTCTTTTTCTTTTCATTTCTTTATTTTTTTCAACACATCTACCCTCTAAGGTAGCATTTCTCCTGATGGTGGTCCTAACACTCGCCCATGGGTAGCTTCACCCTTATCGGTTAAAGGTGGTTTACCTTCTTCTTTTATTCTTTTTCTTTCTCTTGCTTTCATTCTTTTTCAATCAATTTTTTTCTTATTATATTTTTAACCATACCATACATCATAACACTAGCATATTTAGATAGATATCTAAACAAACGGTCATTCATCGGTAAATAATTTTTTCAACTAGTCACTTTGTCAACTACTAGATTCTTACTACTAAAAACCTATTATTAAATGCTTACGACTCTAACCTATATCACATACTCTAGGTATCAGATAAAGGTAAATTGGGCACTTATCATTTCTAAGATTTCATTATGAAACAAACAAAACTCATCATTTGGACATATGGTTTACTATCTATGAGTAAAACCAAAAAAATTAATCTTTTTTTTAATAACTAGTAATAATAGGTACTACCACTACATGCACACACCCCCAAACTTAAAACTTGCATTGTCCTCAATGTAAAATAAACATAAAGTAACAAGAGTGAGGAACAACATTACCGTGCATGGAGTTGATCAGGCTCCTGCAGGTCAGAATTTGGTTGCACGGGCTGTGTGGTTTGCGCTAACACATGCATAAATACACATGCAAAGTAATAAACAATAAAATAGCATACAATAAAATAAAATAAAATAAAGAAAATAAAAACAAACAAATGCAAGGGTCATTGTAGGAGCGAAGCGGGGTTTACCGCTATACCTATAATGCTCGGCGACCACAACACTGTTGGGCTCGCAGCCAGTAGAGAGTACGGAGTAGCCCGCGGGGGACTAAACTAGAGAATAAAGGAGTCGCCACCCAGTGTGAACTGGGAAAAGATTTAAGGCTGCACTCACCCCTCGCAAGGGAAGACCTAAAACCGTTAGGTTCGGAATGGTCTCTTACTTATGCCAGTATAATGGACGGGTTCACACAATGGTATAACCAAGTCTTAATGCAATTCATACATAAAAGTGAATAAAAATGTAATAACATACCCAAGCAAATAATAATCACAATAACACGTTTCCAAAAGCATATTAAATTAAGAAGTACGAGATGCAATAACGAAAATCAGTCAAAAGCGGGAAAATGTCAATAAATAAATAATAAACAAAATGGGGGTTAATCATGCATATATGAGTATTTCCCGAGTGGTACGTGGAGTTGTATCCCAAGTACAGACCGCACTACCATCCATTCGGATTCGGCTACAGAATTTACGTCTGGATTTCCATCCGATATACTGCAAGGGATAATAACACACATAACCATTAATGCAATGTGAACGGACATAAAAAATGAGAAATAATAAAATAAAAAATAAAAGTAAATAGACAAAAAGCTAAATAGCAAAATAAATGTGAAATAATAAAATAACGATGAAGGTGAATAAATAAATAAAAAGATAAATAACGGAATGCCAAAGAAAGAAAAATTTGACCAGAAATTTGGCCGTCTTTAATGTAGGACTTCGCATACCCGGCTGGACGTATTTCACGTCCAGCCAGGCATGCAGCGTCCAGAACTATAAAATAAATATGGTAAATGGTGCCCTCAGATCTTACCTTTTAAGTTGTTTTCTCGGATGTGCGTTAGGTCGTTGCCGGAAGGATCGCTGGTTCGCTGTTTCTTCTTACTGTTTCGCTGTTTCTTCTTACTGTTTTGCTATTTTCTGGTTGTTGTTTCGCTATTTTCTGGTTTCTATTTTTACTGTTTTGCTGGTTGCTGTTTTTACTATTTTCTGGTTGCTGTTTTTGTTGTTTCTCTGGTTGCTATTTTGGTTGTTTTTTGCTGTTTTTAGTTGTTTTTTACTGCTATTTTGGTTTTTTTTTTTTAATTTTGGGCTGCTGTTTTTCTGGTTGTTTTGCAGTTTTGGATTGCTGTTTTGTAATTGTTTTTTCCGTTTTTGGGCTGCTGTTTTGGTGCTGTGATTTGTTGTATTTGCTGGCTTTTTTTCTTCTATTTTTTCGATGGTTTTGGCACTATTTTTGGGTTGTTTTTGGCCTGTTTTGCGGTGATTTTGGGGCTATTTCTTTCGATCTTTTGCTGGTTTCGGTGGTGGTTGTTTGTGTTTTTGTTTTCAATTTTCTTGGTGGTTGTTTGTGTTTCGGTTGTTGGCTGTTTTGTGTTTCAGTTGTTGGCTGTTTTATGTATCGGTTGTTGGCTGTTTTGTGTTTCTTTATTGTTTCACGGTTTTGGCGAGGGTTTTTTTGTGGTTGTTTCGGTTGGGGTTGATCAAGAAGAAGAATAGAGTCTAGGGTTCTTTCTTGTTGTGGCCGTCCAAGCTCCTTTTCTTGTGATGATTTGATCCCTAATTTATAATGATTTGAAGGTGTCTCCAAATAGGGAAACAAATCATATTGATTTGGGAGATAATTTCTTAAATTATTTTGGGAACACCATCTCACAAATTTGGTGATGAGAATATCCTAAATCTTGTTAAATTGGATGGGATCTTGTTAAATTAGAAAGTGTTGATGAGAGAATTTGCACATGTGAATTTCATGGGATTTTATCTATTTGGGAAGGTTTGGGCGTGCATAGGATATTTTCATGGGCCTATAGGCGTATGCATGGGTTGGATTACATGGGCCTTGGACGTGTGGATGGATTGCATGGGGTCTTGGGCCTATTGTGTGGGTTGCAGGGTAATGGGCCGGTTGTAGGTGTTTGGGGTTTGTCCGAGGCTAAGGTTTGAAACAGCGGCTGAACGAATCCGAGGGTGGCTAGTGAGTTCGAATCCAATGAGGTGCTAATTTTGGAGGTTTTACTTCCTTCCGGCATTCATTTTTAACAACTTTCGTAACTTTTTAGGTAGTGCCTCCATACAAGGCTCATCATCGGGCTCATGTAAAAATACAGTGTCTACAATCGTCTCCCCGCTAGCGCTAAGTTTAACGTCTTCAGCCAGACGTAACCACCCAAGTGGTCACAGTGGCTTCAATGTAGCAAACCAGGAAATCTCATATGCTTTTTTCTTTGGTATCCACCTGTTGTTATGACTTGAAAAGGACAGCTTGGCAGGCTGTGGTAGTTTATCCATGGATGGTCCCCCAAGGTCTTCTAATGGTTGAAATTTTGGACTGCACATGTGGCAAACTTGGTTCGACCACCTTTTTAGTTTTCCATGGATCATTTTCAAGTGAGCACTAACTCTTGATTTTCTCTTTTTTTGGCGCTTTGGGATCGATTTCGGGATTGGATGTGGAGGATCTTCTTTGCATGGCCATGCTACGGTCTTTGGCTGATTGACTAATGGTTCATCCTGTAGGTTTATTTGAATGCATGGAGACACATCTAACGCATGGTCATCATCTATTGCAGCTGGTTTTTCTACAATTTCTATCATACGACATTTTTCATCACCTTGAGGACATGGTATGGCTCGAAAAACATTGAAGGTGACTTCTTCATCTTGAACTCTCATTTTCAGTTCACCTTTTTCCACATCAATGATCGCTTTTCTTATTGCCAATAAAGGTCTCCCAATGATGATTTGGACGTCATGATCCTCATTCATATCAAGAACAAGAAAGTCAGCAGGGAAATAGAACTCATCCACCTTAACCAACATGTCTTCTACTATTCCTCGTGGGAATATGAGAGATCTATCTGCTAGCTGCAATGTGACTGTGGTTGGCTTTGCCTCACCTATGCTCAACTGTTTGTAGATGGATAAGCACATGAGATTGATACTAGCAACCAAATCGCATAGCGGCTGACCAAAATATCAATTCCTAATAGTGCATGGTATGGTAAAGCTGCCAGGATCCTTCAATTTTGAAGGGACCTTCTTTTGTATAATGGCACTACACTCTTCTGTGAGTGCTACTGTTTCAAAATCAGCTAGTTTCCTCTTTTTGGACATTATCTCATTCATAAACTTCACATAGTTTGCTATTTGTTCCAAAACATCTATGAATGGGATGTTTATATAGATCTTCTTAAAGATGTCAAGAAGCTTGATGAACTGAGCGTACAATTTCTTATTTTGAAAGCATTGAGTGTATGGCAAATGTGTCTTTGGGATGAGAGGTGGCTTATATGGAAGAACTGTTGCACTGTTCTCTGCTTTTGTTAATGTTTCTTCCTGAAATGCTGCATCTTTGTCTTGGCTTCCTTGGTCCTTATGGGTCTCTTTAATCTCTTCCCACTTCTGAGGGTAATGGTTTGGTACTGTTCCTTAGGGTTGACCTCAGTATTACTAGGAAACACCCATTTCTGATTAGCCATAGAAGAAGCAATTTGCCCAATCTGCACTTCTAAGGACTTCATTGTTTCCCATATATTTCCCATGTGTGTTTCAATATTATTCAGTCTCGACTCATTCTTCTCAAACCTCTCTGAAGTTTTAACAATAAATGTGCTCATGATGTCTTATAGGGAAGGTTTCTACTCTGATATTTGATTGTTGAAGCCAGAAGAAGGTTACAAGACATTCTCTGTGTCAGCATATGACAAGTTCCAATGACAATAGTTTCGCATATGATTTCCTCTGTAGTTTTTGAAGTTCCGATTGTTCACATATTAGACTTGCTCATATCCTCTGTCAGTAAATATCATTATATTAGCAGCAGTAGCTTCAATAGATGGTTGGCCTTGTTGATTGGTCAATGCTACTAGATGAGTAGTAAGGGATGACACTTGGGCGGTAAGCGCAACAATAGGATCCACCTCGTATATACCAGCCACCTTAGTTACATTAGTGCGTTCACTTGGCCATTGGAAATTGTTAATGGCCATCTCCTCCAGCAAATCATAGTCATCTTCAGCAGATATCTTAAATTACTCTAACAGTTGCATCGACCATGGTCCTGTTTGGACCATTTAACCCATTGTAGAATAACTGAATCTGAAGCCAGCCTTCAAAATTATGTTGTGGGCATCTCCTGATTAGATCTTTAAAGCGCTCTCATGCCTCGTATAGGTTCTCGGTCTCCAACTGCTTAAGTAAGTTAATTTTTGTTCTCAGTTGAGCTGATTTAGCTAGTGGAAAGAACCTCGCAACAAATATTATAGCCATATCCTGCCATGTCAGGATGCTCCCCATCGGTATTGATTGCAGCCAACCCCTCACTTTTTCCCTTAAAGAGAATGGAAACAAGCGTAGCCTATTTGTGTCTTTGGTTACACCATTCATCTTGATCTTATTTTCCATCTCCAAGAACATCCTTAAATGCACATTCGAATCCTCAATAGCTGAACCCCCAAACTGGTTCTTTTGCAACATGTTAATTAATGCAGGTTTCAACTCAAAGTTATTGACATTGATTGGTAGGTGCGCAATCCCAAAATAATTATCGTCAACGACTGGCTTGAAGTGATTTCGGATTGCCATATGACGTGAGTTGTTCTCTATATTTTCAGCTGTCATTGCATCTTTTTCAATTTTCCTTTCTTTCCTTAGTCTCCTCGTCGTTTTTTCTATTTCAGGATCAAACAGAAGTGAGTCAAGACTTATAGATCTTCATTTTCACTAAAGCACAAAAAGACAAGAAAAAGTACTAAAATAAAAAAAAATTAATAAATAAACAAATAATAAAAAAATAAAAATAAAATCTAAATTAAAGCTAAGGTTATTTGGTAATAGTATTAATGCGAATTAGATTAACAATCTCTGACAACAGCGCCAAAAACTTATTGCGAGATTTTTCGTACATTAAGTATACAGTGTCAAGTTTTAGTAAAAGATAAGTAAAGAGTGTCGAACCCACATGGATTGTAATGAAATTCTCACTAAGTACTATAATTTATAAACTTAACTTTATTTAGAAACCAATTTAAAATAAACTAATTTAAAACTAAAAACTAAATAAGCGAGAAATCTAAATGTTTAATGAAGATATACCAAGATGAGATAGATTCTAGAATCTGATTTCACCTAGCTATCCCCTATGTAATTGTCATGCCAATAAATTCTTATTCAGTTGCATTGTTTATAAGCCAAGAACCCTAAATTATTCTAACTCCCTCTCCCGAGTGCCGAGTGAAAATATTATCAATTACAGACTTCGATATCCCTATAAGAATCTAGTAATTAATAATTCATTACGCTTTGTGATTCTTTGTTAAGGACTTCAAAGGGATTATAGATTCTCCCGAACTCTGCAAATCTCATAGGTTATATTCTCTAGATCATATTCAAAATCTCCTCTCCCGAGCGATAGATTATAAACATCTATCATCTTAATTTGTGGCCAACAAACTAGAAGCATTAAATACAAGAGAATATAAATAAACTGAATTAAAACTTTATAACAATCAATTGGCAATTAAAACATAGGTTCAAGCATTGGCTATAGCATCCTCTGGAATAATAGAGTTAGTTCATGACTAAATATAAAAACAATGAAAGCATGGTCATGAATCTAATGGACATCATTAGAGTTTAAAGAAAGAAACTAGAATATTAAACCTGAATCGAATCCCTTCGTCTTCGGACGTCACCGCATTCGTCTCCTCTTGTCGTTCTTCAATCTTTCTCCTTGGATCTCTCCAAAATATGTGTTCAGAGTCTTTGTTGTGTATTAGTCTCCCCTCTAGGGTTTTGAACAAGCTTCTATATTTATGGGAAAGTCTTGGAGTCTTTGTGTTTGTAGAACACTAAAAATTGACGATTCTGGGCTTCTGTCGCAGCGTCGCGACGCCTATCTCTCGGGAAAATCTATGTTGGCATCCACTTTTGGCGTCGCAATGCCACCCTGTTTTTCAAGATGAGTGTTTCTGCATTTTTTTAGCCTTCCCGCGTGCTTCTGGTGTGCCCGTAATGTCCTAAAATATGACTTTTTGCTCCAAGATCCATGTTCCAATGATTCTTATCAATTACATATAAAACAAATTACAAAATACATTAAATGACACAGAATCTAACAAAATAGTAAACTAAGAATGCATGAATAAGTGGGTATAAACTGCACTTATCAAACAACACCTAAGGGCTCCGTGCTCACATTATTTATCAACTCTCAAGGGCTCTGTGCCCACAACATCATAAGCAATCAAAAATTTTACTTAATATATACAAATAGCGTGCTCAACACGACAAATAACATATTAATCACAAATATTAGAACTCTAAAGCTTTTCCCAGGACACTTGCGAGGGTTACTGTTGCTTGGGTGATCCGCGTCTCGAGCATGACCTCCAAAGTCATCATGGTTGACCAATCTGGAAGCCAACCTGTAAAACTAGCAAACTTGTTCGGTGTGAGTTTCAAAAAATCAGTAAGTAACCATGCTAGTATTACAACAAACAAGTCAAACATATACAACAAATCTAACATATCAGTAATTTATCAGAATTACTAAATTATTACAAGTTTAGATTTATCAACTTTTATTATCCTTTATACTTTACCATGACAAATTCTCATATATGCCAACTTAATAGTCAAACATTCGAATCTCACAAAGTATCATTCTGAACATCACAGAACAAGTCATTTTACATCGAATCCATTTCCATCACATGAGACGTGGAGTCAGATTTATTATACTTTATTACGATTAAGCATTTTGAAATATCATCAAATTGATAAACCAACTTACTTCCTTCAAATCAAGACATAATTTCTTCTATTCAAAACTTACTTTCTTCTATTCGGTTACAGACTATCTTCAATAATAAAATAATCTTTCTTTAACCTTCTTTATCCACGATAACTTTACAATAGCTTAACATTTGATACCGTAACACACTTCTCTTATATACATGCAAATATAATTTCAAAATTCTTACACATATACGTACATAACATACCAATATAACTTAGCAAACACGCTTTATAACCTATGATATTCACATCGGTTTCAAATCATCCATTCATTTCACATAAGCATACATGGTCCATACATATCACGAGTTCTATCATACACATACATACATCAGATATATTTACAAATATCATGCAACCAACCACGAGAATCACACATAATAATCGATATATCAAAGATCACATCATTCAACATCACATAAATATGAATAGTTTACACACACAATGCTCGTACGTGACTCATTACCTATTTTAGAATAGGTATGAGATGAATTCCGTCTGAACGGATTCCTAACCAGCTCGACTATTACACCACACATTTATCAACCAATCAAACAAACAGACTTGTGCGCATATCATGTGGCGCAAACCCATCACACGATTTCTCATACACAAGCACATACATGACAAACACATCTGATTTTTCATCCAAATACTCATTTACTATTGGGGTTTTATAGGGATATTACCGGGTAACGTAGCGGAACGCGGAAAATCAAAATTTTATGTTTTCAAAAATTTTTCTTGGGCAATTAAAATAAACTTATTTATTTTAATTACACAATACTTAAGATCTGAAATTTGGTAACCAAGAAATCAAATTTCTTCTTAATTACCGAATTATCCCATAACTTTGCGTTTTATTCATTTTGGTCCTCAAATTGTAAAATACATATTTAAGTGATTCCAAAACAATCCCAAAATGATTTATACATGTCCAATATATCAAAATATAAATTACAACAAAAATTCCAAATATTTCACAATTGCCGAAACAGCCCAGAATTTTCCAGGATTTGCAATTTGGTCTAATCTTGTTCAAAACAAGTCAAGATCAAATCCACTCGATCCCAAATTTAATATACATCATTATTTAACACATATATGAAAATCCCCAAATTTAGAAAGGGTTAAGAACCCTAATTTTTCAATTTTCACAAATTGATAATTTACACCAAATTAATCAAATTCAATACTTTAAATCAATCTTCACAACACCAAACAAGTCTCACCACAGTGAAACAACACAAGAAAAATTCTAGGTCATCAATGAGTGACCTAACAACTCTAGAATGACAATAGGATTATCAAATAATCAAAAGAGAGCTTAAGAACCAATTTCATGCTTTCTTTGTTCATCAAACATGCAAGCACCTTTCAAACAAGTTTCCAACCATTTAATTACATACTTAAAGAATAGAGAAAATTCTAAGCAACACAAGTTGAAGCCTAGTATCATAGAAATAATTTTTTAATTGAAAACGTTTAAGAAAAACTTACAAAAATCTAAGTTTTCAAGCTTTTCTTTTGTTCTTTAACCTTTTTTCTCTCAAACTTTCTTTATAATAATTGGTGGCTTAACCTAATAAATGAAAAATGAAACAAAATAATTTATACTCCCCAATTAAGCCCTTGGTCGAATTTTAGGATGTAAAAAATAATATCTAGATATTTTTGTTTCATTTAATTAAAGTTAATCCACTTGTATTTCATCATTATAACATTTAATGATTTACAACAAGTCAAACTAATCAAATAAAGTCACTTCCAAAAATAATCATGACATAAGATATTTATATTTTAATTACTTTAATTATTTAACAATTAAATAATTAAATAATTATTTAAATATAAATATTTTTAAAATAAGAATTATATTCACTTTAAATATTCAAATACAAATATATTAATGATATATGTCAAATATCATAATTTGACATTTAATTAATGTGTATTTAATAAAATCATTCATTAAATACAAATACACATTAATTAGGAAATGACCATTAGGTCCCTTAGTATGTATTTTTCGTTTAACCGTTAAACGACTTATAAATAATCAGTATTATTCATAATAGGTGCCCTAGTACTCTAGGAGTATATTTCATTAGTGAGACTCTCTAGGTTCAGACATATCTATCATAAAATCCAATTTCGCATCCATAATCTACCCACCCGTAAATTATGACGAACACAGATAAACTATCTGAACTATACAGGTTGAGGTCATTGCATACGTATAATCCCTTCGTCACATGTATTTGGATTATTCCAGAGATATAGATATAAACGTCAAATATCTATAGATATAATCACGTCGACGTTTCTATTAGCAATCTCTAAATAACACTTAGAACTAATTTCTACAGTGTACCACAGGCTCATGGTTTTTATCTGATTTCTAATCATATATGGACTACCTATGCTCTGTACACAGAACTGACGGATCCTATCTTGACACATATAGGACATCCTGAGGATCTGTCCACACTCAACGAACATGCGGAGGTCTGACCTTAATAAGTCGGTGACGTGACTGCCATCTAAGTGTGGAAGATGTCTCATGTGCCCAAATTGATATCTCAAGTCGAAGAATCACTTATGCTACTCAACCCGAGAAGATTCTTGTTGACGTTGATGTACCATCCATTAAGAATCTTCGGTGAGTCGTTCAGTGTTTATCCGCCATAAACACCTACACGTCTATACGAGTCTGCAAGACTCATGGTTCATTGAGAAACCATTGGAATCTAATATTCCAGTATACGACATGTACCGATCTTAACGAGTTTGCTTTACTGACCAAGTAGTGTAAACCTTGACCAGAAACTGTCTAAGAATGACAACGTTATGATACAAGTCAATGTCAGTTGCAATGCTTTTGCAACTGTATCATAACTAATCATTCTAAGGTCAATTACGTCTTTACCATATAAAGAGATAAATTATATTATAGAAACTATTTATTTTATTCATAATAAAATATTTACAAGAGTATTTACAAGGAAATACAACAGGAAATTTGTGCTCCGAGCACCAATCCTAACAAAATCTCCCATTTGCTCTAGTGCAAATATCGATTGTATCTAATACCCATCGACTCCAATGTTTATCAAATAACTTTGGAGGTATGGCCTTGGTAAGCGGGTCTGCTACATTATCTTCACTCGGTACATTGCACATGACAATGTCCCATCGCGACACAATCTCTCGAATGATGTGGTACTTGCGTTCCATATGCTTCGACTTCTGATGCGCCCTCGGTTTCTTTGCTTGTGCAATGGCTCCAGTATTATCATAGTATAATGAAATCACATCATTGATACTTGGGACCACTCCCAACTCTGTGATAAATTTCCTAATCTATATAGCTTCATTTGCAGCTTCAGAAGCTGCAATGTATTCCGCCTCTTTGGTGGTATCTGCTGTTGACCCATGTTTGAAACTCTTCCAGCAAAATGTACCTCTGTTAAGGGTAAAGACGAATCCAGAAGTAGACTTTCTATCATCGGGATCCGATTGGAAATCGGAATCTGTATACCCATTAACTTGCAGTTCATTTCCTCTATATATAATCAACATATCCTTAGTATCTTTAAGATACTTCATGATATGTTTAATGGCCATCCAATAATCATTGCCAGGATTGGACTGATATCTACTGGTTACGCTAACAGCGAAACTTATATCAGGCCTAGTACTTAACATGGCATACATTATGCTACCCAAACACGAAGCATAAGGTTGATTAGACATTCTAACCTTCTCATCTTCTGTTTGCAGACACATCTTTTTTGAAAGATGAATCTCATGTCTGAAAGGTATATTTGTTGTCTTACAGTTACCAAAATTGTACCGTTCCAAGATCTTATCTATGTACGTTGATTAGGATAACCCAATCAGCTTCTTTTCTCTATCTCTATATAGTTTAATGCTTAAAACATAGGAAGCTTCTCTCAAGTCCTTCATGGAGAAATTCTTATAGAGGTAAGCTTTGACGCCTTGCATCATCCTTATATCATTCCCAATGATTAGGATGTCGTCAACATAGAGGACTAAAAATACCACCATGCTTCCACTGGCCTTCTGATACACACAGGATTCTTCCGAATTCTTGAGAAAACCAGATAATCTAATAATCTCGTCGAATCGAAGATTCCAACTTCGTGAAGCTTGTTTAAGTCCATAAATGGACTTCTTAAGCTTACATACCATACCCGAGTTATCGTTGGATGCAAGACCCTCCGGCTGTTCCATATAGATTTCTTCATCAATAAATGCATTTAGAAAAGCCATTTTGACATCCATTTGCCAAATCTCATAATCATGATAAGCAGCTATAGAAAGCAAAATCCTAATAGACTTGAGCATTGCTACTGGCGAAAAAATTTCATCGTAGTCGATGTCAGGTCGCTGCATGTAACATTTTGCTAGCAGTCGGGCCTTATAGGTTTCAACCTTTCCATCAGGCCCGGGCTTCCTCTTGTAAACCTGTTTACAACCGATATAAACAATTCTTTCGGGAAGCGAAACCAAGTCCTAAACTTGATTCTCATGCATTGAGTCCAACTCGGATTTCATGGCATGTTACCACTTCACAGAATCGATGTCAAACATCGATTCCCTATAGGTAAAAATGTCAATCTCTTCAACTAAGAGAACATCGAGACTCTTTTCTTATATCAAATACAAGTGTTCAGGAGGTCTAGATACCCTTTGTGACCTACAGAGTGTGTGTGTTGAAGCTTCTTCATCTACTTGAACTTCAGGTTCCTCTGTTGGTTCATTGTTTTCAGGTTGGACTTCATCAAGTTAAACCTATCTATGATTACCACCTTCTGAAATTCTACCTCTAGAAATTTTACGAAGCGAACTACGAACACATTTTCATGCTCGGTATCATAGAACATATATCCCTTCGTATTCGAAGGATATCTAACAAACCTAAACTCTTGCCCTCGAGACGAAAGCTTATCTTGCAGAGCCATTCTGACATAGGCAGGACAACCCCAAACCTTAACATAATTAAGATTTGGTTTCCTACCAGTCCATATCTCATATGGAGTCGTATGAACAACTTTTGAAGGAATCTTATTAAAAAATGTGCAGCTGTTAAAAGAGAGTAGCCCCATAAATAATCGGGCAAATCAGTAAAAATCAACATAGATCGGACCATATCCAATAGACACTGATTTCTCCTTTCAGATACTCCATTATGTTGTGGAGTACTTGGAAGAGTATATTGAGCGAGAATCTCATTATCCTTCATATAATCCATGAAATCACTACTCATATATTCGCCGCCTCGATCAGATCGAAGGCATTTAATATATTGACCAGTCTGTTTTTCTACTTCATTACGGAACTCTTTGAACTTTTCAAAGGTTTCCAATTTATGTCTCATCAGATAGACATAATCGTACCGTGACAGATCATCGGTAAAGGTAACGAAGTACGAATAACCACTGTGAGCAGTCTAGCTTAGTGGACCACATACATCAGAATGTACGAGTTCCAGTAAGTTAGTGGCTCGCTGTCCAACACCAGAAAATGGGGCTTTGGTCATCTTGCCCTGAATACATGATTCACAATTTGGATAGGGTTCAGTGGTGAGATCTGGTATCAAACCATTCCTAACCAATTGGGTAAGGCGTTTCACGTCTATATGACCTAGCCTCATATGCTTATTAACTACAGGTAAACTACGTTTATTAATCCTAGTATTCAAAATATCTTTGGAAGTATGAAATATGTAATGACCATGCTCATTTGGACAACAAAGGATCTGAATATTATGTTTATCATATAAATATAAAGAACAGATCTTAATTTTAACATGATAACCTTCTGTATCTAATACAAAAAGAGATATAATATTTGCTACACATCCTGGTACAATATAGTAATCATTTAACAAAAGACTCCCACTCGGCAAGGGGATCTCGCATACTCCCACTGCAACTATATCCAGAGAGTCTCCACTCCCAAAACGCAACTGCATCTCTCCCTGCTTTAGCTTCTTACTTTCCTTCAACACCTACAACGAATTGCAAATGTAAACATGACAAGCAGAATCCAAAATCCATCTGGATGTAACAGCTTCACAAGCTTGTGAGATATCAATAACTGGAAAAATAAATGTACCTACAACGTGTATCATTTTTCCTCGTTCCGCTGCGCTAATCTTGTAATTCCTTATAAAACCCCAACATGTCCTTGAATCCGAAAAATGATATCTTACTAGCTATTAAATAAACATATTTATTTAATTAACCAATACTTAAAATCTGAAATTTTAACCCAAGAAATCATATTTCTTTTAATTACCAAATTACCCCAAAATTTTGCAAATTAATTATTTTGGTTATTAAAATGTCAAATACATATTTAATTGATTCCAAATCAATCCCAAAATAATTTATACAATTTGCAACATAAATCAGAAACTTTTCCAGAATTCCGAAACTGCCCATAATTTTTCTAGAATTACGAAAACAACCCAGATTTTTTATTAATTATAATTTGGCTCAATTTGTTTAAAACACATCAAGATCACATCCAATCAATCCCAAATTTGACATACATCAAATATACATCAAATTATATCATATATATGAAAAGCCCCAAAATTTGAATGGGTTAAGAACCATAATTTCACAAATTACTCAAATTGGACAATTTACATTAAATGGACAAAATTCAACACTTTAATCATCAAATCACCACACCAATCAAGTCTCACAATCATGAAATTAATCAAGAACAATTCTAGGTTAATTATGAATGGCTAATTAACTCTAGAATGGCAACTTTAATTTTCTAATTAATTTATTAAGCTTAATTACAATAATAAGCAAATAAATTAATCATACATGCATAACATCCTGAAACAAGCTTCCAACAAATCCAATTACAAACTAAAAGAGTAGAGACATGATCTTAACAACACAATTGAAGATAAGAAAAATTAAAATAATTTTCATGTAGAATAAGAAGTGAAATTACTTACAAAATCCAAATTTTGCTTTGATTTTCTTTTTCTTTCTTCAACAAAAGCTTTCAACTCTCTTTTAAAATTTTTGTTAAACTTGTGTAACTGTTAGAAAAAAAAAATGAAACAAAACCCTTTTGTTTATTTTCCCTTTTGGCCGATTTTTGTAACCAAAAAATTAAATAATAATTACTTAATTTTTGTTCAAAATACATTGGTCCACAATTTTACAAAATTAAAGATAACTTTTACCTCTAAAAAATTAAACTAAAATGTGTGCCAAAGATATCAAGCCAAATAAAAGCTAAATCATTACATAAGATATTTATTTATTTAATTAACTTAATTATTTAACATTTAAATAATTAAATAATTAAATACAAATATCCTAATATATGTATTATATTTACTTTAAATATTGAAATACATATATAAAAATGATATATGTCAAATATCACAATTTGATATTTTATTAATGTGTATTTAATAAAATAAAGTATTAAATACAAATACACATTAGTACGGAAATGACCGTTAGGTCCCAATTGCATGTATTAAACGAATCAAATATGAATTTGAGCTCATCGATTCGTTTAAAATTTGATTATTTCTTTCCTTTTTCTAGTTTGTTTAATTAAGTTTAAGAAATTGTTCTCAATTACCGCAAAAAATAATGTTGCCTAAATTTCGTGGGTCTTTTTAATAAATCCATTAATTATTTATTTAAGACATATATATTATGAAGAATTAATGTAAATAAAATAATGTAATTTATGTTCTTAAATCATGTCAGGACTAAATGGATATTCGTTTAGATTTTATTTATTAAAGGAATAGAATCTGAATTCTGATATTAGAATTCGTTTGCTAAACAAACGAATACGAATCCATCATATTTTGATTTGATTCGTTTAGGTTTCGACACAAATTTGATTCTTCAAATCGTTTTATCACCCCTAACTAACACCTAAATTCACTATGTAGAAATTTACAGTGATGGTAATTGTCCTAAGATAAACCTTGCCAACACATTAAACGCAACAATAATAATCTGAAGAACCATTTTGAGCCCGCAACAAACATTATTTTTTGGACTCTTTGAAATCTCTGTAGTGAACTTCACCAAGCGAACTTGCTTCTTCAAATAATTATCGGAACTCTGACAATCAATCTCTACATTATAAGGTATTATATATTGGTTGGATTTGGTGATTATGGTGTTGATGATGGTTAAACAAGAATAAATCTCATACAAAGATTTAGGATTGTGTCTTTAAAGAAGAGATTAATTCAAAGATTGCTGAATGAATTTCCATCAAGTCAAAAAAGGTGGCCGAAGAAACCTTTTACAGGTTAGGATTTTCGAGGACAGAAAATCGAACTTCTTAACACGTGAGGTTTTTCTGATATAACGCTTTTATTCGAACTTCTCGATAGACCTCGTTCAAACGAAATGATCACTGGAATTTTCATTCGAACACCCATACATATGTTTGAACAGTTTTTATTATTATGAACTTCGAACCAGCATCACCATAAATCTTCAATTACATATCCAAATAAAATGACCAAAATTACAACTTGAATGACCAGTTTTATCTTGAAATATTGCCAACACTAAACCTACCCTAAACATTTTAGGATTTATTTTGCAACAGAACCTTTAACACAAGAGCTTAGAATATAAATTAAAGAATTAATTGGTTGAATTTAGGGAAGCGTACCTGATTTAGAATCCATTTATGCAGCGGAAATTCTTTTAGATCTGTTGACAGTTTGCACTGAGGAGATCACCATCTGCTCCCTTTTTTTATGGTGAGAAACTTACTCTCCCTATAAGCTTCCTCATGCCTGATTTATTCAAAGCTTATGCTTCTCACTCTCTCAATTCCAATTCTTCTCTTCTCGGCAATTGCAACGAATTGCTCACTGTGCATATATCTTGCTTTGCTTTCTTCAATTGCTTCTTTCTGTGTGTTTTCTTTATGTTGTTCATTCATTGAACTACCAATTGCATGCATATATATATATATATATATATATATATATACTGCACACACGTTACACTTGCTCAATGGAGCAAGTGTACAAACACACAAACTTGCTAAGTGTAGCAAGTATAACAAATGTACAATTTGCTTAGTGAAGTAAGTGTACTAAATACACATAAATGAGAGAGATAAATTGCACTTAATGAGAGACCAAAAGCTTAACAAAATAATTAGTCTTGATGAAGCTTATTGAGTAAGTTATTATAGGAGAGTGGGGTGAGACCTTAGCTCACTAATTTATGGAGTGTAATTGACTCACTCATCAAAAGCCCATAACAATTTCAGAGCCCGCTCTAATATCCACACATTAAATAATATCATAGTTTCTATTACAAAAACTAATTATCTTAGCGCTTTATTAAAACATATATCACAATTAATAGAAGCTCATAATTAATATTAGAATAAAATATTCTAACATTCTCCCACTTGGGCGATATCAATTGTGGATGTTTTAATGCTAAGAATACTTTATGGATCCAAAATTGGTTCAGAAATAAACTATAGTATACCATTCCGTCCAATAAAATCGTAGATATAGAATCACGAAGGCACCTACATTATAATGCAATATAGTCCTTTCCATGGTCACATTTATCAACACAACCTTATCGACATGAACAAGATGTGATAGAGCAGTAAGATACAATAGCACTCACTTTATGATCTAAAATTAATGTGCTATTTTCTTTATCGGTCACCAATTTCTCTACTTTATGCAGCCCAGGCACGCATGAGCAATCAAGGCTTAAATAATAAGCATGTATGTCTTTTATTACTTTATTATCTCGAGATAAATTTTATGTGTCACAAGACATACCAACAAGGCTTTGTAATTTTATGCCCCAAGCCAATGCTTATGACTGACACCCATCATAAGGCTTTACACAATGATATATCAAACAATAAACTTTAATATCTTCCAATGAAGATGCACCTTTATAGATAATCATTGTAAAATATACAAAATACATGTACGAATGTACAAACAAAATAACATAGAACAACGATGCCTCCCACTAACCTAGGGTATCAAAAGACTTTACCAAACCCATACAAGCGACATGCTTTAAAAAAAAAAGGTCTAAGACCTTTGGTTAAAGGATCAACAATTATATCATCTATACCGATATGCTCTACAATAATGTCACATTTCTTAACTAGCTCTTTAATTGTCAAGTTTTTTTACTTCCATATGCTTTGACCCAGTGATATTCTTATTATTTTTCGCAAATAATACAGCTGAAAGATTATCACAATATAACCTTATAGATCTAGAAATGGAGTCAACAATTGACATTTCTTTAATGAGATTTTGTAGCCAAACAGCCTGTGACGCTGCACTAAAACATGCTACAAACTCAGGCTGCATTGTGGAAGAAGTTATTAATGTCTGCTTGACACTTTTCCAGGATATAGTTCCACCTACTAGCATAAACACATATCCTGAGGTAGATTTCCTATCATCTGAACAACCAGCAAAGTCAGAATCCGTATACCCTACTAGTTCAAGATTTTCAACCTTTCTGTATGTCAACATGTAATCTTTAGTCCCCTTAAGATATCTAAAAACTCTCTTGGTAGTAGTCCAATGTTCTTTTCCAAGATTAGATAAAAATCTTCCCGGTACACCAACTGCAAATGCAATGTCAGGTCTAATGCATATCTATGCATACATCAGTCTTCCTACTACACTAGCATATGGCACTGCCTTCATGGACTCTCTCTCAATCTCATTCTCAGGTGATTGTGCCAAGCTCAATTTATCTCATTTAACAATTGGCACATCCCAAGATTTACAATCATGCATACTGAATCTCTTAAGTATACGCTCAATATATGCCTTCTGAGAGAGACCTAATACCTTCCGAGTTCTATCTCTATGGTTTTCAATACCTAGAACAAAAGATGTTTCTCCAATATCTTTCATATCAAAATGTCTAGACAATGACTGCTTTACCTAATGCAGCATTTCTAGATCGTTACATGCAAGCAAAATATCATCTACATAGAGAATGAGAAAGATATATTTGCTCCCACTGATCTTGATATATATACATATATCAACTTTACTTTCCACAAAGCCTAAAGAGGAGATTACATCGTCAAACTTTAGGTACCACTGACGTGAGGTTTGTTTCAAACCATAAATAGACTTTTTGAGTCTATAAACAAGATGATTTTCACCATCTTTCCGAAATCCTTTAGGTTGTACCATATAGACCTCTTCGCTTAATTCTCCATTTAGGAATGCATTTTAACATCCATCTGATGTAGCTCAAAATCATAATGAGCTACTAGTGCAATGATTACTCTAAATGTATCTTTAGAGGATACAGGAGGAAAATTTTCAGTATAATTAATTCCTTATCTCTGAGTAAATCCCTTGGCAACTAATCTGGCCTTAAACCTCTCAATATTCCCTTTGGAGTCTTTCTTGGTCTTATAGACCCATTTACAGCCTATAGGTCTACAACGTTCAGGTAATTCAACAAGCTCCAACACACCATTATATCTCATAGATTGCATTTCATCTCTCATTGCATTCCACCATAGATCGGATTGAGAACTAGAAACATCTTCTTTAAAAGTTGTTGGATCAACACATTGGATTATGTCATAATTAATCTTATTTAAATAAACTTCATAATCATAGGAAACAGCAGACCGCCTTACTCTGTTTGACCTTCTTAATGGAACCTCTACAGTTATATCCTGTAATGACGGAACTCGTTTACTTGTATGGGTTCCTCCTCCATAATTGGATTAGTCGCAGGTGTTGATTCCAAAGTCTCAGACTGTATGAGTATAGGTATATGAACAATTCCGGTCTACTGTCATTGATTTGAGATTTCTGTATGATTATCTTTATCAGCCACATCAAATTCCAAGAACTTAGCTGTTTGTGATTCTACAATCCTATAACCCCCTTCTCTACAGTAGAATCTGTAGCCTTTAGAATGATCAGGGTATCCTATAAAATAGCAACGAGTAGATCTGGATTGCAACTTACTTTCAGTGGGATTATAAAGGTGTCCTTCTGAACGACATCCCCAAACACGGAGGTGACTTATGCTAGGTTTCCTACCAGTCTATATTTCAAAAAGAGTTCTAGAAACAAACTTACTTGGAACTCTACTGAGATGAGGATATAAAGCCGTTCGTTTTAATTCCTCACCCCAAAAGAAGTCTGGAAGATTAGTTCTAGAGATCATACTCCTTACCATCACTTGAAGGGTGTGATTCCGCCTTTCGGCCACACCATTCTGTTCAGAACTACCTGGCATAGTAAATTGACTTACTATTCCATAATCTTCTAAGTATCTGGCAAATAGTTCCTTTATTTGTCCACTGACCCCAAGTTTACCATAATACTCACCACCCCGATCTGACCTAACAATCTTGATAATTTTTTCCTGCTATTTCTCAACATCAGTCTTGAAGATCTTGAATTTATCAAGGGCTTCAGACTTTTCCTTAATCAAGTACAAATATCAATATATCGGGAAAAATCATCAATGAATGTTATATAATGCTTATTATTGAAAATTGTGGATGAATAAGGTCCACTTATATCTGTATGAATAATTTATAAAAGATCGGAGCTACGAATGGATTCATTTTTCTTTATTTTGATTAGTTTACCCTTACAACAATCAACACGTGTTTCTAGGTCACTAAATTCAAGAGTATTATGATATCATTCCTTATTAACCTTTCTACTCTTTCCCTAGAAATGTGGCCAAGTCTTTTATGCCACAACATGGATGAATTTTCCTTTATTAAGGTCTTTTGGCAACTTGTTCAACATTATATGAATTGGAATATACTTCAATTGATGTTAAATAGAGACTGTACAATCCGTATGAAAAAACACAATGGCCAATTTTATTTGAGTTGAAATATACAGATACATAACCTGTATTAAACTCAAAACTATAACCTTGTTTGTCGAGTACAGATACCTAGATCAACTTTCGTCTAAAGATGGTACATACAAAGCACTTGTCAAAATAAGTTCATAATTGGAGTCTAGTTTCAAACAAACATCTCCAACATAATGTACATCCACCGATTCATTATTGCCAACTATGAGCTTGAACTCATCCTTATTTGGCTTCCTCTTGTTTATGAATCCCTGCAATGTAAAAGAAGCATGATTAGTTGCTCCACTGTCAAGCCACCAAGAACTGGATGTGGCATTAACTAAATTGGATTCACATACAAGAAAAACCAAAGAGTTACATGTATGCCCATGTTTTTTTAACCAAACTTTATACTTGGAACACTCTGACTTCTTATGCCATTTCTTCTTACAAAAGAAATATTTAAGTTCATTCTTGAAGACACCTTTAGTACCACCCACATCACTTGTTTGACAAGTTTTATTATAATTCTGAACATAATCAGAAGCTAAAAATTAGATTTTTTACTTTTCTTGCAAGGCTTAAAAACAATGAGAGATGTATACATATGCCCTTCTTTAAGTTTCTCTTCCTTATCAACACATATGGCAATGAAATCATTAAAATTCCATGGTTCTTCCCTCGAATTGTAAGTAGTTACAATTGTACCAACTCTGTAGGCAGAGTATTCAATGCTTGATGGATAATGCAAGCATCAGAAAGAACAATGTTAAGATTTTTCAGCTTGTTCTGAATATGGACCATCATCAAAATTTACTCTCTAACACCTTCGTTACCATTATACTTCATTGAGTATAATTGCTTCAAAAGGGTACCAATTTCTGCATTGATTGAGACTTTATATCTTGTAGATACAGTTGTCAGGAAATCTTTTGCTATAGAGGTTTTTGGAAGACCACTTAGCAAATGCTCAGGAATTGATCTCGTTATAGTCAAATAGCACAAGCGATTTGACTTATGCCATATTGTATGCAGCTGTTTATTTGTATTAGTACTGGAACTATTAATATCAGCTGGTTTAGGAGTAGTCATAGCAAGATCTATATCTGCTAATTTCATAGCCAACTGCACATCTCTCTTCCACACTTTAAAATTGGAGCCAGTTAACATCTCTATAGTCATAGTGTTGTTGTTAACTGAAAAGGTGACTGAAAAATAAATAACAATGCAATTATTTAGTTTAAGCACAATACAAGATAATAAAGACTTCAAGTCATAAAATAGTATTATACCAAGAATTTTAGCACATCACTGTATAAACACATTTGGGCAGAATATACAATATGTAATTAAAAATTCTTCATATATAACGATTCAGAAACTTATCTAATCCTCGTAAGTTTACCACCTTTGGGTGAATAAACCATTTAGACTAGTCCATTCCCAACCATATGTCTTATATGTAATATTTCTAAAATTTAACATACAATCCACATCTTTGGACAGAAGACTACACATAAAAATTGAAACGTCCCTAAAACATGTGAGACCGACATCACTTAAAAGAATCAGTAAAAAATGTCACTTTGGTGGCTCTGCAATTTCACTAAACTCATAAGCAATTCTCACATCGGGATACACCTTATATTATCTTGAAAAATAACCTTAATAATGTAATTTTATTCTTTATAGACAATGGGCTGAATTGTCAATAAAATTACATTTCTGAATATTGTGAACAAATTTATGAGACAATTTAATTCTTTATATTTATCTCTATGTCACAAATAAATTAACTGCATTGAAATTATTCTTTATGAAAGACAATTAATTCTCTCTAACAAATGATAATTTTTATACATATGTATAAATAAAACTTTATGAGATAACAATTTATCTCTTAAATTGTCACATAAAATTAATTATGACTTTACTTCTGAATTTTGGGATAAAATTGAAAGTTAAAACAAATCCAGGGATCAAATACTAATAGCGAATGGCTTGTATGCTATCATCCAGGGACCTGTCTGTAATCTGCTCAGCGTGCGCTACACACTCGCGCATCCAGCGCACGCGCAGACAGCTTCTTAAACAAGCTGTCGGCAGCAGCCCCACTCAACATTTTGCTTTTAAAAAATAATTGTTTATTTTCAAATTGCTGGCTGTAGACCCGACCAAGGTTCCGGTTCCGAACAGGAACCGAACCGGTTGGAACCGGACGGTTCCGGTTTGGTTAGGGTTCTTATCTTAACCAGACCGGTTGGAACCGCTGGAACCGTTCAGTTCCTGTCCATCCGGTTGGAACCCTACCGTCCCCCCAACGGCTACTAGCCGTTGGGCTGGGGGCAGGGAGCTGTTTATAATAATAAATTTGGGGATTTCCCAAATTACCCCTAATAACAGTAATAAAACAGCTAATTTTAGGGGCATTTTAGGTGTCACAAAAATATTCTTAAAATGTATAAATATGGGTGATTTTTGATTATTTCACACACCAATTTCTCAATTCTCAATTCTCTCAATTCCAAAAATTATCTTATTCTCAATTCTCTCATTTACAATTACAAATTACATTATCATTCTCAATTCTCTAATTCCTTAAAAATTCTTAGACAATAAATGGCAAACTCATCTGAGAACACAATGTCAAATGTGTCAACCCAAGAGAGCGGCCCTAGTATCGGTTCATAGAGAATAGAAGTTAAGTCTCGTTCCTCGGATGTTTTCAAAATTCATTTTCATTTTGACGATATTGATGAAGGTTCAAGAGCAGTATGCAACCATTGTGGGGTTTCTTACAAATTTTCTGGTGGATACGGCAATATAATCAAGCACCTGGAAAGACATCATCCGGTTGAACTTGGACTTGATACGACGTAAACTCAAATGGCCAGGTACGCATCATCTAGTAGAGGTACGAGTAGGGATGGCAGTGGGTAGGGTATGGTGCGGGTTTTCCATTACCAAACCCGCACCCGCATATGTAAATAAATTACCAAACCCGCACCATACCCGTTGCGGGTTTTAATTTTCATTACCAAACTCGCACCACATATAAAAATAAATTACCAAACCCGCATTGGTACCCAACGGATTTTTTGCGGGTTTTTAAAATATTGAATTACTTTGTGTTCTTAATAATATAATTTTTTTAATTAAATAATTTATTTTTAATTACTAGCTGTAGTTTTCACATTTGTTTTTCATTTGACATATACAACATGCAATGTATGTATATATAGTACATAGATAACATAATGTATGAATACTCAGTACCATATATTTATTTTTTCATATAAACATAATTAAAACGAGTTCTTCCCTTCATAATTATAATGATCTAAATTAGCCAACTCAATCGACAATAAACTAAAAAGTAATCACCAAATTTTGGTCATATTTTTTATGCTAAGTGTAATGAAAGTGATGCTTACAAGGCTCAAGTGGTGTAAGTGTAATGAAGAAGCAGGAAAGCTACTGAAGTTGCAGCAAACACTAGTTTATTTTGCTTCTCTACCGTTTCTGATTATGTGAACTTAATCCAAATTTTTGCATTATAATTTTATTAACAAGTTTGATTAAAAAAAACAATAATAGTCATGCAAAAAATCTTCAGTTGGGCAGGTTGCGGGCTGTGGCTGAGTGGGAGTGTGGAACTATGGATTAATGTTTTAGGTTTAGGTTTTGTTAGTTGTTTTTATATGAAGGTTTTTTTTTATATTGTCCTAAAAATATTAATTAATAAAAAATAATATTGCGGGTATGCGGATACCCGCAGCGGATACCCGCATTTTTTTCTTAAATACCAAACCCGCACCACACCCGCAGCGTGTTTTACTTTAAATTACCAAACCCGCACCGCACCCACTAATATATTTACCAAATCCTACCCATTGCGGGCGGGTTTTTACGGGTTTGCGGGTTTATGGGTAAAATTGCCATCCCTAGGTACGAGTGCTATAGATTTATTTAAATATTCTGATGCTAAAAATAGAGAAGAATTTGCTAAATTAACTTGTATGGCACATCTTTCTTTAAGTTTTGGTGAAAAAATTGCTATTACTAATTACGTTCAAAATACTTTAAATCCTGCTGTATGTAGAATGACTAGAAATACAACAAAACGTTAAATTTTTAAATTATATAAAGATGGTAAAATTATTTTAAATGAAACATTTAGAGATATTAAAGGGCATATATCTATTTGTTCAGATATTTGGAGTGACCTTGGCGAACACACTCATACATGGGTGTGACTTGTCATTGAATTGATGCATCATGGAACATGCAAAAATGAATTATTGCATTTAGAATTTTTGATGAACAACATACTGCACAAAATATTTATAGAATGATGAAAGTAATTTTTGATGAATATGGTTTATTAGGTAAAATTTCAACAATTGGATTTGATAATGCATCTGCAAATACTGCATCAATCACTGATTTAATTGAAATATGTGAACCAAATTTAGGGGGTCATTTTTTTCATGTTCGTTACACATGTCATGTTCTTAATTTATGTGTTCAAGATGGTTTGGAAAAATTATCACCTTTCATTGATCCTATTAAAAAAAACACTTAATTGTATTTGGTCATATTCTCAAGTTAGGAGAGAATGGGCCAAGTTTTGTAAATTTAATGGTATTAAACCGATAAAATTTTCACGAGATGTTCCAACACGTTGGAATTCAACTTGTTTTCTTTTATGTCAAGCTTTGCAATACAAAGATACATTATGTAGTTTTTTTCCTCAAAATGTAACATATCACACTTTTTCCTAATCAATGGGAAATTTGTGAAAAACGTTTAGAGATTTTAAAAGTGTTTAATGATGCTATATAAATTTTTAGCGGAGTTTAATATCCTACAACACATTTATTTATTCATGAAAGTTTGAATATTGTTAGTACTCTCGATGAGCATGTTGATAGTCGTGATCCTAATGATATTGTTTTGTTTGAAGCTATTAATGTTATGAAACGAAAATGATTGCATTATTTTAAAGACATTCATTTACTTTATCTTATTGCTCTTGTTTTTTATCCTAAATTTAAATTAGAAGGTTTGAATAGTGTTTTACCCGCTTACTATGGATATTTAGGAATATTAGATGAAATTGATATTTCAAGAATAATAGCTAAAATAAAAAATGATTTAATAGAGTTATTTAATGATTATATTATAAGATATAACTTGCAATTAGTATGACAATCTAGTAGTAGCAAAACGACCGTAATGCAATCAAGAATTAGCGTAGTTGATTGTTGGTTATTACAACGAAATAAAAAATATAGGGATAACACGACTAATAATCCGGAATTAGATAATTATTTATCTATATATTTTGAGTTTTCAACTGAAAGTTTAGTTAGTAAAAATTCAAATCCTTGAATGGTGGAACCGACATCAAAATGTATATCATGTATATCATGTATTATCAATTAATGCTAAAGAGATATTGACAGCACCTGTTTCCACCGTTGCGGTTAAGCAAGCCTTTAGCATGGGAGGCAATATATTGGAAGTCAGACGGTCTTCATTACATCCAAGCACTCTAGAAGCAACAACATGTGTGGATGATTGGACCTGAGCTGATCTGAGGTAACAAGAAGATGCACCTGATGAATTTGAAGACTTGTTCGATAATGCATCTGCAAGTGCAAGCGGAACTGGAGCTGAAGGATCAACAGGCACTGATGATAATTGATAATTAAATATTTAAATAATTATAAAATTACAATGTGGGAAATATCTTGAAAATATAATGGAACTACGTGAGCTTTGATTTCTCTCACCCCTGGAGGATACGTAGGCAACTTAAGTTTTTAAAAATTTAAGTTCAAACTCTTTAATTTTAATTTTTTTAGATAAGAATTTTATTTGTAATTTAATGTAATTATGTAATGTAAGTTTATTATATAAATTCAAATTCATAATTTTAAATTATATTATTTTATTAATCTCAATTTTTATTTTCAATAAAGCAAAAAAAAACAAAACAAAAACAAAAACAAAAGCGAATGGAACCGTAACCGAACGGTTCGGTTCCGGTTCCGGTTACGGTTCCAGTTCCACACACGTTGAACCGGGAACCATTCGATTCGGTTCCGGTTCAGAACCGAACCAAACCGCCGGCCTGGTCTATCTGACTGCCTTTTTTTATTTAATAAATCAACAAAAACAGTAACAATAATACTTCATGCATTATTGAAATTTTTTTTTGTTTTTTTTTTTTAAAGCAAAAGCAGCCCAGCAAAAGAAGCTAAACATTTATTTGTTTTCATTTCAGCCGAATTTCAGTGTTTTAGAAATCCCAAAATTCACAGATCTTATTAATAATTAATCCAATAACCTTACGTGCTTAAAAATTAAATTAATTAATAACAACCAATAACATATCAAAGTAATATGGATCTAATAAAAATTCATCCGAAAAATTCAACAGATTTTTCTTTAATTTTATGAAAAATTCGTAGATTCTAAGATTGTTTCCTGATGCTCTGATACCACCTGTTAGGATTTAATTCTCCTCCTAACTATTTTGCTGAAACCTTATTAACATTTTGCGTTATCTGAACTTAATCATTTTAGTAATTTATGTTATAAACTTGGATATTTTGCAATGTTTCTTTATCTATTCATCTATGTCAAAACCTAGCTACTGGTTTGATGCTTGTTTTAATTTTATTTTAATAACATGTATTATATATGTAGAGCTTTTAATTTTAATTTTATTATTTGTTTAATTCAAATATAATATAAGCCTATATTATTTTAATTTTATTTATAACAAGCTATAAGGATAAAATAGTAAATTAGTTTTAAAATCTCTCACATCTATTCTTGAACCAAACATATATTTAATTAAAAACCCTCCCCTCCCCTCCCCTCCCCTCCTTTGAACCAAACATATATTTAATTAAAATCTCTCCACATCCCTCCCCTCCCCTCCATTAAAATCCCTCCCCTCCCATCCCCTCCCCTTCGTTGAACCAAACAGACCCTTAAAGAATTGCTTTCATTGACAAAATGATGTATTTTCAAAGACAACCCTCAATGTCTATAAAAAAGAGTGCTTGAATTCATTTTTTGATCATCCAAAAAAATCCAAAAATATTCATTCTAAAAAGTTTGAAGTATAGAAAGAGTTTCCTTCATTTTCAAGTTTAAGTTCTTTGAGAAATGGGTGTCTCTTCAACATGAAGCAACCAAGTTATCATGGGAGAACGTTAGCCACATGCCCACAATGGGTGTCTCGCGTTTTATTAATATAAATCTTAATAATATAAAATATTTTGTGCCCTATGTACTTCCGATAAAAAAAAAATTAGCACCCGATCCTCCTGTGTACATAATTGGAATACTAATACTTCTTATTCTCCTTCACTATTTTTTTTCCCTTTGTAACTGAATACATCTCGCTTTACATATGAAACAATTTCAACTTCACGTTGCAGATCGATAATCACTTTATGTAATTGAATAAATTATTTTATCATTTTTTTTTTTACATTTACAATTGTTTTTTTTTTTAAATTTGATAATATTGAAAAGGAAATGACATGCATGTTTCGATAAATGATTAATTAATAACCACATGTAAAATATGAATTTGTAGAAGTTTTATGACGGTGATTTAATGAGAATTTAGAAATATTCACATTATTAAGTATTTATTTTAACATAAAATTATGACTTAATAGTACATATTGTTGGGGTTGGTGCTCCGAGTGCCAATCCGGATCGTATTTATGTCCGATTCATAAATACAGACAGTTCAATTTTTCATAATATTACCAATTTTACTGGTAGCACCATTGTCTTTTATACACTTATTCGATCTAATCTCGATTAGATTGAAACTGAATCTGATTTAGTGATACGTGTATATTAGAAAAAGACCATATGATTTACAATATAGTGCGCAGTTACAACGTAATTTGTAATTTACATTGGGAATCGCACTATTAGTTGTATATCCTTAAATAAAGTTCCTGGTCAAGATTTACTAACACGGGTCGGTTAGTAAAATCCGCCGAGACCAGTACATGTCGTATATCGTGATTTGGTCCGATAGTTTATCCCAGTGAACCATGAGTCTCGGGAGACTCGTATAGACATGTAGGTGTTTATTTGATAAGACACTGAACGACTCACTGAAGGTTTCCTAATAGATGGTACACCAACGTCAATAGGAACCTTCTCGAGTTGAGCGAGCATAGTGGTCCTTCGACTTGAGATACCACAGTGGGATATATGAGTTATCCTCCACACTTTGATGGCAGCCACGTCAACGATCTATTCATGATCAGACCTCCGCCTGTTCGTTGGGTGTGGACCGATGCTCATGATATCCAGTGCGTATCAAGATAAGATCCGTCAGTCCTGTGTATTGGGTATAGGCATCCTCACGTTTTTACGATCTAGTAAATCCATGGCCGTGGTATAACGTCGGAAACCAGTTCCGAGTGTTATTTAGAGATCGTAAATTAAAAGTCGACTGTATTATACCGAACGTATTTGACGTTCTCATCTATATCCCAGGTATAATACGGATAGCCTGTGACGGAGGGATTATACGAATGCTATGACCTCGACTTGTATAGTTTAGCGAGATTATCTGTGGTCGTCATAATCCATGAGTGGGTGGATTATGGACACAAAATTGGATTTCGTGACGGATAGACCTAAACTTAGAGAGTCCCACAATATGAAGTGTACTCGTTGAGCACTTGGGCAACTCAATATGAATAATACAGATTATGCATAATAATTCACCGGATTAAATGATTTAATTCGGATCGTTTAATCGTTAAACGACAACACATGCTTTTAAGGGGTTTTGTCCGCTAATAATTATTGTGTATTTGTATTTGATATATAATACGATTAGATACACATTAATTATTCGTCAAATGAGATTTTGACACATGTCATAGATATATGCATTTATTATTTAATGTAAATAAAAAATACATATATGGTTGTTTTTTAATTATTTATTTATTTAATTGTTAAATAATTAAAATTATATATCTTATCTATTTGTCATAATTAGTATGACAAATGGTGATACATAATTGGACCAAATGACATATATTAATTGTACTTTATTTGTGTTCCAATTTGATTGGATTAAATAAAGTGTAATTAAATTTAATTTGATTAAATTAAAAAAGATAAAATTGCCTTTTCTTTTATATATGTTTCGGTCAACCATTTCAAAATGTGGGATTTGATTTTCTCTCTCTTGTTCATTTCTCTCCACTGCCGAAACTCCAAGAAAAATGGGTTTTTTCATTTTGCTTGATGATTCAAGCAAACAAGTAAAGGAAAATCAAGAAATGGCTTATGGAATTTGGAATTTTAAAGGTAATCTTCAAATCCCTAAAGTCTTGAAATTTGTTTCTTATTTCTTGATTTCTTAGAAAATTTCTAGGGTTCCTTTACTTGTCAAAATTTGGGGTTTTTTGTTGTTGGATGGTGGATTGGAAAGATTAAGCATGTGTGAAGATGTTATTGGATGCTATTAGTGTAATAGGTATCCAATTTATTCAATTGTTGTAGGACAACTCTGTTGCCATTCTAGAGTATGATAGCCACTCTTATTATGTCTAGAATTGTTCTAGAGTTCTTCATTTGTGGTGATTTTAGATGGTGTTTGATTAATTTGATTAATCTTGGTGAAAAAATTGGATTTAAGCATGATATATGGGCTGTTTTTGGTTACTGATCAGACCTGGAAAAGTTCCTGTTTTTGTGATGAAAATGTTGTCTTTAGAATGTTATGGATGAGTTTTGGGAGTTGGCACAATTGCCGGAAAGTGTTTCCAACTTGAAATAAGCGAAAACGGCCAAAAAAAGCGTTACCGGGTGGATTTTGAGCCAACAGAGTGACGGCTGTGAAAACAATGATTCCGTCACTGTTCGGGCAGCCCGTTAACTGCCCCGACCCTATTGGAGTTGACCTGGGCAGTTTCCATAAGTGTCGGGTAGTCGGTTCGGTCAAAAACGTGTTTTAGGCAATTTTGCGGAAAAACAGTTTTCGTAAAAGTTTCGCGAGTTTTCAACTATATTTATGTTAATATATGATATTAAATAAATTGGTTTAGGTAATATATGAATAAATTATTCATATTAGATATTGAATAATTTATTCGATATTTTGAAAAAAATTTAAAATACGATATCGCCCGGACCCGCGCTTCCGCTGCGCCCAATCCCCAAAACCCCAACAAAAATGGTATCAGAGCGGGTATGATGCTTCATCCATTACATTATTCATGCTTGATATTAGATATTTAATCCAATTTTTTTGTTCGCACATGCATGTAATCTAAATATGTTTCTTTACTTTTCAGTTTTACGCTAACGGAAAATGTAACGAAATTTAATTGTTAAATTAAATTATATTTTCTATAGGTATAATTGAAATGTTTAGAAAATGATTTAGATTAAAATTCTGCATTGGATATAGAGTGTGGCTTCTGTAGGAAAATCCCCGCTTTTAAATATGGTTGTAAAGTAACATGTATTGGATACATGTTTCTTGGTCCGCCTTGCCAGTACGGATGCAAATGATTTCCTGATGCTATAGCTGTATCGTGCCAAAGCTGTGCAGTTATGGTTGATGGTAGTTCATTTGCGCCGGTAGAACTTATATGATAAGAGACAAATTCAAGTGAAAGTGGAAATCCTGACGTGCCAAAGCTGTCAGGACTACACCGATAGCTTGAGTTTGTCATTGACAAGTGTAGCCTTGATACGCCTCCCTGTGAACGTGCCAAAGCTGTCACAACGAGAAACGGTCAGGACCAAAACCAGGAGTCACTGGTGAGTGATTGACAAAGAGTTGTCTACCTAATGAATATACGTAGGCGAGAATGTGCCAAAGCTGTGAGTCGAAATATATTCATGGGATCCTACTCTCACTATGGAATTCGATTTAATTATTGAATTCCCGTTGTCCGTTGGGGATTACAGTATTATGTAAAGTAGTGGGAGACACTACTGGTTAAAAATCCATAGCCTAAGCGGTGTATAATATTATGGAATTTCCTGCTTCGTTTTTCTTTTATTCTATATTGCTTATAGTATTTTACTTCTAATCCACTGCATGCTTATTACATAAATAGGTTTTCTGACTTTACTTATGGTTGCGTAGTTCTAGAAAAGGTTCTAGAAAAACAGTAGACTTAGATATAGTTAGATTAGTTAAAACCATCAGGAGTTGTTGTTCTGATTTGCTTAAAAAATCAAGATGGTTTGTGACTTAGTTTTTAAGTCATGATTAGGTAATCTAAATAGGATATCTGCTTTAGGATATAATAGTCTAGTTAGAACTGTTTCTTATGCAGTAAGATTTGACACGAATCAGTTCATGTCTCGAGATTCTTGACTGGCATTAAGAAAACCCCTTAAGTGTTTGTTTATCTTTTAATGACGTTTCTTAGCTATTTAGTGTTTGGGGTTGGTGCTCCGAGTGCCAATCCGGATCGTATTTATGTCCGATTCATAAATACAGACAATTCAATTTTCCATAATATTACCAATTTTACTGGTAGCACCATTGTCTTTTATACACTTATTCGATCTAATCTCGATTACATTGAAACTGAATCTGATTTAGTGATACGTGTATATTAGACAAAGACCCTAAGATTTACAATATAGTGCGCAGTTACAACGTAATTTGTAATTTACATTGGGAATCGCACTATTAGTTGTATATCCTTGACTATTTAGTGTTTGGGGTTGGTCCTCCGAGTGCCAATCCGGATCGTATTTATGTCCGATTCATAAATACAGACAGTTCAATTTTCCATAATATTACCAATTTTACTGGTAGCACCCTTGTCTTTTATACACTTATTCGATCTAATCTCGATTAGATTGAAACTGAATCTGATTTAGTGATACGTGTATATATAGACAAAGACCCTAGGATTTACAATATATGCGCAGTTACAACGTAATTTGTAATTTACATTGGGAATCGCACTATTAGTTGTATATCCTTAAATAAAGTTCCTGGTCAAGATTTACTAACACGGGTCGGTTAGTAAAATCCGCTGAGACCAGTACATGTTGTATATCGTGATTTGGTCTGATGGTTTATCCCAGTGAACCATGAGTCTCGGGAGACTCGTATAGACATGTAGGTTTTTATTTGATAAGACACTGAATGACTCACTGAAGGTTTCCTAATAGATGGTACACCAACGTCAATAGGAACCTTCTCGAGTTGAGCGAGCATAGTGGTCCTTCGACTTGAGATACCACAGTGGGATATATGAGTTATCCTCCACACTTTGATGGCAGTCACGTCAACGATCTATTCATGATCAGACCTTCGCCTGTTCGTTGGGTGTGGACTGATGCTCATGATATCCAGTGCGTATCAAGATAGGATCCATCAGTCCTATGTACAGGGTATAGGCATCCTCACGTGTTTACGATCTAGTAAATCCATGGCCATGGTATAACGTCGGAAACCAGTTCCGAGTGTTATTTAGAGATCGTAAATTAAAAGTCGACTGTATTATATCGAACGGATTTGACGTTCTGATCTATATCCCAGGTATAATACGGATAGCCTGTGACAGAGGGATTATACGAATGCTATGACCTCGACTTGTATAGTTTAGCGAGATTATCCGTGGTCGTCATAATCCATGAGTGGGTGGATTATGGACACGAAATTGGATTTCGTGACGGATAGACCTAAACTTAGAGAGTCCCACAATATGAAGTGTACTCGTTGAGCACTTGGGCAACTCAATATGAATAATACAGATTATTCATAATACTTCACCGGATTAAATGAGTTAATTCGGATCGTTTAATCGTTAAACGACAACACATGCTTTTAAGGGGTTTTGTCCGCTAATAATTATTGTGTATTTGTATTTGATTTATAATACGATTAGATACACATTAATTATTCGTCAAATGAGATTTTGACACATGTCATAGATATATGTATTTATTATTTAATGTAAATAAAAAATGCATATATGGTTGTTTTTTAATTATTTATTTATTTAATTGTTAAATAATTAAATAATTAAAATTATATATCTTATCTATTTGTCATAATTAGTATGACAAATGGTGATACATAATTGGACCAAATGACATATATTAATTGTACTTTATTTGTGTTCCAATTTGATTGGATTAAATAAAGTGTAATTAAATTTAATTTGATTAAATTAAAAAAGATAAAATGCCTTTTCTTTTATATATGTTTCGGTCAACCATTTCAAAATGTGGGATTTGATTTTCTCTCTCTTGTTCATTTCTCTCCACTGCCGAAACTCCAAGAAAAATGGGTTTTTTCATTTTGCTTGATGATTCAAGCAAACAAGTAAAGGAAAATCAAGAAATGGCTTATGGAATTTGGAATTTTAAAGGTAATCTTCAAATCCCTAAAGTCTTGAAATTTGTTTCTTCTTTCTTGATTTCTTAGAAAATTTCTAGGGTTCCTTTACTTGTCAAAATTTGGGGTTTTTTGTTGTTGGATGGTGGATTGGAAAGATTAAGCATGTGTGAAGATGTTATTGGATGCTATTAGTGTAATAGGTATCCAATTTATTCAATTGTTGTAGGACAACTTGTTGCCATTCTAGAGTATGATAGCCACTCTTATTATGTCTAGAATTGTTCTAGAGTTCTTCATTTGTGGTGATTTTAGATTGGTGTTTGATTAATTTGATTAATCTTGGTGAAAAATTGGATTTAAGCATGATATATGGGCTGTTTTTGGTTACTGATCAGACCTGGAAAAGTTCCTGTTTTTGTGATGAAAATGTTGTCTTTAGAATGTTATGGATGAGTTTTGGGAGTTGGCACAATTGCCGGAAAGTGTTTCCGACTTGAAATAAGCGAAAACGGCCAAAAAAAGAGTTACCGAGTGGATTTTGAGCCAACAGAGTGACGGCTGTGAAAACAATGATTCCGTCACTGTTCGGGCAGCCCGTGAACTGCCCCGACCCTATTGGAGTTGACCTGGGCAGTTTCCATAAGTGTCGGGTAGTCGGTTCGGTCAAAAACGTGTTTTAGGCAATTTTGCGGAAAAACAGTTTTCGTAAAAGTTTCGCGAGTTTTCAACTATATTTATGTTAATATATGATATTAAATAAATTGGTTTAGGTAATATATGAATAAATTATTCATATTAGATATTGAATAATTTATTCGATATTTTGAAAAATTTTTAAAATACGATATCGCCCGGACCCGCGCTTCCGCTGCGCCCAATCCCCAAAACCCCAACAAAAATGGTATCAGAGCGGGTATGATGCTTCATCCATTACACTATTCATGCTTGATATTAGATATTTAATCCAATTTTATTGTTCGCACATGCATGTAATCTAAATATGTTTCTTTACTTTTCAGTTTTACGCTAACGGAAAATGTAACGAAATTTAATTGTTAAATTAAATTATATTTTCTATAGGTATAATTGAAATGTTTAGAAAATGATTTAGATTAAAATTCTGCATTGGATATAGAGTGTGGCTTCTGTAGGAAAATCCCCGCTTTTAAATATGGTTGTAAAGTAACATATATTGGATACATGTTTCTTGGTCCGCCTTGCCAGTACGGATGCAAATGATTTCCTGATGCTATAGCTGTATCGTGCCAAAGCTGTGCAGTTATGGTTGATGGTAGTTCATTTGCGTCGGTAGAACTTATATGATAAGAGACAAATTCAAGTGAAAGTGGAAATCCTGAACGTGCCAAAGCTGTCAGGACTACACCGGTAGCTTGAGTTTGTCATTGACAAGTGTAGCCTTGATACGCCTCCCTGTGAACGTGCCATAGCTGTCATAGCGAGAAACGGTCAGGACCAAAACCAGGAGTCACTGGTGAGTGATTGACAAAGAGTTGTCTACCTAATGAATATACGTAGGCGAGAATGTGCCAAAGCTGTGAGTTGAAATATATTCATGGGATCCTACTCTCACTATGGAATTCGATTTAATTATTGAATTCCCGTTGTCCGTTGGGGATTACGGTATTATGTAAAGTAGTGGGAGACACTACTGGGTTAAAAATCCATAGCCTAAGCGGTGTATAATATTATGGAATTTCCTGCTTCGTTTTTCTTTTATTCTATATTGCTTATAGTATTTTACTTCTAATCCACTGCATGCTTATTACATAAATAGGTTTTCTGACTTTACTTATGGTTGCGTAGTTCTAGAAAAGGTTCTAGAAAAACAGTAGACTTAGATATAGTTAGATTAGTTAAAACCATCAGGAGCTGTTGTTCCGATTTTCTTAAAAAATCAAGATGGTTTGTGACTTAGTTTTTAAGTCACGATTAGGTAATCTAAATAGGATATCTGCTTTATGATATAATAGTCTTGTTAGAACTATTTCTTATGCAGTTGATTTGACACGAATCAGTTCATGTCTCGAGATTCTTGACTGGCATTAAGAAAACCCCTTAAGTGTTTGTTTATCTTTTAATGACGTTTCTTAGCTTTAGTGACTTTTAGAAGTCAAGTGTCTGACACAATTTGCTAATCAATCATTTGCAATTGTTGTGAATAATTGAACGCAAATTATAAAGCTAATGAAATGAGATATGTATAGTTGAGTATAGAGAATGTTGATTCTCACAATACAACAACTGTAGGTATTGGATACCGGATCTCCCGTCTAGTTAATTATTATAATGTTTAATGACTGTTTTGATATTTGATATCAGAACTTGTGACTATTGGATAGTTACTTGTTCTAAATAAACAGTTGTTACATATTTTAAAGTAACTAGTAGTGTCATTCATGGAAGATAAACATTAAGAAAAATATTCGGTAAAGTAAATAACTTAGGACTGTGCTTTATGAGATTTTATCATAAAAGCATCATATGCTTGTTCCATATGGTAAAGGATGGTCTGATACGAGTTCACACCACATATCCTTGACTATTTAATGAATATTGTATTCAGGTTGTGATTAAATCTCATTTAACCGATGATTGTCATTGGACCACATATTTATTAAACTAATACATTGGATATATGTAGTTTAATGAATTGGAAATTGCCTTGTAGAGTTTTCTTTGCTTCGTAACTCAGTTGATGAATTGTCATGACTTAGTTGCGTGTTTCTAATAGAGAACATATTGAAGGTCTTGAATTGTTCAAGAACAGTCAATATGTTTCTAATGAAACTCGGATAGAATATTTTGAATAGTTCAAAGATATTCTATTTGTAGTGTTGAAATTTGTATCTTTAAAATTCATTGCGTGTCTTTGAATTGTTCGAAGATGTTTGATATGATCAATGCATGAATTCAAGGCAATTAGTTCTGAAGTTATTTAATGAATGTGATTCTTACTCAGTATTAAACTTCCACGATTCCATTGCGATGGAATTGGTTAGTGAGAGTTATCGAATCTTATATGATTTGATTCGTTGATATTGAGAGTTACCGAATAATTTTCAATACTCTTGGGGTTATGCTCCAGAAACACCAATTCATCTCTTTAGTTAAGGTTCCATTCGTTTCTACGGATACATATATGATATGTATAGTAGAAAATTCGAATCTTGAAAAGTTTGAGATTTGAATATTTCTTTTATATAATAGTTATATAATTGAAAGTACTTGTGCCTCTGAGGCACGAATGAAAGGTTTATCATTTTTTTCCTATTTAATGGAATATTGTATTCTATTTGATAGAATATCATTTCTATGATCCCGAGTAATAAAATAGTTTTGTTATTTGGTAGTTAACATTGGATATTGACAATTGTAGAAAATACTTGACTTGTTGAAGTCAAATGTGAGAGTGATAAACTGTGATGGAACTACATAGTTAATAAGATGAAATGACCCTTGGATAACTTCCGTATAAGTACAATTGGATGTCAGAATCATTTACAAAGTATCTGATACTTAATGGTTCTTATGTTTTCTTATCGAAGAAAATTATCCTATAACTTATAGTGGGAGCGATATTTGATATCGATTCCGGAACAAGGCATTGGACCATAGATTAATATTGTTCATAGCTTACTACGATCAAGTTTTGAACTTGATTAGGCTTTCGTTATGAATTGTTCATAAAATGTGCAAATTGTTTCCGCAGTGAAAGCGAAGTGAGCTTGATAAAGGTTTGAACTTTATAGTATGACAGTGAGAAAGGTTATACTCAGTAATCTATTGTAGATTCCGAGGAAGCTAGTCTCTTGTCGCACTGAATGGACAATTAAGGATTTGTTGGTTAATGTTGATATTAAACTGTGATATTAAACCGTGGTTTTGGCTAAAGAATGCAAAGTGGCGTTCTTGAGTGATTTCTTCGAATGAGAGATCCGTTGTGATTTCTTGTTTGAAGAGTTCATTCTAGAATGGCCCTGGAGTTTGTATTCTGCTAAGATCACAGTTTGATATACTAGCTTATGGAGCTTATTGTAGACTCATATAAGCTTTCCGGAAAACCATATTCTCTAGTTTTGATATCAGTCAGATTGTCTGGTTTTATCGAAGTATAGAGAATACGTATTTGTCAGTAGGGTCAGGGGGAGCGTACAAATTTCTTTCTAGTGTTATATATCCTTAAGTCTTCATTTCTCTGTGGAAGCAGTGTGAGAAGTCTCTATTATATTTGATATAAAGTTATATATAAGATATACAACTGAGAGACTTGTGAGATACTCCCATTAGTCGTATATTAGATACGATCTAATAAATGACACAACAAGACTTTCTGTATGACAGTTAGAATAACTGTTTGATAGTTAACGTGTCTTTTAAATATTTAGTGTTCATCTTTCGTAAAAGATGATTCCTTTTTCGAAATATAGATTGATTGGAATGTCTAGTCAATCTTATGCATCATCGGATGAAGACGTAATGAATACTATATTATATGCAATTAAAGATGTCAATTTATTCGTAATTGTTACAAGTTATTTTGATATACTGCAAACCATATGATGGATCTTGAAACATGTTCTTTGTGATCTTTGAGATATTAAGAATGATTTTCTCATACATGGAGAATTTAGTCAGCAACCATAAGGTCAGATTAGTTTTGATTCTAATTATGACATTAGATGATCTATGTCATATAAAGTCAGAAAAGATGCAGTGGGAGTGTCACCATTGATTCTACTGAATTAGTGGAATCAGTTGCAACTTTTGAAGTATTGACTTATGAAGTTGCAAAGTGACCTCAATGATTAGAAGTGTTGATATTAGTTTTGTGCTTGCGGTTGTCTGCAAAGTATTTGGATTTGATCTCTAAATACATAGACAACTCAGTAGCTATAGCACAATACTGATATAACATCTGAGTCATATTGATGTGGAATTTGAATTCTACAAAATATGAATGATGCTGGCTTAGGAAAACGGTTGGGTTTGTTTGACTGACTCGATTTGTTAAAGCAGGCTTACTTGTTCTTGCCTACCTCTTGAGTGCTGGTGAGCTCTTGAGGACCATGAGTATACGATACACATTGAGATGAGTATAGGATACCATGGATTGGCACTAGAGCAAGTGGGAGAAATTGTTGGGGTTGATGCTCTGAGTGCCAATCCGGATCGTATTTATGTCCGATTCATAAATACAGACAGTTCAATTTTCCATAATATTACCAATTTTACTGGTAGCACCCTTGTCTTTTATACACTTATTCGATCTAATCTCGATTAGATTGAAACTGAATCTGATTTAGTGATACGAGTATATTAGACAAAGACCCTAGGATTTACAATATAGTGCGCAGTTACAACGTAATTTGTAATTTACATTGGGAATCGCACTATTAGTTGTATATCCTTAAATAAAGTTCCTGGTCAAGATTTACTAACACGGGTCGTTTAGTAAAATCCGCTGAGACCAGTACATGTTGTATATCGTGATTTGGTCTGATGGTTTATCCCAGTGAACCATGAGTCTCGGGAGACTCGTATAGACATGTAGGTTTTTATTTGATAAGACACTGAATGACTCACTGAAGGTTTCCTAATAGATGGTACACCAACGTCAATAGGAACCTTCTCGAGTTGAGCGAGCATAGTGGTCCTTCGACTTGAGATACCACAGTGGGATATATGAGTTATCCTCCACACTTTGATGGCAGTCACGTCAACGATCTATTCATGATCAGACCTTCGCCTGTTCGTTGGGTGTGGACTGATGCTCATGATATCCAGTGCGTATCAAGATAGGATCCATCAGTCCTATGTACAGGGTATAGGCATCCTCACGTGTTTACGATCTAGTAAATCCATGGCCATGGTATAACGTCGGAAACCAGTTCCGAGTGTTATTTAGAGATCGTAAATTAAAAGTCGACTGTATTATACCGAACGTATTTGACATTCTCATCTATATCCCAAGTATAATACGGATAGCCTGTGACGGAGGGATTATACGAATGCTATGACCTCGACTTGTATAGTTTAGCGAGATTATCCGTGGTCGTCATAATCCATGAGTGGGTGGATTATGGACACAAAATTGGATTTCGTGACGGATAGACCTAAACTTAGAGAGTCCCACAATATGAAGTGTACTCGTTGAGCACTTGGACAACTCAATATGAATAATACAGATTATGCATAATAATTCACCGGATTAAATGATTTAATTCGGATCGTTTAATCGTTAAACGACAACACATGCTTTTAAGGGGTTTTGTCCGCTAATAATTATTGTGTATTTGTATTTGATATATAATACGATTAGATACACATTAATTATTCGTCAAATGAGATTTTGACACATGTCATAGATATATGCATTTATTATTTAATGTAAATAAAAAATACATATATGGTTGTTTTTTAATTATTTATTTATTTAATTGTTAAATAATTAAAATTATATATCTTATCTATTTGTCATAATTAGTATGACAAATGGTGATACATAATTGGACCAAATGACATATATTAATTGTACTTTATTTGTGTTCCAATTTGATTGGATTAAATAAAGTGTAATTAAATTTAATTTGATTAAATTAAAAAAGATAAAATTGCCTTTTCTTTTATATATGTTTCGGTCAACCATTTCAAAATGTGGGATTTGATTTTCTCTCTCTTGTTCATTTCTCTCCACTGCCGAAACTCCAAGAAAAATGGGTTTTTTCATTTTGCTTGATGATTCAAGCAAACAAGTAAAGGAAAATCAAGAAATGGCTTATGGAATTTGGAATTTTAAAGGTAATCTTCAAATCCCTAAAGTCTTGAAATTTGTTTCTTATTTCTTGATTTCTTAGAAAATTTCTAGGGTTCCTTTACTTGTCAAAATTTGGGGTTTTTTGTTGTTGGATGGTGGATTGGAAAGATTAAGCATGTGTGAAGATGTTATTGGATGCTATTAGTGTAATAGGTATCCAATTTATTCAATTGTTGTAGGACAATTTTGTTGCCATTCTAGAGTATGATAGCCACTCTTATTATGTCTAGAATTGTTCTAGAGTTCTTCATTTGTGGTGATTTTAGATTGGTGTTTGATTAATTTGATTAATCTTGGTGAAAAATTGGATTTAAGCATGATATATGGGCTGTTTTTGGTTACTGATCAGACCTGGAAAAGTTCCTGTTTTTGTGATGAAAATGTTGTCTTTAGAATGTTATGGATGAGTTTTGGGAGTTGGCACAATTGCCGGAAAGTGTTTCCAACTTGAAATAAGCGAAAACGGCCAAAAAAAGCGTTACCGGGTGGATTTTGAGCCAATAGAGTGACAGCTGTGAAAACAATGATTCCGTCACTGTTCGGGCAGCCCGTTAACTGCCCCGACCCTATTGGAGTTGACCTGGGCAGTTTCCATAAGTGTCGGGTAGTCGGTCAAAAACGTGTTTTAGGCAATTTTGCGGAAAAACAGTTTTCGTAAAAGTTTCGCGAGTTTTCAACTATATTTATGTTAATATATGATATTAAATAAATTGGTTTAGGTAATATATGAATAAATTATTCATATTAGATATTGAATAATTTATTCGATATTTTGAAAAAAATTTAAAATACGATATCGCCCGGACCCGCGCTTCCGCTGCGCCCAATCCCCAAAACCCGAACACATATGAAATGCAAAAAATTATATACGGTTTAGCTTTTGTAATTAAACAAGGCAGAAAAAATAATAGACACTTTGCACTTCAGATTTTGATATAAACTAAATGATGAAGTTGAGAACTTCCCACCCAGCTTATATTGAGCCATTTGTGGCCCCCAATTAGGACAATTATTATATTTGAAAATAAGTTTTTATAAATTAATTAAAAAAAAAAAAAGTAGGCATGTCACAAGGGATGTCTCAAGAATAAATAATTTATCCATAATTTCCAAAGAACGTAGTTTGATGGTGTAAGGTTCGGGATTTGATATTGAAGTTCTGGGTTTGATCCAGAGAATACGTTTATTATAAGAACCTAAGTCAATAATAGATTTTATCTATTCCAATTAAATCCGGAAGGGATAGTTTGACGGTGAAATTTACCACGATTAAAAATAAATAAATTCTCCATGTGTTGTTGAGCAAGCTGTAGATTAATTTTTAATTGTAGCAATAATTGATCCCTTATAATTAATTTAGAATCTATAGCCACCAATAGATACTGCTGTAATGGATGTGCCGCTTGCCGCTTAAATAAAACACACGTGGCCAAATTTGCAGGAGCGGCAAGCTATTAGCTCTTGCTTACGTAATTGAATATTTTAATGAAATACCATATTCAATTACGAGTGTTTAGAGAAAAATTGGGAATAAATCGGATTGTGGAAATTCCGAATCGATGAAAATGAAGTTTCGGCGTTCATGAGCAACAACACTGGGAGCGTCGTGATGGGTAGGTTTGGGCGTCGCAACGCGCAATCTGTGAGAGCTCGTCATCGCGACACCCAAGGGTTAGCGACACCATCAGCTCTGAGTGTTGAGTGTTGCGATGCCAGAGATCAGTGTCGCAACGTTGCCCTGTGTACAATGCTGGCAGTGAGCATTTTAGCCTTCAAATCAATTCTAAACACTTCCAATTTTCTCCAAACACTTCAATAGGCCTAAAAGTCTAATTTTAATATCAAAACCAACATCAACACATGTTATACAACAAAACATACATGTATTCTAAATACATATATGTATTTCTTTGAATAAAAAACATAAACCAAAATAGAGTCCTAGAATAAAGCGACTCATGAACAATTGTAGGTCACACAAAGGTGGTCAAGTGATTCTAGAATGGTAGCCATAGCTCCAAGCTATAATCTAGAGTTACAAACTCTAATTTATTGTCCCGTGTCCAACATGAACATATTTGAACCCATTACAAGCATATTGTGTTTATTCTTCCAAAGCATTCATACACAATTCATTAGCCTAATTTCAACTTCAAATTATGTTATTATGTATCCAATAAATAATTCATCACTATATGTCTCACTAACGATAACTCATTAATGAAAACATTGTTGGACAATTATGACCCATAACATCACTATTTGTAAAAGACATGGTGTTATTTGTACAAATTAACTATGTGACAAAGGAAATTGCTCTTTTATCATTTTGTAATTGGATTACTTGGATATATAAATGATAAAAGTCCTTATGATTAGTTCCGGATTAATAAGATATGAGACAGTATTAATCCACGAAAGGTTTAATCATTAAATATCCCTAGTCGTAGTATTATCGAGACTGGACATCGATAATGCGGAATAGGCTAGTATTACACTTGTGCGCGTTATGGAAGCTTAACGGCATAGTTCTCATATATTTAAGTATTGGATACTTATGCAAGTGTGATAAGAGGTTCTGTTAGCCGTTCGACCGGGAACAACTTCGCTCTGGATAGACCCCTTAGAATTCCATTGGTAGTATGACTATGTCTATGGGAATCCGAATCAGGGTAGGTGTATTTGGTCTTAACCTGAGACTTGCATCGCTAATACTTGCGACAATCAATACGCTTTGGTTTTGGTCGTCCGGGGCTTTAACAGGTTCTGTGTACGCCTCTTCTGGGTTTACTGAGAATCGTAATGTATTGGGTGTGATGTCAAGATGGAAGTATAACTTCAGTCATATGGAGATGATGATCACGTAGGGATACAGAACTAGTACTCTTAAATGTTGCAGCTATCGGGATAGTATGACTAGGTCATGATTATCCGATTACAGAGACTAGTTGCTAGTGATCTGATATATGCTTCGTACGGGACAGACACAATTCCAGCCCCATGCCTAGCATGTGACATCCGATACTGGATCGTAATATGCAATATACTGTATACTACGCCTGATAAAGATTATATATTCCTCGTTAAATATTTCTGGAGAATTGGGTAGGCACGGTGCTTTGCTAGAAGCCAACCATGTCTTGTAAATCGGTAAGAACGTGGTACCGAGTACGCACGTGTCGGATAGTCCAACAACCGTATTTACTGCCAACATATCCATGGATCTCTTGGGTCGCTTCCCAAAGATTCACCGATGACATTTGACTCGAATAGAGAAAATTAATCTGGGATTAATTATGAAAGAGAAAATTAATCTGGGATTAATTATTACAATAATTAATCTCAGATTAATTAACAGAGAGAAAATTAATCTGGGATTAATTGCGTCAAGAATTAATCTGGGATTAATTCGACTAGAAGAGAGAACGCGATTAATTTGGAATTAATCGGTAAAATAAATTTAATAGTTAAATTGGATTTTTCTATTTAATTTATTTATTTGGGCTAAAATAATATATTAGATATATTAATTGAAATTGGATTTCAATGCGGAATTAAATTGGATTTTAATTCTGCGAACGAATTAATTTGGAATTAATTCGCAAGCGACTTCCGTAATAATTTTGCTAGACATTATTATTTAATTAAATTGGATTTAATTACGTCGCGTCTAAAAATTCGTTTAATCGGATTAAACGAAATCGGGCCCAAAGTCGTGTTGTGTGTGTCAACCAATTTTGAATTTAATGTGGTGGGACCCACTTTACTTACATCAACTTTGACAAGTGATGGAAGTGGTTGGCTTGTATTTATTAGAACTTTTTCCAACACAACCATTTAACCTTTTGAAAGGTAAAGTCAACACACGTTTTGGATTAGTTTTGAACTATTCACTCTCTCACATTTTCTCTCTACATGGCCGATCCTTTTCTTCCTTGGAGGGGATAATTTTTCTTTCAATTTTTGATCATTGCTAGCACTTTGGGAGTCAAAGAAATGTGATAGGGAAACTCACCCATGAGTTTGGAACAACAAATTCAAGCTTGGAGCTTGCGCATCCTTTGGAATTTTGAAATCCTAAAACCGGTCAATGTAAGTTATTCTGCAAACTTTCTTGATTAATTCACATACAAATCACGTTTAGAGATCTCGTGGCATGTCTAGGATACTAACAATGGTATCAGAGCGAGATCTAAGCTTGATTTGATTCTAGGGTTTATGGACTTTAATTTGGGATTTTTGCTTGGAGTTTGAAAATGCCTAAATTGATTGTTTGGTTGTGTTAGTATGATGATGAATTGGATTTGTGCATCATTGGAATTGAGATAAATTGATTGGATCAAAAATCTTCAAATTCCTTACATGGCCGAATGCACCATAGGAATTGTTCATGGTGATTTTTTGAATTTGACAATTGGATATGTTAATTCGCATGAAATTTAATGTTAATTGTTGATTTAATTGGATTGAAATCAAATTGGGTGTTAATTTCATGTATTGCCGTGAACTTGAGCATGTTGGAATGAGTTGGTTTTGTTTCAATTTGTGTTGGACATGAATTGGATAATTGAGCATGATTAATTGGATTAATTAGTGTTTTGGAAACATTAGATTAGTTGATTAATTATGTTAATTGCACTTTAATTAAATTAATATGTAATTTGGAATAATATGTTAATTTAATTTGTTGTAATTGGGCTTAATGGGCTTGGTTGGGCCAAGTTTTGTTTTGGACAATTGGATTGGATCCAAATTGGGTCTAAAATCATTTCCATAAAGTCCAAATATAACTTTTGGGCCTTTTAATATTTAATTGGGCCTAATGGGCCAAAATTTATTTTATGGCAAAGGGTGATTCCTAATTGGGCCTTGGCATTTTGGATTGGATCCACAATTGCCAAAGCCCATGCCTTAAGAATTAATTAAAAGCCCATTGGACTTTAATTAAAATAGTATTGGATACTAATTGGGCATTTGAGACCCATTTAGATTAGATTTAGAATCTAAGTCTAAAAGGCACTAAAATAAGTGTAATTATTTAATTTGGAATTAATTTTGAATTAGTATTGGATACAAATTAAATTGGATTTAAAATTGTAGTTCGATATAATTCAAGAATACGTACTTTGAGTATTTATTCTTAAACGAGTTGGACTCGCGCAAATCAAATCGTTGTTTGAACATTGGATGCTCATTAATTCAAAGATTAATTAATTGAATTAGATTGATTGAATAACATTCTTTGTGTGAATACTTGGATGTATTGTATGAATAATGTATATAGGATGGATATTAGGAGGGTGGGGTAATTTTGGAAATTGTTGTAATAAATTTAGAATTTATTAATTGGACCTGCGTGTCCAGCCTATTATCTCTTTACTCTTTGTATTTCTCTTCTCACCAATTCCCCTCAATGCAAATGAGGTTTCTTTAATGTATTATATAATTGGGTAGAAGTATGAATAGTGCTAGCGGGAGAGAGGAAAGTGAGAGATTTGTTCTAGGAACAAATTTGTTATATATCCATCCGCATATCATTATTAAATTTATTCGCACCTTATTAAGCTTTTAGAATGCATGTTTAAGGGTGTATGATGAGACCTAATCAAAGATAATAAATTGGTTGCCAATTTACGTGAAAAAATCCTCATTAAATATTAAGCGTTTTCCTTCCATTGAGTGGTTCTCTCTCAAGATCCAAGATTGGCATTGGTTTGTTGGCCAAAGTCAAGATCAATGTCCATCGCGGATGTGTTTGAACCACGAAAGCTTTGTTACATATCGCATATCTTGGGCAGTTGTGATTTGTTGGCCAAAGTCAAGGTCACTTCTGTACATCGACATGGATTACGAAGCTTTCCCATTGTCAATGGGTCACGCTTAACTGGAATCATTAAGTTTGTTGAGCCAAAGCCAAGGCTTAGTTGATTCAGAGAAAAGGGTTATGAAATATATATTGGATAATATCTCGGACTTAGAGGTCCACCTACCAGATCTAGGAATTGGATGGGATCTAATTGATATTAGAGATCTACCTAGTTAAGTTTCATACAGCTTGTTGGCCAAAGTCAAGGTTGTGTGTTATTTAACGGGATCCTAGCCCACTAGGAAATTGGGTTTCCCGAGTACTCCACAGAGGGTTAGAGGCTCGCCGAAAAATAGTGGGAGGCTAGTATTAAATTTGCAATTTCGTTTAATAATTGCTAAACACGCTCTTTTTAATTTTATTTATTTATCGTTGTTATAAATATATATTAGTTGGACTAATATCGAATATTGCTTTCTATGAACAGTTGGACTGTACTAAACACTACTATATTTTTAGTTGGTTATATAGTTGGACTATAATAGCCATTACATTTTAAGTGTACCCGAAATCGTTAATTGGATAGTTGGACTATTGCAATCAATATGGCAGGAAAGATTAGCGTTAAGGGATATAATCCTGGGTGAAAATATCTTTAACGGCGTAAATTTTCCAGATTGGGAAATGAATCTCATGATAGTTCTGGGAGCTGAGAAGTTACTCTATTGGATAGAGAAACCTCTCGGGCCCTGATCCCGGAGTTGAGCAAATAGTAGACCATGAGCTTAGGAAGACTCATCTTGATGATAACTTTAGTGCTCAATATGTTATGCTTGCCGTAATGACTCCTTAATTTCATCGTCAGAACTAAGGATTAGATCATTAAACCATGATGTTGAAATTAAAGGATCTTCATAGATCTAACTTTAGATCTTAGAAGTACGAATTGCAAAAGAAGCTCTTTCGCTCGTGTATGTCAGAGGGTACATCTGTCGGGCACTGGGTGTCGCATATGATTGCTGACATCGAACAGCTAGGTTAGCTGGGCATTACCTACGAGGCCGAGACTTCCAAAGATTTGATCTTACAGTCTCTGCCCGAATGCTGGGGCGGGTTCATCATGAACCAAGAGAAAACTCTTGGAGAGTTAATGCCTATGCTCAAGGAGGCAGAGCCAGATCTTCCAAAAGGGCAAGAAGCGCAAGGCGCATCTTACTTCGACATCCCAGAAGGCCAAGGCTTGGCCGAAGGCTTCTGGGGTGTGAAGAAAAAATGCAAAGGCAAAATCGTCACAGTCTTCTGGGAAGACAAATGACATATCTGAAGATGTCTGCCTAAACTGTGGCAAACAGGGTCACTGGAAGCGTGACTGCCGTATGGACAAGGCAGACATGAAGGAAGAAAAGACGAACAAGGCTCCGGCTTCAGGTATCTTTGTTATAAACATGTCCACTACTAGTTTTAAAAATTGGATTTTTGATTCTGGATGTGGTACTCACATATGTACTGGTGTGCAAGATTTGCTGATTAAAAGGATACTGGCTTCAGGTGAGATCGACCTACGATTCGGAAATGAGACAATAGTCATTTTTTTGGCCGTTTGGGACCTATGTTTTGTATCTGCCCTTGGGGCATGTAATTACATTAGGTGACTATTATTTTATACCTAGTTTGACTAAGGAATATCATCTCTATATCTATTTTAACCCGTTGCGGGTATACCCTTATGTTCCAGAACACTGGGTGTTTTGTTTATAAAGATGATATTGAGATATACACATTAGATATGAATAACAATATTTATATTTCGAATATAAATGAATCTCAAACATATAACATGACAAACAAAAGGCTCAAACTAAGTAAATCAGATGAGACTTGTTTGTGACATTGTTGTATGAGACACATTAACAAGAATCGTATATCCACTCTTTGGAAGAATGGATACTTGGATGGATTTGATCCTAATTCATATGATGTCTGCGAATCTTGTTTATTAGGCAAAGTGCTTAAAACGCCTTTTAGCATTAAAGATGTATGTGCCACCGAGCTGTTAGCCCTCGTTCATGGTGACGTGTTGTGGGCCCATATCTAGCTAGGCTAGAGGTGGTTATGAATACTGTGTAACCTTACGGATGTTGCATTGCGTTATGGTTATGTGTATCTTATGAAATACAAGTCGGAAACTTTTGATAAATTCAAAGAGTTTCGACACGAAGTAGAAAAACAGACCGGCAAAAGTATTAAAACATTACGGTCGGACCGTGGTGAAGAATACTTAAGTAATGAGTTTCTTGATTACTTGAAAGAGTATGGTATTCTTTCATAGTGGACTTCTCCCGGAACACCTCAATTGAGTGATGTGTCCGAACGGAGAAACCGAACTTTATTGGACATGGTAAGGTTAATGATGAGTCACACTGGGCTACCAATTTCCTTCACTTGATACGCATTGAACAGTGCAATACTTATTTTGAATAAGGTTCCGTCAAAGTCTGTTGGACAGACTCCATATGAACTATGGACAGGAAAGAAACCGGTTTTCTCATTCCTGAAAATTTGGGGATGTTGGGCATGTTAAACGTTTGGATGGTACCAAACTAGAACCTAAATCGGATAACTGCCTATTTGTAATTGGTTATCCTAGGGAAACCAGTAAATATTACTTACACAACCCAAAAGAGAACAAAAATATTTGTTGCTCTCCATGCGGTTTTCCTTAGAGGAATTCCTAAATACAGTGGTAAGTGGGAGGAAAGTAGAACTCGATGAAAATCAGAGTGATACTATTACTGGCACAGACTCCCTCACGGAACACGAATAGTTCATCAGACATGAGACTGTTCCACAATCTTCTAATACATAAGAACCGCGTAGGTCAGAGAGAGTCAGAAAACAACCTTAGAGGTATAGGTTTCTGATCTCACCTCATAAAGATATTAATCTTATTGAGGATAATGAGCCGGCTATATATGAGGTAGCGATATAGGGTATCGACTCCGCTATATGGCAAGGTGCCATAAAGTCCGAAATGGATTCCATGTATACAACCAAGTTTGGACACTGACATTGACATTGATTGTCCTATACGTTGATGATGTTGTAGGCATTGCATTTTCGCATGTGAAACCCGATGATGAGTCTCATTTGGAGGCACTACCTTTTGAGTCATGAAAGCCGCGGGAAACGGATATCGGAAGGGGGAATTCAGAATAAACAAGCTCACTGTCTTCGTTGGTGCTGCGTTCGTTGCTTCGTTCGAACGGGAAACAGATTGCGGGCGTTCGTTTAGCGTTCGAGAGAGCGTTCGAACGGTGTCGGTAATTCTGGTTTTGCTGCTAGCCTCACACCCAGCCCATTTAGCTCCCCAAAGCCCATAAAACACATCCCAAATTAAATAATTAAATATTAAATTAAATATTAAACATTAAATAAAACATTTAAATCATTTACCAACTTAAAATAAAATCATGCCTAATATAAATGAATCAAATATATTATATACTAAAACTAAAAATAAGATTTGCCTAATTAAAATCAATCTTAACCAATTAAAGCCAATCATATATTTGACTTCCTAATTCAATAAGATATCCACCAATTTAAAAGTATTGACTTCCCAATCTAAACCAAATTTGTCCCCCCTCAATCTTTGACTTTCCTTGCTAAACACTAAATCATATCCTAATTTAATGCACAAATCCCTTCCCTTGTAAACCCTAGCCATTCTCTATATAAACAACCCCTAACCAAGGCCATCCTCTCCTTCACACAATACAAAATCACACCCAAGACCAAACAAGCAAAAAAAGAAAACACTTCACACATACACAAGAAAGAAAACAAAGAAACCTCCACAAGCCACCACCTTCACATTACCGAAATTACAACCACAAATACAGCCCTCCACCACCGAAAATTACCACAAAAAATCACCTTAACAGCAGCCCAAATCTTTAAAAAGCAGTAACTTAGAAAACTACATAGATAACCTTAAAGATAATCACTTTTAATTGAACTAAGGACCCACACAACTTGGAATAGTTCTTTGAAAACATTGAAACAGGTAGCCCGTGCAGCGAGCAGCAAAACAGGAGCAAAACAGGAGCAGAACGGAGTCCGAACAATAAGCAAAGCAGCGAAGCAGTGAGCTAAGACGTTGAACCAGGGACCAGAAAAGTTGCGGAGCTTTACCCCCCCCTTTCGATCTTCGTGGAACGTGAGTCCGAGAGACGACTTAAAAGGTTAGACCTGAGGGTATCTTTCACACTTGTTTTCCTTTTCCGCATTATTTATTAAGTATCCCTTGTATGATTGTAATATTGAAATGTGTGTTGTGATTTTTGAGTATGTAAATATGCATGAATTATGATATGTAATATGTTGTGGGCATTAGATGAATGAGAGATGTGTCAACTCTCGCGGTATATCGGATGGAAACCCGGACATAAATTTCATAGCCGATTCCGAATGGACGGTAATATGATCTGTACTCGGGCCACAACTCCACGTACCGCTTGAGTAAACGGCACCATCTCTCTTTCGTCGTGTTGCTTTTTGTCTATTTAGTTTTCCCTTGAATTCAATATATTGTTTATTTTTGTATGATTCAACCAAGCGCATGGGCTTAGTGAGTTAGTCCAAAGGTCCTCCATTTGTGAGACAAAGAGCCGAAAAGGCCACCTTCGTGACACTACTTCGCCGCGCCGGTTGATGTATGTTCGGTTGGACGCAAGATACGTTCAATCGAGCATACTTAGTTTGATATTATTATCTTTATCTTCGTATGTATAAGTCAATCGAGCGCATGGGCTTAGTAAGTGTGTTGTGAGATCCCCTATGGGGAAGGGCTAAAAGCCCCTTTACCACGATGCTTTGCCGCGCCGGTTGACGTGTGTTCGGATTGGATGTAAGATGCGTTCAATCGGGCATACTTGGTCGATATGATTGGTTCTATTCTTGCATATGTGATATGACGCGCATGGGCTTAGCATGTTGGTCTAAAGGTCCTCTCTTTGAGAGATCAAGAGCCCCAAAAGGGTCACCTTTACGGCAGTGCTTCGCCGCGCCCTTTTATTTTCTGTTTATGTATTGCATCAGGTCCGTGTCCGTTCGAACGCGTTCACGAACGCAACTCGAACGCGCATGTGTTTTTGCCTTATTATGTGTCAGGTCTCGTATCCGTTCGAACGCGTTAACGAACGCCATACGAACGTGAGCCTTCTGTCTCATCTCCGTTTGAACGCGTTTACGAACGCTACTCGAACGTGAGCATTCTGTCTCGTTTCCGTTCGAACGCGTTTACGAACGCTACTCGAACGTGAGCATTCTGTTTCATTTCCGTTCGAACGCGTTTACGAACGCTACACGAACTGAACTGAGTCTGTCTTATATATTCATGCATAATTGCCTATTAGTTGATCCTTCTTATGCAAATATGTCACAATTCGTATGCTTATGTCATGATAACATTTGAGCATTATTTCTTGCGGTATATTGGATGGAAACCCAGACGTAAATTCCGTAGCCGATTCCGAATGGACGGTAGTGCGGTCTGTACTTGGGCCACAATTCCACGTACCACTTGAAAAGTGCCCATATGTGTGCTTATATGGTTAATATGTGTGCTTGTGTCTTTTTCCTGAATGTGATATGCAAGTAAAGTTTATGTTAGTTGCTATCTTGATATATGTTAAGCATGCAAATTCAAATGTAAGATATATGTGAAATACATGTACATTTAGGCGCATATTCTATTTTATAAATGTGAATTTAGAGGCATGATACCCTTAGAAATAAGTGTTACTTCAGCTTGTTTAAATTATTACATGAATCCTTTCATTACAAGTGACATAAGTAAGGGACCATTCCGAACCCAACGGTTTGAGGTTTTCCCTTGCGAGGGGTGAGTGCGGCCTAAATCTTTGTCCCGTTTCACACCGGGTGGCGACTCCATGTTATGTAATCCTTCCCAACTAGGCCGCGAGCCTAGGAACGGCGTCGCTCAGTTTCTGTGTCCCACAGATGTATTACTTTTTAGCAATGACATTCCCATATTTAAATCAATGAAAGCTTGGCTTTCATTAAAATTCTCCATAAGAAACATGGGAGAGACAACCTTTATTCTAGGAATAAGGATCTACTATGATAGATCTAAAAGTTGTTGGCACTCTCCGAGAACTCGTACATTGACAAACATGTACGCGACCTGGTGTCTCATATGCTTTGAGCATCTGCGGTCACTATCAAGCCGATCCATGTGATGGTCACTGGATTGATGTTAAGAACATCTTTTAGTATCTTAGAGGAACTAAGGATTCCTTCTTAATTTATGGAGATGTAGAACTTGAGGTGACTGGGTTCACCGATGCAAGTTTCCAAACCGATAAAGACGACTATAAGTCGCAATAAGGGTGCATATTTTGTTTGAACAATGGAACAGTGAGCTGGAAATCTTCCAAGAAAGATATTGTTGCCGATTCAACAACAAAAGCAGAATATATTGATGCGACTGAGGCAGCAAAAGAAGCATTTTGGATCTATAAAATTCCTAATTGGATTGGGAGTATTTCTGTTAGCAGCTGAGCTGGACTACAGCACAGGCTAAAGAATTACGGTCTCATCAATGATCCAAGTATGTACTTTGATGGTTTCATCTGATTCGTCAGATCATACATCGTGGAGATGTCAAGATCGAAAAGATCGTTTCAAATGATAACTTTGCAGATCCGCTGAGGAAAGCGATATCTCAGCATAAGTATGAGCGACCAGTACAAAGTTCAGGTGTTGGACACTTGAGCGATTGGCTATAGGCCAAGTGGGAGATTGTTGGACAATTATGACCCATAGCATCACTATTTGTAAAAGACATTGTGTGTTTGTACAAATTAACTATGTGACAAAGGAAATTGATCTTTTAATCATTTTGTAATTGGATTACTTGGATATATAAATGATAAAAGTCCTTATGATTAGTTCCGGATTAATAAGATATGAGACAATATTAATCCACGAAGGTTTAATCATTAAATATTCATAGTCGTAGTATTATCGATACTGGAAATCGATAATGCAGAATAGGCTAGTATTACAGTTGTGCGTGTTATGGAAGCGTAACGACATAATTCTCATATATTTAATTATTGGATACTTACGCAAGTGTGATATGAGGTTCTGTTAGCCGTTGGACCGGGAACAGCTTCGCTCTGGATAGACCCATCGGAATCCCATTAGTAGTATGACTATGTGTCTATGGGAATCTGAATCAGGGTAGGTGTATTTGGTCTTAACTTGAGACTTGCATCGCTAATACTTGTGACAATCAGTACGCTTTGGTTTTGATCGTCTGGGGCTTTAACAGGTTCTGTGTAAGCCTCTTCTGGGTTTACTGAGAATCGTAGTGTATTGGGTGTGATGTAAAGATGGAAGTATCACTTCATTCATATGGAGATGATGATCACGCATGGATACATAACTAATACTCATAAATGTTGTAGCTATCGGGATAGTATGACTAGGTCATGATTATCCGATTACAGAGACTAGTTGCTAGTGGTCCGATATATGCTTCGTACGGGGTAGACACAATTCCAGCTCCAGGCCTAGCATAAGACATCTGATACTGGATCGTAATATGCAATACATTGTATACTACGCCTGATAAAGATTATATATTCCTCGTTGAATATTTCTGGAGAATTGGGTAGGCACGGTGCTTTGCTAGAAGCCAACCATGTCTTGTAATTCGGTAAGAACGTGGTACCGGGTACGCACGTGTCGGATAGTCCGATAACCGTATTTACTGCCAACATATCCATGGATCTCTTGGGTCGCTTCCCAAAGATTCACCGATGACATTTGTCTTGAACAGAATTAATCTAGGATTAATTATAAAAGAGAAAATTAATCTGGGATTAATTACGGCAATAATTAATATGTGATTAATTAACAGAGAGAAAATTAATCTGGGATTAATTGCGTCAAGAATTAATCTGAGATTAATTCGACTAGAAGAGAGAACGGGATAAATTTGGAATTAATCAATAAAATAAATTTAATAGTTAAATTAGATTTTTCTATTTAATTTATTTATTTGGGCTAAAATAATATATTAGATATATTAATGGAATTGGATTTAAATGCGAAATTAAATTGGATTTTAATTCTAGCGAACGAATTAATTTGGAATTAATTAGCAAGCGACTTCCGTAATAATTTTTCTGGGCATTATTATTTAATTAAATTGGATTTAATTACGTCGCGACAGAAAATTCATTTAATCCGATTAAACGAAATCGGGCCCAAAGTCGTGTTGTGTGTGCCAACCAAATTTTGAATTTAAAGTGGTGGGACCCACTTTACTTACATCAACTTTGACAAGTGATGGAAGTGGTTGGCTTGTATTTATTACAACTTTTTCCAACACAACCATTTAACCTTTTGAAAGTTAAAGTCAACACAGCTTTTGGATTAGTTTTGAACTATTCACTCTCTCCCCTTTTCTCTATACATGGCCGATCCTTTTCTTCCTTGGAGGGGAAAATTTTTCTTTCAATTTTTGATCATTGCTAGCACTTTGGGAGTCAAAGAAAGGTGATAGGGAAACTCACCCATGAGTTTGGAACAACAAATTCAAGCTTGGAGCTTGCGCATCATTTGGAATTTTGAAATCCTAAAACCGATCAATGTAAGTTATTCCGCAAACTTTCTTGATTAATTCACACACAAATCACGCTTAGAGAACTCGTGGCATGTCTAGGACACTAACAAACATAGCTTTGGAGTAGATCAAACTTACCTAGCTAGCTTGATTACAAGATCCAATCTTATTCTCCATGTTGAAACGTTGTGGAGAACTTTCAAAGCTAGCAAGCTTGGTTCCAAGATCCAATCTTCTTCTCCTTATTGTTGTAGAGAATTTCCAAAGCTAGCAAGCTTGGTTCCAAGATCCAAACTTATTCTCCTTGTTGAAATATTGTAAAGAACTTCCAAAACTTCTCTAAACACTTCTTTTACTTAGGCTGATATCTCTAATTCTTGCTTGTTTTAGCTTTCTCAAGCTCGATTAAAACCTTACTCAAGCTTGCTATGTGTAGCAAAACTTATGCAATTTTTAATTAATAAAAGTTCTAATCAACTTTTATGTGGATTTAATCTAATTTGTCCAAATATGTATAATTATATGTGACTAATCACATTTAGCTACCACTTTGATTTAATCCAATTAAATCAAGACAGAGTTTAATTAATGGATTAGTTATATGTCTATCACTTTGATTTAATCCAATCAAGTCAAATACACCTATTATTACATATTTGAAATTACGAAAATATTCTCAAATGGTAGAAATATTTATGAAATTATGAAAAAACCCTTGTATAATTTTCATGTTTGTTTTTCTACTTCGTTCAGGATATTTTGAACTTTTTAAATATTTCTGATTTATGTTTTATCAATAGACATATCCATATCTTGACTTATTATCCGTGAAAATATTGGGGTTATTCGGGCGGAAGCGCGACTAATCGGGCAAACTCAACTTTTAAAACTTTTAACAGTCCCGATGAATAATTGGTATCGTATGCCAATTATAAATCTGTATTTTGCCTTAATTTATCATGACATTCATAAGGATCATAATTTCACCAAATTACAATTTTACAGAAAATTCACAAAACACTTCCGAAACAATTCCGAAAATTCTGGAATTTTTCCTATGCATTATTATACATCCAATTACATCCACAACAACTCAATTTCACAATTAATTCGAATTGAATTAATTACATATTAATCAAATTAATTCTCAAATTAATTCAATTCATATCCATAACCAAATCCAATTTGATCAATTTATTGAGTCCCACCATAAAGTTTCTCTAAAACAATTCTAGGTCACTTATGAGTGGCTAATATAACTATAGAATGTCAATATGAGTATCCAATACCCTAATTGGGTCAATTACATTAATTGCCCTAATTAATTTACACATGTAACCCTAATATAATCAATTGGTTTTCTACAATCAAAACTAATCAAACAAGCATAAACCCTAGTTACATCATATGTAAATCAATTCGAACAAATTGAAACAATTTTCAACACAACAAGTTAAGGAATTACCTTAACTCCTCCACTATTAATAATTTAAGCTCCAATTGAAGATGTTTATGCTTCCAATTTGTTATCTTGCTCATCCAACAGAAAAGCCCCAAATTGATTTTATTTGAAACCATTTCAAAGAAATCAAATATAAACCATCCTTAATGGCCGAATGGCTTCACTCTTCATCACACTTAGGGATGGCAGTGGGTAGGGTATGGTGCGGGTTTTCCATTACCAAACCTGCACCCACATATGTAAATAAATTACCAAACCTGCACCATACCCGTTGCAGGTTTTAATTTTCATTACCAAACCCGCACCGCATATAAAAATAAATTACCAAACCCGCATTGGTACCAACGGAGTTTTTGCGGGTTTTTAAAATATTGAATTACTTTGTGTTCTTAATAATATAATTTTTTTAATTAAATAATTTATTTTTAATTGCTAGCTGTAGTTTTCACATTTGTTTTTCATTTGACATATACAACATGCAATGTATGTATATACAGTATATAGATAACATAATGTATGAAAGACTCAGTACCATATGTTTATTTTTTCATATAAACATAATTAAAACGAGTTCTTCCCTTCATAATTATAATGATCTAAGTTAGTCAACTCAATCGACAATAAGCTAAAAAGTAATACCACCTTTGGTCATATTTTTTATGCTAAGTGTAATGAAAGTGATGCTTACAAGGCTCAAGTGGTGTAAGTGTAATGAAGAAGCAAGAAAGCTACTGAAGTTGCAGCAAACACTAGCTTATTTTGCTCCTCTCCTGTTTATGATCATGTGAACTTAATCCAAATTTTTGTATTATAATTTTATAATAAGTGTGATTAAAAAAAAACAATAATAGTCATGCAAAAAATCTTCAGTTGGGCAGGTTGAGTGCTGCGGCTGAGTGCGAGTGTGGAACTGTGGATTAGTGTTTTAGGTTTAGGTTTTGTTAGTTGTTTTTATATGAATGTTTTTTTTATATTGTCCTAAAATATTAATTAATAAAAAATAATATTGCGGGTATGCGGATACCCGCATTTTTTTTCTTAAATACCAAACCCGCACCGCACCGTAGCGGGTTTGGCTTTAAATTACCAAACCCGCACCACACCCACTAATATATTTACCAAATCCTACCCATTGCGGGCAGGTTTTTGCGGGTTTACGAGTTTGCGGGTAAAATTGCCATCCCTAATCACACTGCCGAAAAGGCCTTTGATTCAGCTAACAGGCAGAATGACCATCACTTTAGCAAATCTGCCGAATGGCCATTTGCTCAGCACATGGCCAAAACCGACAATGCCTGCACTTCTTCCATTTAAACCAAAAACCAACAAACAGAAGCCACATTTGAAATGAAAACCAATTTTCATCAAATTTGTCATATAGCCGAGAGTGGCTCTGTGAGAGTGGCTATTAAAAGGGAAGAAGTCAAAATAAAATAGAAAGAATGAAAACCTAATTTTCATCATCTTTTTTAATTTGGCCGAGAGAGTGGCAATAAAAGGGAGGGGTAATTATATATATTATTTACAACACTTGGCTATAATCATGCCAAACATGCACCGAAAGTGTGGTTTAAATTTTACCACATGCTTATCAATATAAGCTTAATAATCTTTAATTAATTAAATAATTTAATTAATTAATTAATCATATTAATTAATTAAATTGTGACAAATTTAAAATTAACTTACTAACATTACACATGTGTCCAACACATGTAAAATTTAATTAGTCATTTATATAATTAATTAATCAAATAATAATTAATTAATTAATTAATCTACATGTTCAAGTGTTATTCTCCAATTAATACTAATGTGTATCTAATCAAATTATGTATCATATACACATACACATTAAAAAATAAAATACCCCAGCATGTGTAATATTACGAATAATCAAATTATCCGTAATTAAATGCCCTAGTGCTCTACGAGTACACTTCATATTGTGGGACTCTCTAAGTTTAGGTTTATCCGTCACGAAATCCAATTTCGTGTCCATAATTCACCCACTCATGAATTATAACGATCACATATAATCTCACTAAACTATGCAAATCGAGGTCATTGCATACGTATAATCCCTCCGTCACAGGCCATCCGTATTATACCTGGGATATAGATCAGAACGTCAAATCCGTTCGGTATAATACAATCGACTTTCAATTTACGATCACGAAATAACACTCGGAACTAATTTCCGACGTTATACCACGGCCATGGATTTACTAGATCGTAAACACGTGCTAGATGCCTATGCCCTGTACACAGGACTGACGGATCCTATCTTGATACGCACAGGATATCATGAACATCAGTCCACACCCAACGAACAGGCGGAGGTCTGGTCATGTCTAGATCGTTGACGTGACTGTCATCAAAGTGTGGAGGATAACTCATATATCCACAGTGGTATCTGAAGTCGAAGGACCACTATGCTCGCTCAACTCGAGAAGGTTCCTATTGACGTTGGTGTACCATCTATTAGGAAACCTTCAGTGAGTCGTTCAGTGTCTTATCAAATAAACACCTACATGTCTATACGAGTCTCCTGAGACTCATGGTTCACTGGGATAAACCATCGGACCAAGTCACGATATACGACATGTACTAGTCTTAGCAGATTTTACTAACCGACCTGTGTTAGCAAATCTTGACCATGAATTTTATTTAAGGATATACAACTAATAGAGTGTTTCCCAATGTCAATTACAAACTACGTTGTAATTGCGCACTATACTGTAAATCCTAGGGTCTTTGTCTAATATACACTTATCACTGAACCAGATTCAGTTTCGATCTAATCGTAATCAGATATCTAATCGCAATTAGATTGAATAAGCGTATAAAAGACAAGGGTACTACCGTTAAATTAGTAATATTATGGAAAATACAATTGCTCGTATTTATGAGTCGGACATAAATACGATCCGGATTGACACTCTGAGCACCAACCCTAATAGAAAATCATGAAGTATGTTGAACCATCATGAGTAACATGATTTAATGGACCACACACATCACTGTGTATTAGCTCCAATAAATCTTCAGCACAGGGTCTAACACCAAGAAATTGGGCCTTTGTCATTTTCCCTTGGATACATGACTCACAAATTGGATAAGGATCTAAGGTAAGATCTTCAACCAAACCATCCTTAACCAATTTCGATAGACGTCTAAAACCTATGTGGCCCAATCTCATATGTCATAATTCAGTATTATTTAATTCAGATCTTTTACTTGTATTTTTCCTCTATATTAAATACATCTTTATATGTTTCCAGAACATAATGACAGTTAGATAAAGAACATTCACATATCAAATAGTTATCTTTATCCTATAACATAAAACACCATCTTTAATGTTTATTTTATATCCCAATTTATCCAAAATCAGTAATGATATTATTTATCTGATAAGAGAGGGTACATAATAACAGTCATGTAAAATTAATTTACATCAATTAGGGAGATCTAGAACAACCGTTCTTATGGTTTTGACATCCAATTTTTTTCCATTCCCAACTCTAAGCT
>SKCR01023746.1:0-167787 GCA_019454045.1 Zanthoxylum bungeanum | reverse complement strand
ATCCTGCGTGACATCATCTCCACTATGACTGGAGTGATACTTCCGTCTTGACATCACACCCAACACTCTACGATTCTCAATATACCCAGTATTGGCGTACACAGAACCGGTTAGAGTCCTAGACGACCTCAACCAAAATATATTGATTGTCGTAAGCATTAGCGATGCAAGTCTCAGGTTAAGACCAAATACACCTACCCTGATGTCGGACTCCCATAGAGACATAGTCATAATACCAATGGGATTCCGAGGGGTCTATCCAGAGCGAAGCTGTTTCCCCTACCATCGGTGAAACACAACCTCCTATCGCACTTGCATAAGTATCAAATACTTAAATATATGAGAACTATGCCGTTGTGCCCTCACAACGCGCACAAGTGCAATACTAGCCTATTCCGCATTATCGATGTCCTGTCTCGATAATACTCCGGCTAGGGATGTTTAATGATTTATCCTACGTGGACTGATACTGTCTCATATCATTCTCCGTCCAGGAACAAATCATAGGGACCTCTCATCATTTATACATCTAAGGTGATCTAATCACAAATGATAAGAGTGCAATCTCCTTTGTCACATAGTTAATTTGTACAACAACACCATGATCTGTACAAATAGTGACGCTATGGGTCATATTATCCAACAATTGATTTCTGGGCTTATGGGGTAACTCCCGGATTGGACTTTGGTTATCGGTTTGACCCGAGTTAACCAAAAGTCCACGCCTTAAAGAAATTAATTAAAAGCCCATTGGACTTTAATTAAATTGACGTTGGACATTAATCGGGTTTTGAGACCCGTAACGATTAAATTTGGAATTTAAGTCGAAAAGGTTTATTATTAAAGTGTAATATTTAATTTGGAATTAAATAGTGAATTAGTATTAAATACAAATTGAATTGGATTTAATTATGTAGTTTGATTTAATTCGAGAATTCGTACTTTGAGTACTTATTCGCAAAAACGAGTTTGACTCGTGTAAAATCAAATCGTTGTTTGAACATTAGATGGTCATTAATTATCAGATTAATTAATTGGATTAGATTGATTGATAACATGCTTGTGTGAATACATGATTGTGATGCATGAATAATGTATATCGGATGGATATTAGATGGGTGGGGCAATTTTAGAAATTGTTGTAATAAATTTGATTTATTAATTGGACCTGCGTGTCCAGCCTTATCACCTCCATACTCTTTGTATTCTCTTCTCACCTATTCCCTTCAATGTAAATGAGGTTTCTTTAGAAGTGTAGTGTAACGGGTAGAAGAAATATTTGTGCTAGCGGGAGAGAGAATGGGAGAGATTTGATCTAGGATCAATGTGTAAAGTATCCATCCGCATATCATTATTATTTTATTCATATGCGCTTTATTATGTGTTTAGAATGCATGTTTAAGGGTGTATGATGATGAGACCTTAACAAAGATAATAAATTGGTTGCCAATTTGCACGCGAAAAACCCTCAAACAATATTAAGCGTTTTTCCTTCCATTGAGTGATTCTCACTCAAGATCCGAGACTGACATTGGCTTGTTGGCCAAAGTCAAGGCCTTTGTCCGTCGAGGATGTGTTTGAATCACGAAGGCTTTGTTACATATTGGTGTCTTGTCCAAGTTGTTGTTTGTTGGCCAAAGTCAAGACCACTTCTTGTCCATCGACATTGATTACGAAGCTTTCCATGGTCAATGGGTCGCGCTTAACTGAGATCACTAAGTTTGTTGTGCCAAAGACAAGGCTTAGTTGATTCAGAGGAAAAAAGTTAGGTAATACATTGGATGTATTGGCATATATAAGATATATGTTTCGGACTTGGATGTCCCCCTACCGGATCTAGGAATTGGATTGGATCCAATCGATATTAGAGATCTACCTAGTTAATTATCATACAATTTGTTCGCCAAAGTCAAGATTGTGTGATATTTAACGGGATCCTAACCCGCTAGGAAACACGGTTTCCCGAGTACTCGACAGAGGGTTAGAGGCTCGCCGAAAAATAGTGTGAGGCAAGAATTGAATTTGCAATATTCGTTTAATTACTTGCCATACGCGCTCAAAACAAATATCATTCGTCAAATATATTAAATGTTAGTTGGACTAATATTTAAATTGTTGTTTTAATTAACAGTTGGACTGTATTCAAATAATTCATATATAGGTTGTTATATAATTGGATTATAGTAATCAATATATTTGATTTAATTAATTATAGTTGATTAAATAGTTGTACTATTGTAATCATTATAATAAATAGTACCTAAATCGTTGATTAAATAGTTGGACTATTAAAATCAAAATATAATTGAAAGATTGGCATTTAAAACATAATCCTGGGGAAAAATGTATTTAAATGGTTTAATTTTCAAAATTGGGAATAAATTTCAGGATGGTCCTGGAAAAATAAGTTACTTTATTTGATAAAATAACTTATTAGACCTAAGCCCGGAGTTAAGCAAATAGTAGAGCATAATCTTTGGAAGATTTATGTGATGATAACTTTAGTGCTTAATCCATTAAGCTTGTCGCAGTAGACTCCTTAATTTCTGAATCAGAACTAAGGATTATATCCTTAAAGTATGATAATGAAATTGAAGGATCTTCAAAGAATCTATCCTTAGAATCTTAGAAGTACTAAATTGCAATACTTAACTCTTGGAGAGTTAATGACTATTCTCAAAGAGATAAAGTCAAAGTTTGCAATAGGCAAGTAGCGCAAGGCGCACCTTATTTCGATATTCTAGAAGGTCGTGGCTAGGCCAAAGGCTTCTGGAATGTTGAAAAGGACAAAGGCAAAATCATTATAATCTTCTAGGAAGATTAAGGACATATCCTAAAATGTCTGCCTAAATGTGGCAAACGGGATCGCGGAAGCGTGACTGCCGTTTGGACAAAGCAGACATGAAGGAAAATGAGACAAGCAAGGCTCTGCCTTCAAATATGATTGTCATAAATATGTTCATGACCAGTATTGAAATTAGATTTTAAATATTTAGTGTGATACATAAATATATATTGATGTTCAGAATCTATTTTGAACAGGATACTGACTTCAATCGAGATTAATCTGCGATTTGGAAACGGGACGAAAGTCGCTATTTCAACCGTAGATACCTAAGTTTAGGAACTACCTTCGGGTGTGTACTTAAATTAGGAAACTGTTATAATGTATCTAATGTAACTAGTTTGACTAGATACATTATCTCTATATCAGTGTTTAACCCGCTGCGGGTGAACCTTTATATTCTAGAACACTAAAGTGTTTTATTATATAAATATGATATTGAGATAATCACATTAGATGTGAATAACATCATTTATATTTTGAATATAAATAAATCTCAAACATAAACATGACAAACAAATATCTCAAACTGATTTGATCAGAAGAAACTCAATTGTGGCATTGTTGTCTGGGACACAACTAAAACAAGAATCGTATATCCACACTTTTGAAGAGTGGGTACTCGGACTGATTTGATTCCATTCAAATAAAGTCTACGAATCTAGTTTATTGGGCAAAGTGCCTAAAACACTATTTACTTGGTAAAAGTGTAAATGCCACCAATCTGTTAGCCCTAGTTCATAGTGAAGCAAATGGGCCCATATCTAGCTAAGGCTAGAGGTGGATATGAATATTTCGTGACCTTTACGGATGTGGCATCGCATTCTGGTTATGTATTTCTTTTGAAGAACACAAATCGGAAACTTTTATAGTTTCGACGCGAAATAGACAAACAGATCGGCTAAAGTGTTAAACCGTCACGGTTAGACCGTAATGGAAAATACTTAAGCAATAAGTTTCTAATATACTTGAAAGAGTATAGTATTCTTTCAAATGAGGACTCCTCCCAGAACACGTCAGTTTGACGGTGTGTTCGAACTGGATAAACCGAATTTTGTTGGACATTATAAGGTTAATCGTGAGTCGCTCTGAGATACCATTTCCTTCAACGGATAAGCTTTAAACAGTGCAGAACTTATTTAGAATAAGGTTCCATAATAATCTGTTTGACAGATTTCATATTAGATATGAACGGGAAAGAAACCGGGTTTCTCATTCTTGTAAATTTGGGATGCTAGGCATATGTTTGGATGATACCAAACTAAAACCCAAATTGGATAAGTGCCAATTGTAGGTTATCCTAGGGATACCAAAGTATAGTACTTATACAAAATCATGAGAGAACAATGTAATTGTTGCTCGCCATGCGGTTTTCCTAAGAGGAATACCAATATGCAGTGGAAAGTGGGAGGATAGTAAAACTCGATGAAAAACATAGTGATACTATTCAAGACATCCATTCCTTAATGGAACATAAATAGTTCATCAACGATGAAACTATACCATTAATATTCGAATACACAAGAACCACATATGTCGGAGAGAGTCAGAAAACAACATGGGGTATGGGTTTCTGATCTCACCTCATAAAAGATGTCAATCTTTTGAGGTATACCAACTGACTACGTATGAGGAAGTGATACAAGGTATCGACTCCCTATTATGACAAAGTGTCATGAGTCCGAAATGGATTCCATGTATATCAACAAGTTTTGATACTAGTTGATGTACCGCAAGGCATTGTGCCTATTGGTACTTTATAAGTCTCCAAAGAAGACATACATGGATGGCAACATACCAACGTATAAAGCTAGGCTTTTAGTGGAAAGGTATCGTTATCAACATTGTGTTGATTACGATTCAACCTTTTACCTGTTGCCACGGTAAATCCATTTGGACAATGCTTGCTAAAGATGCATGTTTCATTTATGAAATATGTCAGCTTAACGGGAAAATCGCTTTCCTGAAAAGGAAACCTTTCGGAGGATATTTTCAACATCCTGCCGGTTTTGTCGTACCAAAACTAGCAAACAAGGTTTGCAGGTTATTCGATTCATGTTTGGATTGAAGCAAGCATTAGGTTCTTGGAGTTATCATTTTGATGTAATTATAATGGCTTATGATTTGATTCAAAACGAAATGATTCTTGTGTATATAAGAGGGTCAGTGGGAGCGCACTGACAGTAAATGTCCTATAACAATAATGATAATATATATCATTTCTTGTAAATGATATTCTCAAAATAATAATCGGTGAAAGCTTGGCTTTCGATAAAACTCTCCGAGAAATCGTACATTGAAAAATGTACGCGACCTGGTGTCTCATACGCTTTGAGCATATGGATTCACAAACAGACCAATCCAAGTGATAGTCACTGGATTGATGTTAAGAACATCCGTTAGTATCTTAGAGAACTAAGGATGCTGTCTTAAACTGTGGAGATGGAGAACTTGAAGTGACTGGGATCACTGTAGCAAGTTTCCTAAACCGATAAAACGACTACAAGTCGCAAACGGTACTACAAAGTTTGAATAACGGAACAGTGAGCTGGAAATCTTCCAAGCAAGATACTGTTACCGTATAAACAACAAATGCGGGTTATTGTTGCAGCTGAGGCAGCAATAGAATCCATTTGGGTCGATAACAAATCTAATTAGATTATATATAATTCTGTTAGCATCTGAGCTAGGCGTCAGTACAGGCTAAATAATTAATGGTCTCATCAACGATCCAGATATATACTTCGATATTCATCTGATTCGTTTGGATCATACATCGTGGCGATGTGATGATCGAATAAATCGCATCAGATGATAATCATGTAAATCCGCTGACGAAAGCCTTTTCTCAGCAGTTTGAGCCAACCGTAAATAGTTCGGATGTCAGACACTCGAGTGACTGGCTATAGGCCAAGTGGGAGATTGTTGGACAATTATGACCCATAGTGTCACTATTTTTACAGATCACGGTGTTGTTGTACAAATTAACTATATGACAAAGGAGATTGCTCTCTTATCATTTGTGATTAGATCACCAAGATGTATAACTGATAGGAGGTCCCTATGATTTGTTCCTGGATTGAGAATGATATGAGACAGTATCCATCCACGAAGGATAAATCATTAAATATCCCTAGTCAGAACATTATCGAGATTGGACATCGATAAATGCGCAAAAGACTAGTATTACACTTGTGCGCATTGTGAGGGCACAACGACATAGTTCTCATATATTTGGGTATAGGATACTCATGCAAGTGTAATAGGAGGTTGTGTTTTACCGATGGTACGGGAAACAGCTTCGCTCGGGATAGACCCCCTCGGAATTCCATTGGTAGTATGACTATGTGTCTATGGAAGTCCGAAATCAGGGTAGATGTATTTGGTCTTAACTTGAGACTTGCACCGCTAATACTTGTGACAATCAATATACTTTGGTTGCGGTCATCCAGGACTTTAATAGGTTCTGTGTATGCCTATGCTGGGTATATTGAGAATTATAGTGTGTTGGGTGTGATGTCAAGACAGAAGTATCACTTCAGTCATAGTGGAGATGATGGTCACATAGGATACGGGACTGGTTCTCTTAAATTCTACAGCTATCGGGATATTATGACAAGGTCATGTATATCCGATTATAGAGACTAGTTACCAGACATCCGACATGTGCTTCATACGGGACAGACACAATTCCAGCCCCAGGCCTAGCACGTGATCATCCGATACTGGATCGACAAACACAATACCACGTATACACGCCTGATATAGATCACTTATTCCTGTAAGCATGTTTCTGGAGAATTGAGTAGGCATGGCGCTTTGCTAGAAGCTAACCTTGTCTTGTAAATCAGTATAAACGTAGTACGAGGTACTTACGTATTCGGATAGTCCGACGACCCCAATTTACTGCCAACATATCCGGGGATCTCATGGGTCGCTTCCCGAAGATTCACCGATGACGTATGACTCGCACTTTATTAATCTGGGATTAATTAGAGGATAGAGAAAATTAATCTGGGATTAATTACAGAGATACTTTATCTGGGATAAAATATCATTTAAAGAGAGAGAACGATTAATTTGGAATTAATCGATTAATTAATATATTCGATATATTAAACAAAATTGGATTTTGACACGAAATTAAAATTAGATTTTAATTCGGGCGAACGAGTTAATTTTGAATTAATTCGTTAGCGACGTGAATAGTGATTTCGCTAGGCAAAATCATTTAATTACGTCGCGATGAAAAATTCGTTAATTTGGAATTAGCAAACCCGAGCCCGGGATTGTTTGCGAGCGCATTCGCATTTCGAATTCGAGTGTGGCACGCAAGTCAAATCAAGCGTCAAATCACTCGTCAATCGATTGATGAGATGTCTAGTCACTTTGAGTGATGTGACAACATGTCACTAATGATTGATGTTGGTAGTTGGAAAGCATTGATTAGATTTTTGCTTTTTGACTTTTGAGATTTGAAATGGTTTTAGTATTTGATTTATTTTTGGAAAATAAATATAAAATACACTTAACACATTTCTTTTACTCTCTCTCTCTCCATCTTTACGGTTTTGGAACCTTTCCCTCCTTCTCTCCCATTCGGCTTTGAGCCAACTTCTTCTTCTCCATTTTCTGGTTGAAAAACCGTGACAGTGAGGAAGCAAGATGATGATTTTTTTTTGCAAGATCTAAGTGCTAGCACACTCTAGGAGACATACCAAGGTGATAGGGTAGTGATTTCGTGAGCTTGGAATCCATTTTGGAAGCTTGGAGCTTGAAGATTTCATGGAGTCCATGGCCGAAAATGGGGACAACAGAACAGCCCACTGCCGAGCTTGGTGGAGGCAGAAAATGAAGATTTTTGTTCTTCGTAGCATCCAATCCGTTCTTTGTGAGTATTCCGAAACTCCTTTGATGTGTATTCATATGTGTTTCATGCTTGTTTATGATCTTGGGACCTTAATAGAAACCAACAATGGTATCTTAAGCCAATATTGAGCATAAAAACATTTAGGGTTAAAATTTGGGTAAAATTGATTTTGAGCATGATTAATGAAATTGGATGAATTAGTATGCTTAAATGTGTTTTAATTGATGATTGATTGGATCAATTTAATGAAATGTTGTTTGGAACAAATTTCCCCAAATTTTTGTGTTGGCCGAAAATACAATGAACCCTAATGTCTTGGATTTTTTGATTTTTGATCATTGGATGTGTTGGAAATCATTTGGGGATATTGATTTAATGTTGAATTTAATTTAATTGGATTGAATTTGATTTGGGCATGAAATTTCCCCTTGGCCGAGACACTTGTAGCATGTAATTGGGTTTGATTTTTGATTAAACTGTGTTGGACATGATTTAATAATGATAAGCATGATTAATTAGGCTAATTTGATGTTTTGGAAATATTGATTTGGGTGATTAATTGTGTTATACACTTTAGGCAATTAAATTATAAAATTGGATTTTGTAATTTAATTAAATTGGGCATTGAAATTGGATTTGGGCTTTTAAAGTTGTTATTGGGCTTATTGGGCTTGTTTATACCAAGTTGGGTTTAGGAAAAATTGGTTGGATCCAATTGGGCCCAAAACCGCATCCATAAAGCCCAAATGCGACAAATGGACCTTTAAAGTTTAATTGGGCCTAATGGGCCAAAATTGATTTCTGGGTTTATGGGGTAACTCCCGGATTGGACTTTGGTTATCGGTTTGACCCTAAAAACAACGCACAAATAGTCCCGAAAACCACCCAAAATACACCCTAAAAATAGTAGCCTTTTACCGCAAAATAGTGACTGAAAATAGCAGTGAAACGGAGCGAAAACAGCAGCCCAAACAGGGAAACAGCATGGGAAAATGTTGAACCAGTGAACCGGAGGAGTTGCAGAGCATCAACCCTTCCGACGACTGTGTACCGTACTTCCGAGAGACGATTTAAAAGGTTAGATCTGAGGGCACTTTTCTTATTTATTTTCATTCATCTTTTAATTGTTTTATTTATTTTCTTCACATGAGAGTCGCTTGTGGATGCATGTTGTGGCCTTTGAATGGATGGGAAAATGTGTCGTCTCTTGTGGTGTTTAGGATGGAAACCCATACATAAATTCCGTATCCGAATCCTAATGGACGGTAGTGCGGTCTGTACTTGGGAAACAACTCCACGTACCACTTGAGCAAACGACACATCTTTATTTTATCTTGTTTGTTTATTATTCGCATTTTATATTACGTCTTTTACTTTCTGCACGTTATTTGCTTGTGTATTGATGATATAGTGCCCATGGGCTTAGTATGTTGGTCTAAAGGTTCTCTATTTGAGGGAAGAAAAGTCTAAAAGGCTACATTTATGACAATACTTTGTCGCGTAGGACGAAGTATGTTTGGTTGAATGTGAGATATGTTCAATCGAGTATACGAAGTCCTACATTATGGTCTCTTTATTTTATATGCATTATAATATAATGCGCATGGGCTAGCTAGGGTGGATTAAAGGTCCTCTATTCGAGGGAAACGCCTGAAGGCTACCTTTACCACGATGTTTTGTCGCGCCTTTTATTGTGTCATTTACCCTTTGCATATCATTGCTTTATTTACGCACGCATTGATTTCTAGTGCGCATGGGCTAACTAGGGTGGATTAAAGGTCTTATATTCGAGGGAAATGCCTGAAGGCTACCTTTACCACGATGTTTGCCGCGCCAGACGAGGTGCACTCAATTGAATGTGAGATGTGTTCATTTAGGCACACAAGGTCCTACATTGTGTATTTGTTCAATCCATGCATGTTTTTGTGTCGTTTCAGATGCCATTTTGGTAATATCGTTCGAACGCATTTCCGAACGCTACACGAATTTACGCATTCTGTCTCAGTCCGTTCGAACGCGTTTACGAACGCTACTCGAACGCGCATGCATTTTGTTTTATCATGCATTAGGTCTTATCCCGTTCAAATGCGTTCCCGAACGCCATACGAACGCGAACCTTCTGTTTACCGTTCGAACGCGTTTTCAAACGCTACACGAACGCATATAAATTGAACCGAGTCCTTTTCATCACATTTCATGCATGATTGCTTCTTGGGTGATTTCTCTTGCATTATGTAATTAATCATATCATTCTATTATTGACACTTTTACTATTGTCATCTATTTGTATTCCCGCATTTATCTATTTGATGTGTTCGTGAGATTGTGTTCAAGCATGATTAGTTCGTTAGTATGTTACTTGTTTCTTAAATCATGATTAGGTCGTTAGGATGTTACTTGTTTCTTAAGCATGATTTAGCCATTAGTATGTTATTCCTCTATGCATGATTTGGTTATCTTCTTTCGCAATAGGCGTTCAATTTACGTTTATGTTTAGGTTGTTATTTATTTTTCGTGTTTGATGATTCAACATGTTCATGAGATTATTGTGTGATATCATATGTTTGCCGTTATGATGATTTATTTTATACATGCGAACTTAGAAGTAGATTATCCTTGGAAATATATGTTGCTTAGGCTTAGTTAGATTATTGCACAAATCCTTTCATTACAAGTGGCATAAGTAAGGGACCATTCCGAACCCAACGGTTTGAGGTCTTCCCTTGCGAGGGGTGAGTGCGGCCTTAAATCATTTTCCCGGTTCACACCGGGTGGCGACTCCATGTTAATTCTCCGGTTTAGTTCCCTCGCGGGCTGTTCCGTACTCCCGACCGGGCCGCGAGCCCGGGACAACGTCGCCGATTTCTGTGTCCTACATGAACCCTAATTCATTTCATGCTTAAATAGGCTCTGATACCATTGTTGGGTTTCTAAGATCAATCCCAAGATCATTTAAGCATAAAACATGTGTGAATACACAAAGAAGTAGCGGAAATTTTACTCACTTTGATCGGTTTGTTGGATGTGTTGAGAATAAAATTTTGTCTCCTTTGAAGTTTCTCCAAGCTCCTCTTTGAATGAATGGTGTAGCTCCAAGCAATGAACTTTGATTCCAAACTCAATGGGAATGGTTTCCCTATCACCTTAGAAGACTCTTTAAGTGCTAGCTTAGGATGAATTTTGCAACAAAACTCTTCATATTGTTCTTTGTAGTTCACGGCAAAGTGAACAATTTGAGAGGGAGATAGGCTTTTCACGTTGAATGAGGGAGAGAAAAGAGTGATGAGTGAATTGTTTTTTTTTTTTTATTTTCAAAATCAAGTTACCAAATACCAAAAGTTGGTATTAGTCTTTCACACATCAAGGTTGTGTAAGAAACAAGCCACCAAAATTCCCACCAACTTCTATCAACCAAAAGTTGATAAAGTTGACTAGGTGATGTGACTTTTGGGCCCCACTTTAATTCAAAATCCGAGTGGGCCCGCAAACACATTCCGGGCTCGGTTTCGTTAATTCCGAATTAATGAATTTTCCGTTACGACTTAATTAAATCAAATTTAATTAAATAATTATGCCTAGCAAAATTACTATTAAAGTCGCTCGCGAATTAATTCTAAATTAACTCGTTCGCCCGAATTAAAATCTAATTTTAATTCCGCTATGAAATCTAATTTCATTTAATATATCGAATATATTATTTAATCGATTAATTCCAAATTAATCGTTCTCTCTCTATTATTGGAATTTTATCCCAGATAAATTCTCTTTGTAATTAATCCTAGATTAATTTTCTCTCTCTCATAATTAATCTCAGATTAATTATGTTCGAGTCAAACGTCATCGGTGAGTCTTCGGGAAACGACCCATGAGATCCCTGGATATGTTGGCAGTAAATCCGGCCGTCGGACTATCCGAATACGTGCGTACCCCGTACCACGTTCTTACCGATTTACAAGACATGGTTGGCTTCTAGCAAAGCACCGTGCCTACCCAATTCTCCAGAAATATTCTATAAGGAATATATAATCTATGTCAGGCGTAGTATATTTAGTATTGCGTATTACGATCCAGTATCAGATGTCACATGTAAGGCCTGGGGTTGGAATAGTGTCTGCCCCGTACGAAGCATATATCAGATCACTAGCAACTAGTCTCTTTAATCGGATAGTCATGACCTTGTCATATTATCCCGATGGTTGCAACACTTTAGAGTACCAGTTCTGTATCCCTGCGTGATCATCATCTCCATATGACTGAAGTGATACTTCCATCTTGACATCACACCCAATACACTACGATTCTCAATAAACCCAGAAGAGGCGTACACAGAACTTGTTAAAGTCCCGGATGACCAAAACCAAAGCGTATTGATTGTCGCAAGTACTAGCGATGCAAGTCTCAGGTTAAGACCAAATACACCTACGCTGAATCGAATTCCCATAGACACATAGTCATACTACCAATGGGATTCCGAGGGGTCTATCCAGAGCGAAGCTGTTCCCGTACCATCGGTAAACACAACCTCCTATCACACTTGCATAAGTATCCAATACTTAAATATATGAGAACTATGTCGTTATGCTCTCACAACGCGCACAAGTGCAATACTAGTCTATTCTGCATTATCGATGTCCAGTCTCGATAATACTACGACTAGGGATATTTAATGATTAAACCTTAGTGGATTGATACTGTCTCATATCTTATAATCCAGAACTAATCATAAGGACTTTTATCATTTATATATTCAAGTAATCTAATTACAAAATGATAAAATAGCAATTTCCTTTGTCACATAGTTAATTTGTACAAAAACCACAATGTCTTTTACAAATAGTGACGCTATGGGTCATAATTGTCTAACATATATCCCATACCCCCAACCTTAAAATAAATATTATGCTGAATGTTGAAAAAATAAAAATAGAGGGAAAAGAAATAGATACTCCATAGGTTTAGAGATGATGATGTAGAAATTATCTGTTGGAGTGTGAAGCCAAAGCCGTGACCCCCAAACTTATGTTGAAACCTGGATCATCGAAAGAATAGACACACATAAGTAAAAACATAAATAACACAATAAATTAAATAAAAATAAAAATAAAAATAAAACATAAGAAAAAATTATAAACGTTTGAGTTGCCTCCCAATAAACGTTTAGTTTATAGTCCTTAACTAGAATTTTCTAAAGAACTTCCTTTGAGGAGGTTTCTATGTGGCTTTAGATATCTTACACATGACAATGTCATAGCATTACTATTCCATCTTTTTTTCCAACATAGGATGGAAAATAAAGATCTTATATACTATGTGCTTCTGCCACATTCTTCAACCTTCAACCTTTTACCTTTCACTACTAAAAAAAGCGGCCAAGTATGACCCTTTTTATGACAAAAAAAATAGTGTCATGAAATATGTCATAAATCGATGATAGTTTTGTATCATAAAACGACTTGTGTCATAAAATTATGACGTATTTATGTCATAAAAATATATTATAAATAATATGACAGATATATGTCATGTTTTTTATTTTTTTATTTTTCTCATAATTTATTGTAAAATAAATTAATAGAAAGCTATCATAAATGTAAAACAATAATTTTATGTGATAAATATATCATAAAATTTATGATGTATTTATTTATAACATATTTCAGTCATAAAATCGAACAGCAATAATAAAAAAAAATAACTTCAAATAAATTCGAACCCACAATCTCTGACTTGAAATGTTTATATTCAAACATAAAGTCATTATACTACCCTTAAACTATATGTGGAGTTATGTAAATACTTAAAAAAAACACTAATGCCAAAATTAAAAGTTTCAATTTCAACCTCACTCTTCAGCCAAAATTAAAATCATTCCCTCCACATCAAATTAAAACCATAATGCCTACGATTGCTCTTTCTTTCTTCATGCCTAGAGCTAAGGGTGTGCAAATTTTTAGACCAATTCGCGATCCGACTCGACCCAACCCGCACAAGTTTCAAAAAAATTAATGATTTTTAAGTTAACCCAACATGTGCACATGTCATCCGTCGATTCCAAGTCTGTAATAAGTTACATACTGAGGTGGGTTTTTCCCCCATGCCTCGAAAACATAAAATCATGTTTCTGAAATCATTATTTTCTAAATCATTTCTCAAAGCATTCTTTATCAAAATATATTTGAAAGTAAACACGGCTAACGCCATAAATGCGGAAAAGTAAGTCTGATGTTAAAAATAATAAAATAATAAAATGAAAATCAACTTAAGGAACGAGTGTCCACTCAGTGATTTTGGAATTTGGCTGGCACTAAATCCCTTCATCGAAGAAGATTGTGGTTCATGTGGATAATCTATGATCAGAAACTTGATTAGTATTGTTGATGGTATTTTCAGATCCCATGTTAGTTAAGGGATATGCCAGGGGTAGGAGGGTAAAATTCCCTTCTTGGTCAAAATCATTAAAAAACTGACCCGACCACATGAGTGAGGGGCCGAGCACTTGATGATAGGTGACCGACCACTTCGGTTCGGATTACCGAGCATTATCAGATCGGTGGCAGCATTCTCAGTTCAAAAGACTATCATGACCGACCTCATGAAGACCGACCAGATAGCGAGGCGTGTTCAGGAAGGTAGAGCATCCTATTTTCTCGGATAAGGTGACAAGTTATCTACTTTCACGGGGAGAACTGGTGAAATCAGTATCTTAATAGGACAAAAGGAGTAAAGATAGTTTGAAGTTAGGAAACCTTGTGGAAGAAGGAGATTGACTCAACTGGGAACCCTTGTAAAAGAAGGAATCTGATTTCTGTATTATTATAAATAGAAGGGTAGAGTATGTGTAAGCGGCATCATAATCATTATTGTGAGACTTGTAAACAAAAGAGAGATCAGAGAAGCATATCTCGGTAATAAAAGCATTATTCAGTTTGTGTCCGTGGACGTAGGTTGGATCTAGCCAGCCGAACCACGTTAAAACTCCTTGTTGATTGGTGTATTTATCTGTCTTTTGCTAAATTTGCTTTTGGTTCCCCCTTAACCGAACAAATTCACTATTGAGGGAGGATTGTCTCGGGAGTAATATTCTCATATTGCCCTGAGACCAAAATCAGCCGTCAACAGTTGGCGCCGTCTGTGGGGATTTTCGCAACAAAAAGCAGTTCACGAAAAAGACAATGTCAGAAGACGGAAATCATCAGTCATCAGGGAGTCCAACTACGGACTGGATGAAAAAGATGGAAGAAAGCATGAAATCCATGATAGATCGACTGGAGAGAATGGAAGGAATGAACAACGAGAGACCGGAAGCCGGGACCAGCCGAAGAAAAGGTGAAAAAGCAGAAGGTAAAAGAATTGCGGATATGAGTGAAGACGATGAACCCAAGAGGAAGGGTCCCTACGGGATAAAATCCGTAGTCGTAGAGAAAGATTCACAAACAGAGAACACATGGGAAGAAGAAGAAAGAAGACAATCACCAGATTCCTCCTATGATAGTCTCCGCGACTCCAGAGGAAAAGACAGGGAGTATGGCGAGAATGTGCGGGAAACTTCAAGGCATGAAGAGCACCGCACCAGGGGCAATAGACGCGAAGAGGGACACAAAAGCGACATGGCAGCGCAAGTAGTGAGATGAAGTCTTGGCTAAAAAAAGAGATGGCCAAATGGGGGGTAAACCTCAAAACTAATGCAGGAGATACCCGGGACAGTGAGGAGGAATCTCCCCTTACAGAAGAAATAAGGTCGGCAAAGTTCCCAAGGCGATTCAACATGCCAACCATGACGCCCTACAAGGGTCATACCGACCCGAAATCCCACATTGAGAGCTTTGTCCTATTAATGGAAGTCCAAGGAGTAGTAGGAGATGCCATCTGCAAAGTATTCCCCCTGACCTTGGGCGGATCCGCCATCCTATGGTATAGAAGTCTGGCCCCGGGGAGCATCGGAAGCTTCACACAACTTAAAAAGTCGTTCATTCGGCACTTCAAGGGGGCCTGCGTCCCTAAAAAAATGATTGGAGAGTTAAGACTCATGAAGCAAGGAGAGGACGAGCCCCTAAAAACTTTCATTGAGAGGTACCACAATATGGTACTCGAAGTCGGAGGATATGAATCCCTTGAGGCCTTGGAAAGTTTAAAAGGAGCCTTAAGGGTCGGAAAACTGTGGACTCACTTAAGGATCCAGGACACACCAGATTATGCTACCGCTCTGGAAGTAGCCCGAAAGTTCGTCTCATTAGAAAACGAAGAAAAGATCTCCCGGAGGGGGACAACCGTCAAAGAAAGGACGACAAGGGCAGAGGCCCCCCACCAGCCAGATAGGGAGTTCAGAAAACTCCTCCCGAGACGCAAGGAATTCAAACCAATGCCTCGGAATGACCAGGAAAGAGGAGTCCCGACCCAAGTAAACCACGTAGTCCGGGAAGAAGCATATATTCCCCTGAGTAAGCCACCAGGGCAGATCATCATGGAGATACAAGGAAAGGGCCTCTTGATAGAACCCGACCTCAGGAGATTTCCCCCAGATAAAAGGAATAAGAAATCTTATTGCATACATCATAATCTGAGGGGACATACAGCGGACGAGTGCAAAGATTTACGGGAACAGATGGAAGACCTAGCACGGAATGGGTACTTAAATAATTATATTGACCATGAAGCTATGGCGGCCAGACAGAGGGCACGAAGCCGACAGGTGAACATCATCGCCGGGGGGAAGACACTGGCCGGAGACTCTAACCGGTCAAGAAAAAACTATAGCCGAGCTCGGGGGGCGGAGGTGCTGGAGACAGAACGGTCCTCGGTACAACGAGGAGGTCGGTCGGTACCCATAATGTTCACCGACGAGGATGCTCGAGGGGTGAGTTTCCCCCATGACGATGCATTAATAATCAAGGCGACAATCGGCGGCTCAGAAGTGGACAGAATCTTGGTAGATCCCGGAAGCGCAGTAGACATAATCTCCAAGGAAGCTTTAGAGGGCCTGGGAGTAGAGTATGCAACTCTAACCGACGACGGCACCCCCCTGTACGGCTTCGGGGCTCAACGGTCGTCCCACTGGGAATGATACAATTGGCCATGACAATCGGGACTCACCCCAGAACCCGGACGATCATGATAAATTTCACAGTGGTGGACTGCATGAGCAGTTACCAAGTCATTGTCGGCCGGCCTTTCATGATGAAGACAAAGGCCGCGATGTCCTGCTATTACCTAAAACTGAAATTCCCCACCCGGGAAGGAATCAGAATCGTATGCGGGAGTCAAAAAGTAGCCCGCAGCTGTTTCGCCACTCTCTCGCGAGAAACCCTATGCGTTGAAGTAGGTACCAGGAAAAGGCAGGAGAATGAAGACGGAGAAGAAGCAAGTGGGGATCCGGGTCTTCGGCCAAACAAAGTTGCCCGGCTAGGAACGATCGAAGAATTGGAAGGTATAGAACTCTTCGGACCCGGGAAGGGCATAAAAATTGGGGGAAACTTAGACAAAAACCTGAAACAGGGCCTGCTGGAATGTCTTAAGGAGTACCCAGACATCTTCGCATGGGGGCACGACGACATGCCCGGGATTGACCCGAAATTCATCAATCATCGCTTAGCAGTAAGCCCGTCACACAAGCCAGTCAAGCAGAAAAGAAGAACCTTCAATCAGGAACGGTGCAGGACAGTAGCGACCGAGGTGGACAAATTATTGAAAGCTGGTTTCATCAGAGAAGTAAAATACCCGGAGTGGGTATCAAACGTGGTACTGGTGAAAAAGTCAAACGGAAAATGGAGGATGTGTGTGGATTTCACCGGTGAATAAGGCATGCCGAAAGACAGCTTCCCACTGCCAAACGTAGATCAACTGGTGGATGCAACAGCCTGCCAGGGACTGCTAAGCTTTATGGACGCCTTCTCAGGATACAACCAGGTTAAGATGCACCCTGCGGACGAAGAGAAGACAACTTTTGTCACCGATCAGGGGCTTTACTGTTATAAAGTAATGCCCTTCGGACTAAAGAACGCAGGAGCCACCTTTCAAAGACTAGTCAACAAAATTTTCAAACCACTCATCGGCACATCAATGCTGGTATATGTTGATGACATGATAACGATGTCTGAAGAGCCAGGGTGTCACGTGACAGACCTGAAGAAAACCTTTGAGTTATTGAGGAAACACAATTTAAAGCTCAACCCGGAGAAGTGCGCCTTCGGGGTGGCCTCGGGGAAATTTTTGGGCTACATGGTAAGCTCCCGAGGCATAGAAGCAAACCCGCAGAAGATCCAGGCCGTACTGGACTTAAAATCTCCCAGGACGGTAAAAGAAGTACAGAGTCTAACCGGCAGGCTGGCCGCGCTTAACCGATTTATCTCCCGAGCAACAGACAAGTGCCACCCTTTCTTCAAAGTCATCCAAAAAGGAAATCGACTGGACGCCGAAATGCGAGGAAGCTTTCCTACAGTTAAAACAATACCTAACACAGCCCCCGCTTTTAGCAAAGCCGTTCCTGGGAGAAACCTTATACTTGTACTTAGCTGTATCAGAGCACGCAGTAAGCTCGGTGCTGGTACAAGAGGTCGATAAGGTCCAAAGGCCAGTATATTATGTTAGCAAAGCTCTGTTAGATGCAGAGACCCGATATCCGGTACATGAACTGGTCGCCCTGTCATTGATTACTGCAGCCCGGAAGCTACGACCCTACTTCCAAGCCCATCCTATTGGGGTTTACACCGATTATCCTCTAAGACAGATTCTACAAAAACCAGAAGTTTCGGGCAGGCTAATGAAGTGGTCGGTGGAGTTAAGTGAACACGACATTTCTTACCTCCCAAGGATGGCAGTAAAGGGGCAGGCCTTGGCAGATTTTGTCGCAGAATTCACAGAACCCCAGGTCTTGACCGTGGGGGAAGGCAAATGGGAGATGTCAGTAGACGGATCTGCCAGCTCACAAGGCAAATGAGCTGGAATCATATTGAAAAACGACAAAGGTGAAGAGGTGTTGTTCGCCCTGAAGTTCGCCTTCGAGGCCACAAACAATGAGGCAGAGTATGAGGCAATTCTGGCCGGTCTTAGGCTATGCGCAGTGGTAGGAGTCCACGATGTAGTAATAAAAAGTGACTCTCAGCTGGCTGTTCAGCAGCTGAAAGGCGAATTCCAAGCCAGGGAGCCGAGTATGATAGCCTACTTGGCTGAAGTAAAAAGGTTGGTGGGAAGAATGAGGAACGTACACTTTAAGCAAATCAGTCGAGAAGACAACTGCGAGGCAGACTCCTTGGCACGGCTCGCATCTTCGATAAATCAGAGAACCCCAGAATAGTCCCTCTAATCTGCCTCCGGGAAAAGAGCGTAGGAGAACTCGAGGTAAAATTATTGGATGAGGAAGACAAAACCTCGTGGATACAGCCAATTAAGAAATATTTGGAGACATGGGAGACACCCGAGGACAAGAAGGAAGCCAGAAAGCTGAAATTCAAAAGCACCAAGTTTTCCCTGATCGAATGGGTGCTTTACCGAAGAGGCTACACAGTACCCCTCCTAAGATGTTTAACGGAAGAAGAGGCCGATTATGTACTCAGGGAAATTCACGCGGGTATCTGTGGGAGTCACGCCGGAGGACAATCGATGGCCTTTAAAGCTTTAAGGCAAGGGTTCTATTGGCCAACTATGCACCAAGACGGCATGAGGGTAGCCCGGAAATACGAAGGATGCCAGAAGAATGCCAATATTCACCACCAGCCAGCAGAGCAGTTAACCACTCTATCCATAAAAGAAGGCCACAAAATTTTTAAAGAAGAACATTATCTGCAGGTTCGGAATCCCACGGGCTGTCGTCACCGACAACGGAAAACAGTTCGATAGCAGGGGATTCAGGAAACTCTGCGAAGACCTCCAGATCGCCTTAAAATTCGCCTCACCAGCCCACCCCAAGTCAAACGGACAGGTTGAGGCGGCAAACAAAACGATCAAGGCAAATCTTAAAGCTCGGCTCGGATCCTGCAAGAGCTTATGGGTCGAGGAATTGCCGGAAGTACTATGGGCACACCGGACGACCTATAAAGATTCTACAGGGGAGACCCCATTTTCCTTATCATACGGGTGTGAAGCAGTTATTCCAGCAGAGATCGGGATAACTTCCCACAGGGTCCGTCATTTTGAGGGCGAAAAAAATGAAGAGCTTATCAGAAGCCACCTCGACCTGATCGAGGAAAAAAGAGAGAAGTCAGCCATGAGGACAGCGGTTTATCAACAAAGAATGGCCCGCTTCTACAACAAAAAAGTTCGAACTCGCGTCTTTCTCCCGGGTGACCTAGTATTAAGAAGAGTCACTCTGAACACCCGAAGGCCGGAAGAAGGCTCGTTAGGAGCCAAGTGGGAAGGGCCCTACAAAATTGCAGAGGTGGTAAGGCCGGGGGCCTACATCTTGGAACAGCTAGATGGCACGCGATTAAGAAAACCCTGGAATGCCGAGATGTTAAGAAAATACTTTCAATAGATTCTTTTCTTTTTTGCAGCAACCCGACAAAGGGATAGGAGCTCGATGTAAAGCCTTTCTCGAAATATCCACAGAGAGCTGTAAGAAGGGAAGTATGCCCCCGAATATGAATAAAACTTTCTCTTTTCAAAAAAAAATTTCCCGCTCTCTTGATTAAAATGGAAAGCCATATTCAAAATTTCGGGGGCACACTCGACACTAATCCGGGGTCAAAGCACCAAGTCCGCAACAAACCGACCAGACTAGCAAAAAATCAAGGGATAAAAAGCACGACAGGAGCACAGAGACCCTTCGATTTACAGGGGACATTCTGAGACAGAAATCACAAAGAAGGGGATACCCCCTGAAAATGGCCTTACCAGGGCGGAAAAAAAAGGACGGAGCAGAGAATGTGACCGCATATATTTCACCCGCCTGATTAATGGATCAGCGAGAAGCATAGCACGGGGAGGGATGATACCCCCGTGGCGTTTGCTTGCTCCAGTGTTACCGAACACAAGGAGGAATATGCCCTTAGTGTCTCAGACACTCTCTGATCCCCACCTACCTGATCACTCGGATCCAAGAGAAGCATAGCACGGGGACGGATGATACCCCCGTGGCGTTTGCTTGCTCCAGTGTTACCGAACACAAGGAGGAATATGCCCTTAGTGTCTCGGAAATTCTCTGATCCCCACCTACCTGATCACTCGGATCCAAGAGAAGCATAGCACAGGGAGGGATGATACCCCCGTGGCGTTTGCTTGCTCCAGTGTTACCGAACACAATGAGGAATATGTCTTTAGTGTCTCGGACACTCTCTGATCCCCACCTATCTGATCACTCGGATCCAAGAGAAGCATAACACGGGGAGGGATGATACCCCCGTGGCGTTTGCTTGCTCCAGTGTTATCGAACACAAGGAGGAATATGCCCTTAGTGTCTCGGACACTCTCTGATCCCCACCTACCTGATCACTCGGATCCAAGAGAAGTATAGCCCGGGGAGGGATTTTGCCCCCGTAGCGTATGCTTGCTCCAGCGTTGTAAAGAGGAGCCCTCGAACGATACACAGGCTCTATGGAGACCTGAAGTATAGAGGATGTGCCCTTACCATTCTAAACGCTCTCTGATCCAAATCCTGGTTCGCGGAGACTCTGAATTGAAAGATTCAGAATTGTGTTTTGGAGACCTCGGACAGGACGTTGTTTTGAGGCATCCATGTTGTTGTTTATACTTGGGAAACATTTTGTTTTAGGATAAGCGCTAAGTCGCCCCCGCCTTTTAATTTTATTTTTCAGAGTTTTGTTTTTGTTTTCCGCTGGTCTAGTAAGGGACGCCCGTGCCAGACTCGGTAGGGCTTCAAAAGGTTGATTCACTTCCCTTCTGAATAAGTCCCACCTGATCAATCGGCTCGGGGCTGGATTCGTTCCGCCGAGGCCACTTGATTAATCGGCTCGGGGCTGGATTCGTTCCGCCGAGGCCAATTGATTAATCGGCTCGGGGCTGGATTCGTTCCGCCGAGGCCACTTGATTAATCAGCTCGGGGCTGGATTCGGTCTGCCGAGGCCACTTGATTAATCAGCTCGGGGCTGGATTCATTCCGCCGAGGCCACTTGATTAATCGGCTCGGGGCTAGTTTCGTTCCGTCGAGGCTACTTGGTTAATCGGCTCGGGGCTGGATTCGTTCCGCCGAAGTCAGATTTTTTCTTTCAGGCTCGGGTCTGCTCTTATACCGCCGAGACCGATGTTTCTTTTCGACTCGGGGCTGGATTTCGTTCCGCCGAGGCCACTTTGTCTCTCTCAGCTCGGGGTCGGGTTACGTCCCACCGAGTCCATCCACTATTCAACTAGCTCGGGATCGATTCTCGTCCACTGAATGATTTCATATTCAGTTTATGTTATCCCCTCACAGGACGAGTCTCAAGTGTTCGTTTGAAGGGAGTCGTGCAGAGTAAATTACGAAAAATAGGAGAAAAGAGTAGAAACACAAAAATAAATTTAAATAGAGTATGAAATGTTGTTATAAAAAAATAAAATTTACACAGGGCCCCATTCGGGTTACCCCTTGTCAGTCAGCCCGCGCAGGGGCAGGCGGTTCCTCCTCAACGGGCTCAGAAGACGAAAGGCTCGGCTCGGCCTCGGGAGGTGGGATAGTATCTCCTACATCGACAACTTGGGAAGCCCCGACAGTTACGGCTTCAGAAGCAGGAACAAGAACCTCAGGCCGGACCTCTTTAGGAGCAGGAGCCTCAGATCGATCCTGTTCAAGAGCCGGGGCGATCGAAATAGGATCAGGATCCATCACTTCCTCGGAAGAAGGGGGAGCCATTCCTTAAACTTCTATTCTGAGATTTCCCCTTTGCAGAAGCGGATGGCCGCATGGATAGGCCCCATATCAAGGTTGGGCAGCACCATCGGAATAATTTCAGCGCAATCACCAACCCCTTCAAGACGGATGGATTCCCTCTCGACCTCCAACTCAAGTTCTCTCCTCCTAAGCTCGGCACGGGCCCGTTCCAATTCCTCGTCTTTGGCCCTCAACTTGGATTCAACACTACGCATTTCCACCTGCAGGATCCTGTTATCAGCCTGGGCAGCCTCCAAGTCCTTCTTGGCGGCCTCAGCATTTTTGCTCTCTAAAGAGACAGCGGCCCGAAGAGCTTTGTTTGTTGTATGAGCCTCAACAGCAGCCAGCTCCAGATTTTTTATGTTCTCTTCCTTGCGAGCCAGCTCGGCTTCCATTTCAGAAAGTCGATTCTGAAGCCTCTAGGCCTGGCCACCCTCGGACAGAAGGCTCAGGAGAAGATCCTTATTCTTGGCTGCAAGGTAGGTCGCCTGTCAAAAAAGGAACAGAGAATTAGAAATCAAACTAAGTTATGAACTCAAGGCGGAAATAAGAGAAGAAAAATAACTACCTTTGCCATCTGAGAACGCAGCAAGGTAACCATATCCTTGGGAGAGAGATCTTCGTATCTCGGAATTTTAGCCGGAGGAACCGCCTCGGCCAGCTCATTCATGGCCGGCACCAGATGAGAGTGGCCTCCCGAATGTCCTGACCGAGGTCGTCTACGCCAAGAATCACGGTGCCTTTCTGTTTTTTAGAGGAACCCTCCGGCACCTTTTTCTCTTTCCGGACAGGCTGCTTCTTGCTCAGGACCCGTTCCTCCTCCACCTCCCGGACCAGCTCGATTCCTCCGCCCCAAATTGACACTTCTTTTTTCTAGTAGGTTTTGACGGGCTGGAAGTTCGGGCACAAACTGTTGGCGATACCCTGGAAGGTGAAGATAAACTTTGGATAGCCAACGGGGCCACTTCTTCAGTCACTCCTCTGGCCTCAGCAGTCGATGGCCGTCTCCGAGAGGATCCGGCCCCAATCTGGCCGGTTTTCTTTGTCGCACCAGCCAGTTGATCAAGGCATTTTGGCCTTCTTGACATGCCTACAACAAAAAAAGGGGGAGAAGAGAAGAGAAAGAAGGAAGAAAGCGAAAACAAGAAGAATGGTCAGTCCAGAATCTGAGCCAGAAAATTCAAAATCGTACCGAGCAAATAAGGAGACGGTTTAAAAGGTTAGTAAGGCCCACATATCCACCTCGGGACCTTCGGAGGGGCAGTGCGAATCAGGCCCGACTCAATAAAGGCCTCATCGTTGACCAATTACTTCCAATGAGTGGCATATAGCCGAGCCCAGCGCACCCGCGCCCGGACCTGGTGGGAAACCTTAGGAGCATCCCTCCAACAAGCTGGGAAGAGTCAAAGCAATTAGAAATCTATCGTAAAGTCAAAAGCAGGAGTACTAAGGGTTATATTCCTAACCTCCCGCTCTAAAGATATCCGAGACAGAAACCTCTTCTTCATAAGATCTCAAAACCCGCCCCCAATCTCCGGTGGCCCAGAACCATAAATCCTTAAAGTTTTTATTAGAGTCTGGGAGTTTTCCAACAATATTTGAGGAGTCGGCATAAGAAGAGAGGTAATACCAACCATGGTGCGATCTCGGGTTAGCCTTCAGTCTATACAACCTTTTCACTTCTTCCAGACAGGGTTCATCGAGCCCCGCCCTATTCCAAATCACATATAGCCCGACCAGAATCTTCCAACTATTCAGGCTCAATTGGCAAGGGGCGATCTCCATCTCGGCCAGCATCCAGGCAAATTAACGTTGAAGTGGTAGCCGAAGACCACACTCAAAGAAAGCCGGAAGAAGGGCCACTAAACCCTCGTCAGATTGGCTAGCACGATCCATTGGCCTGGGGACTTCAAGGGCGATATCTATCGGGATGCTATATCGTTGTCGGAGCAGTGTGGGGTCGTCTTCAGTTATTTTGGAAGAACGGTCCATGTCCAGACCCGAGGAGTTAAAATCACCGGGCTCTGGATCCTTCCGAGGGATCCTCTGATGATAAGTATCTTGTTCAATTTCAGAGGGGTGGGGGTAGTGTCGAGGTCCTCTATGTTTGGTGCCCCCGTGCTCGAAGAAAGCTCTTCAACAGGAGGGGTCGGAAGCCCAGCAAGGTTTGCAGAGGAAGACCCGGTGTCAGACATCCCTGACATCCGAGAAATAAGAGAAAAATGGGGGAGGTCAGTCTACAGCTAATTTCTAAAGCTAGAGCTTGTGGGTTCTAAACGCCCTAACAATCCATCAAATCATAAATCTCCCCCTAGCAACATCAAGGATTTGCAACTTGTGAAAAAGCAAAGCAAGGAGGACGGTCAGAAAACTTACTTGTTTCTTTCGGAAAGATGAAAGTTTGCTCGGTGTAATCTGGTTACCCTTCGAGTTCACTGGTCACAAGTTGAGAAGAAGGAGTTCTCACAGTTAAGGAAGTCGAAGTATTCGTAAAAGAAAGCAATAGTGTTCTCTCCGTTTTTTATATAATTTGATCGGTGCATTTCTGGCCGTTGGATCAAAGGAGGGCGTCAGATGTACGTCGCGTGTCATCTTTAAAATGATTTTTCAAAATTAGATAGACGACTGAGATTGGACGCCTTTTTTTTAACTGACCATAAACGGTCGGATTGTTTTGTTTTTGGCGAGAGATCGACAGATGGTTGACAAGTGGCAAGCTCCCGTTGAACCCTAGAAGTGATCTGATGGGCATTTAAAAGGATGTGACGGTTGCGCGTCTTGAGAGGCAAAGTTACAGAAGGGCAATAAGGAAATTTCACCTCGGTAGGAAGAAAGTCAGGTCGAGCACCTGAAGTCAGACCGATCAAGATAAAAATATGAGCCGAAAAATTCTCCCTCAGAAGACCGACTATAAGTTCGACCGCCACACCATTTTTGTGTAGTTCTCGGCACCAACTCGTATAACTCGTTGAAACCGAGAACTAGGGGACAGATATTGATGGTATTTTCAGATCTCATGTTAGTTAAGGGATACGCCAGGGGTAGGAGGGTAAAATTCCCTTCTTGGTCAAAATCATTAAAAAGCCGACCTGACCACATGAGTGAGGGGCCGAGCACGTGATGATAGGTGACCGACCACTTCGGTTCGGATTACCTAGCATTATCATATCGGTGGCAGCATTCTCAGTTCAAAAGACTATCATGACCGACCTCATGAAGACCGACCAGATAGCGAGGCGTGTTCAGGAAGGTAGAGCATCCTATTTTCTCGGATAAGGTGACAAGTTATCCTACTTTCACGGGGAGAACTGGTGAAATCAGTATCTTAATAGGACAAAAGGAGTAAAGATAGTTTGAAGTTAGGAAACCTTGTGGAAGAAGGAGATTGACTCAACTGGGAACCCTTGTAAAAGAAGGAATCTGATTTCTGTATTATTATAAATAGAAGGGTAGAGTATGTGTAAGCGGCATCAGAATCATTATTGTGAGACTTGTAAACAAAAGAGAGATCAGAGAAGCATATCTCGGTAATAAAAGCATTATTCAGTTTGTGTCCGTGGACGTAGGTTGGATCTAGCCAGCCGAACCACGTTGAAACTCCTTGTTGATTGGTGTATTTATCTATCTTTTACTAAATTTGCTTTTGGTTCCCCCTTATCCGAACAAATTCACTATTGAGGGAGGATTGTCTCGGGAGTAATATTCTCATATTGCCCTGAGACCAAAATCAGCCGTCAACAAGTATATATGTTGTAAAACGAGCTTCGGGATTTAGCTAAGCTTATTAATACATCAATATGTTTTATCTACAAAGCTTATCATGCTTGTGTCTTGATTTTAAGGTATGTACACGAACTAATACGAGACCTATAAGGCTACCTCTAACATGCTGGGACGGAACTAAGATGGTTTAAAACTAATTTTGGGAAATTCAAGTCTTTGCATTGCGACACAAAGCCTTGCACGTTCTATTCTTCGCTCTTACTATAAAATATAACTATATCATTTAGCTTTGCTGTTGTAGGGGTACTTTTATTAGCTCTTGAATATTTCCAATTCCATAGGTCTGTCCTTTTATTCTTTCACAAATTTCCTACCAAATTTACTACTTTTGTTTTTTAATATTGTTGTTATAGGAATCGAGCTTCATACTATTATCTATTTCTGTGCTGGCATAGACTAGGACGAATATTTTACTTCTCTACGGGTGTCGACATTTTCTCGTTTTGGTACTCTTATGTCCTGGTAAAATTTATTACTCATGAAAGATGGGTATAAGATAGACTTGTCAAGAAGATATCCTTAATCGATATCACCAAGGAATGTGAATCTAGGTAATTCAAGATCGTATCTATGTAAGATCTCTTGGGGGTAAATCAATTAATCCTTTTTCCCTTTTATTTGTGTACTTGTAAGGCTGTGTTTGGGGTCAAAAATCTTTTCATTCTCTCGGCATCTCTGATATATTGGAACTCCCAAGTCTCATTCTGATTTCTTACTTCTTTTATATTCCTGTCTATTCTTCATTACTCGGGGAACTTTTTACCTATGAGAGGTATTCATGGTTATTGGATATAGTTGAAGAAATTTTCTGAAAAGAGAATGAGTCTTACTAGGAAAGAATGAACCTTATGAGATTGCTTAAGCATCTGTATTCTATCTTTTACCTTTCTTTCTAGCTTTTCTTTCCCTTTCTTCTTCCCAGGGTAGGTATCTTTAAAAATTTGTTCTTTTATAATGTCTCTTTACTTTTCTTTGTCTCCGGTTGCTTAAACATCTATACATTCTTCCTTGCTTCTTATAACTTCTTTTCACACTCCCTTAGGTAACTATTCTTAGAAATTTACTATCTGTTTTCCCAACTTATCTTGGACTTCGGCTTAATAAATGAAGATTACTACAAAAGAATCCTTAACTAGAACAAGAATTTTGGTTACTTTTACTAAGAAAATGATTCAAATAACTTAGGGATCCTTACTGACCTGTCTATGGAAATTGAGGACGTACTCGAGGATCGGATACTGGAGAGGTAGTGCCTTACATACTAGTATCACGGGCATACTACGTATACAAGACCCCAACACTCTACCCACTGCAGTCACTCTGACTTCCTAGACCGTGCTTTAATACCGTCTTTGTAACATGCCCAATTCAAGAGATGCTACCGGAAAGGAATAGGCCATATTATCCCCCTAAACATCTGATTTTCTGTATATTAATATCTTAAATAAGCTAATTTCAACTGATATTTTCGGGCGTATGGACCATTGCCCCGACTCATCAATATGAAATGCATCTCAATTAATCATATAATGTACTCATTAGTACTATACATCATAACACTGATAATAAACACATTAACATTTCATCAACTTATACTAGTGCATGACATACAACTTTTACTTTAACTTTGACATTACTGAAACTCTATATACACTCTGGTGGACTCAGACCCTCTAGTGACTGCCATCAGTATCCTTCCTCCCGAGCTCGTCCTCCGGGGTCCTGTAAAATAAAACACTAGGAGGGGGTTAGATCAATTGAACGATAAGTGAGTGGACTAAATGAAATGGAAGCTAGAATACTTATAAATTATTCATTTTCTGAAAATCAAAAACTTTTATGGAAAACTGATTTTTGTTTTTGAAAGTTTTCTCTCTGGAAATCTCTTATGTTTGAAAACATTTTCGTTCTGTTTCTGAAATCTTTCTGAAAACTTTTCTAATGTACATGTTTCTGAAAACTGTCTCTGAAAACCTGATTTCTGTTTTTGAAATAGTTTTTTTTCTGAAAAACTATTTCTAGTATCTGATCTCTGAAAATTATTTTCTGGAAATCTGATGTTTGAAATCTGGTCTATATCTGAAAAACTTGACGTATGAGGGCGTTACGTATCTCCGTCCCCCCATACACCTAAATAGAGCTAGGAGTACAAATCTATGACTTTGGGGCGTTACGTATCATCGTGTCCCAAAGCATGCCACTCGTGTCCCTGAAAACTAGCAGTATTGGGGCGTTACGTATCGCTGTCCCCCAAGCCACTGAACTAGAACTGGGGGTGCAGATCCATGCTACCCTCTAAGCTCTGAAACTAGGATTTTGGGGCATATGTCATCCCTAGTCCTGAACAAGTTAGTCCAGAAAGGATACTTGAAATTTCCAGGTCGCGACGCAAGTCTTTGCACATAGCGACGCGACCCTTCCAGAGACGAATTCCATGAATGCCTCAATGCATGTCGTGATATAAACCCTTGCGCATCGCGACGCTGACCCTTTTTCCAGGATTCTAACTTGTTTTCTAAGGCCTTTCTTACTCCATTTGAATAACCAACACTTCTATATCAACTTTATTACACAAACCACTCCAATAAACTTCAACTTTTCATATACCTTACCAAATTATCATATTCCAACAATCCTTTAATTTTCTTACTATTGTCTTAATTTAGCTAAATTCTTAAGTTTCCAAAAAAAAAAATTGAACACTTAGTTCTATCATCAATTTCATTTCCTACTAATCACCAAAATGTCATTCTTAACATGCTAATAATCCTATTCCATCATCATATTCTCAAAATCCAACAAACCAAATTTTTGGGTTAAGTGGGTTTTACCTCATCTTGTTTGATTCTTCTTTAATTCTCCAACTTGTAGGTTGTGAAGCCATTTTCTTTATTTCTCTTTTCTTCTTCTTCTTCTTCTTCTTCTTCTTCTTATTCAAGTTTTCTTTCTCTATTTTCTTTTTTTCCTAAATTTTTGTGAAACATTGAATAGTTACCTCCTTATATACTAGGGCTTATTTGATATTTGGAAAAAATGTAGAAAAGTGTAGAAATGTGGGGAAAATTTGAGATTATTCTAGATAGGTCCGCGGTACTATTCATCAAGGATTTAGACACGCGTTTTTCACCTGTTTCTATTTTGATTTTGGAAAAATATTTAACTCAGAAGTTGTAGATATCGATCTCATCTTTCCGACGATATAAAAATCATTAAAATCAGAGTTCGTATGAGAAAGTTATGGCCCCAACACTATGGCAGTCCGGAGTGAAACATCATACAATTCTGTATCGGAACTTCGAGAAATATCGATTGTCCCCAAAGTCATTTCATGAGTGTATATGAATTCAACATAACTTATTTTATGAACATTTGCCCCGAAATAAAACAGTAGTCGAGATTACTGGTCGTTACAGTCATGGAGACTCGTATAGACATGTAGGTGTTTATATCAATAAACACTGAACGACTCACCTAATATTATTAATAGATGGTACACTAATGTCAATAATAATCTTCTCTGGTTGAGTAGCATAGTGATTCTTTGACTTGAGATACCATTGTGGATATATGAGATATCCTCCACACTTTGATGGCAGTCACGTCACCGACCTATTAAGGTCAAACCTTCGTCTGTTCGTTGGGTGTGGACTGATTCTCAGTATATCATGTGTATGTCAAGAAATGATCTGTTTGTTCTATGTACAGAGCATAGGTATTCAATACTGGGTTAGCAATATGTTAAATCTATGGGCTCGTGGTACACTAAGAAGTGAGTTCTAAGTGTTATTAAGAGATCGTTAATTAATACGTCAACAGGATTATACCTAAAGAGATTTGACGTTTATATATGTAACTCTGGTATAATCCGGAAACCTATGACGGAGTGGTTTTACGTACGCAATGACCTCGACCTGTATAGTTCAACGAATTTATCCATGGTCATCATAATTTATGGGTGGGTAAACTATGGACAAAAAATTAGATTTCGTGACGGATATGCCTGAACTTAGAGAGTCTTACATAATAAAATATACTAGTAGAGCACAAGGGCAACAATTATGAATAATATTGATTATTTATAAATCGTTTAACGGTTAAACGAATAGATACATGCATAGAGACATTTCATTCGTTTCCTAATTAATGTGTATTTGTATTTAATACATGATTTTATTAAATATACATTAATTAATTATCAAATATGATATTTGACATTTATTATAAATATTATGTATTTTTATTATTTAATTTAAATATAATACATATATCTAGATATTTAATTTATTAATTATTTGATTATTTAATTGTTAAATAATTAAAATAATTAAAATAGAAATATCTAAAATAACGATTTAGCTAGGAAGTGGTTAAGTTTAATCAGTTACATTTCGAATTAAACTTTTTGGAAAGGTGTTAAAATGGTATTTTGCTTCCTTTAATTAGATTAAAAAAATCAAAATATCTTTTTCTTTTTATAAGTAATTTTCGGCAATATTTGGAGAAATATTGTAACACCCTGCCAGAGGCAGGATGCTACCGGCAGGAGACAGGATTGACCAATCTCCATAAGTCTCTGAATTTACCGAAAATTCGGCATGATGTATCCTAAAACCGGACAACCTAGATCTCAGTTGAGCATCAAAATGAACCTGAGAAGACTTCAAACAAATAAAAGGACCTCAGGTTCACACAAATCTCATCAAAATCATATCCTAAGGGCTCCGCCCACATCATCTATCAACACTCAAGGGCATCTGTGCCCACCACGTCATAAACAATCAAAACATTTACTAATATATATACACACAAAAATAGCGTGCTCAGCACGACAAACAAAATAATAACCAAAACATTCTAAACTTCATAAACCTTCTAAACTTCTCCCAGGACACTTGTGAGGGTGACTACCGCTTGGGTGATCCGCGTCTCGAGCATGACTTCCAAAGCTGTCGTGGTTGACCAATCTAGAGGCAAACCTGCAAAACTAGCAAACTGGTTTGGTGTGAGTTTTTAAAACTCAGTAAGTAACCATACTACTATAAACAAACAAGTCAAACATATCAACAGATTAACAGAATTAATAAATTATTACAAGTTCAGATTTACCAATTTTTATTATCCTTTATACTTTACCATGATAATTTTCAAATCTACATATTCACATATATATATCAATCTATTAGCCAAACATGCAAATCATACAAGCATTAACCCGAACATCAAAAACAAGTCGTTTTACATCGAATTCATTTCCATTATATGTTACATGGAGTCAGACTTATTATACTTTATTACAATTAAGCATCTTTGAAATATTATCAAATCTATGAAACAATCAAACTTCTTTCAATTTGAAACATACTTCTCTTATATACATGCAAAAACAAAATTGTAATTCTTATACATATACGTACATACCATTACAACTTGGCAAACACGCTTTATAACCTCTGATATTCTCATCGCTTTCAAATCATCCATTCATTTCACATAAACATATAGGATACATGCATAACATGAATTATATTATACACATACACTCATAATCATTTACGAACATCAAGCAACCAACCACGAAGTATACACAACAATCGATACATCAAAGATCATATCATTCAACAATACATACATACAACTGGCTTACACACACAATGTTCTTACGTGACTCTTTACCTATTTTAGAATAGGTATGAGATGAATTCCGTCTGAACGGATTCCTAACCAGCTGGACTACTACACCGCGAATCATCTAATCGAACATACACACATACGCTCACACTATATAACATACGCTCACATTATATAACATAAACTCATCACACGACTTTTCATACACAAGCACATACACGATAAACAATCCAAACATCATTCAAATACTCATATACATACATATATTTCAAACATACGAATATACACCTTATTACGAAATCAAATCTCATATCTCTCACAGTCCTCACGTCTCTTCATTTATCTATCAATCATATTCTTTACTTATTAGTCAATTTTACCATTCATATACGTATCCAATCAGTCACGAACTTCCATCCCTCGAAAAAGACTCAACCTATACCAACTCAATCTGTATACCACTAGATCATATGCATTAATCATTAATAAACTTATTCCAATAACACACAACTACACATACAAATACAAATTTAGGAAACAAAACTTATTTCTTTTCTCGATCTACTATACATAAATCATCCATGGCATATCATCATATACCAATACAACTACGTGTATCAATACTTATACATATATTTTTTCATTTACGTATACATATACATGTCATTACACATTCATAAACTTGCGTACATAAACACATGTATATAGACATTGAGCTCGTCAATTACTTTACTTTATAACATAGCAATAACCAAAAATCCATACCTGTGGTGGTCGATTACTTAACCATACATAGTCTCGCACTTATTTTTCAATACCATCTCTAATCTATTTTCGTCGTAACCTAAACACTTCAATCATTTCTAGATATATATATATATATATACACACAGATACATATATATATACACACATAAATCAAATTGCAAGTATTCATCGCATGAGTTACTTACTTGGCGTTGCGAGCACTCCAGGTCCTAGTCACATCTGTCACAACAAATGGGGAAATGATGTCAGAAACACGACTTACGAAGTTCTGGACTAAAGTACGATAATTCCTGGAACTTTCTAGAACAACAAAATCAATGTTGGAGTTGGTGCTCGGCGCGCCAAATTTTGTTGTATTTATTGTAAATACAATATACATTTTATTTTATTATGAATAAAATTAAGTAATTTTCATCAATATAATCTTACATATGGTAAAGGCGTAAAAGACCTTAGAATGAATAGTTGTGACATAATTTCAAAAACGTCGCAATTGTTACTGAGAAATGTCACAATACAATTAATTCTTAAAATTGTTCCTAGTCAAGGTTTACATATCTGGTCGGTTAGTAAACCCGTGAGACCGGTACGTGTCGTATATTAGAATTGTTCTAATGGTTTGTCTCAGTAAACCATGAGTGTTGGGAGACTCATATAGACACATAGGTATTATTGGATAAATACTGAAAAACTTTTTCAAAGATTCATGATAGATGGTACACCAACGTCAATAGGAATCTTTACGAGTCGAATAACATATATCTCATTTGACTTGTGATACCACTGTGGATATGTGAGATATCCTTCGTACTTTGATGACAGCCACATCAATGATCTTTTAAGATCAGACCTCCACATGTTCGTTGGGTATGGACTGATACTCATGATATCATGTGATGTATCCAGAGAGGATCTGTCAGTCCCGTGTACGGGATTTAGGTGTCCAATTTTTGATTTTTTGAAATCATTGGCTCAAGTATGATTCGGAAACGAGTTCTGAATATTTATTGAAGAATTATAATTATGTCGCGACCTATGAATAACAGAGATTTGACGTCTAATCTATATCTCCGGGATAATTCGGATAACCTATGATAGAAGGATTATATATGCAATGATTTCGACTTGGATGATTCAACTTGATTATCTATGGTCGTCGTAATTTGTGAGTGGACAAATTACGGACCTGTAAATAGTTTATATGACAGATAAACTTGAACCTAGAGAGTCTCATAATATAAAGTGTACTCGTTAAGCACTTGGGCAATTAATTATGAATAATTCAGATTATTCATAATATACACATACTTATTAAATAATGTATATTTATATACGATACATAATTTAGATTAGATACACATTATTAACGGATTGAATTTTGTCACTTTTTTATTGTTATTATTAATTAATTAATTATTAATAACAAAAAAATGGAAGAATATTCTTGAAATATTTTTCCATGTATTTTTTTTATCTTTGTTAATTAAAATAAATAAATTAATTACTTGTTAATTAATTGATTTATTAGATAATAATATCTTGAATATTCTTATTATTATTGGCAAATTGTGATTGGCCAAACCATGTGATTTGAACACATGAATTTTGATTAACAAAAAAATCAAAATAATTACATTTGGATAAGGCTAAAAGTGTGACAAAATTATTAGGCCAAATAAAATAAATATTGACCAAAAATCCCTAGCATTTTCTGCCAAGGCTAGCTTTTGCTTTAAATTGAAATTGTTTCATTTGGCTTAAGGTTAGACACTTCTATATATTGAGAAACAAAAGAAAAATGGAGATTATGATTCTAAACAAAGCATCAACATCAAAAGGAAAAAGGAAATTGGTGAAAAGGAATTGATATTAAGGTAATATTAATTTTCTAATTTTCTATTTTCTTAAGTTTTATTTTTGAGCTGGATCAATTCTACTTTTGAGCCTTAAAACATAATATTTTTCATAGAAAATTATGTTATTTGGATGATTTTGGATGTTTATTGGGTGGTGGATTAATTCCGGAAATTATTCCGGTGCGAAAACGTAAAAAAATGATGAAATTCACGTCGAAACGAGCTCGTCGCGTTGTGGCTATGAACCCAGAAAAATGGGCACTGTTCGGGCAACCCAAGGGCTTAACAAACACTGCCCGAGTGACCGGGTTGCCCCGGCTCGGCTGTTGGTCAGCTGGTTTGACCGTTTGCCCATTACGCGTAGTATTTGTCTAAAAATATTTTCTTAAAATAATTCGTCGTGTAACAAAATATATTACGTTATTAAATATTAATAAATAATATATTTAAACCTTTTTGAGTGAATTAAAAATATTTGATATTAATTAATTCGCTTGGATATTTTTAAAATGTTTAAAAACTATTTTTGTCTTCCATCACGCCCTTCTGCTGTGTATACCCCAACAAAAATGGCATCAGAGCGTCTGATCCCACATCCAAAATAATTTTTCATGCCTTAAATATTTAATATTTAATTCAATTTATTTTACACATACTTGAGATTTAATTGATTGGATCAATTATATTAATTGTTTGACAGTATTTGAAAAATCCCCATAATAAGGCTTTGTGTTTTGCGAGAGTACTATACACTAATGGGTTCGTCTCGTCAATACGAATATAAATATTTTTCCTGATATCATGGTTGTATCTGCCAAAGCAGTGCGACTATGTTTAATGGAAATTTGTTTATACCTGTAAAACTTATTTGATAAGAAACAAATTCGAGCGAACGTGCATACCAATAGATGTCAAAGTAGCGAGGTGATGCATTAGTACCTTGGATATGTATATTGATGAGTATTTCCTTGAATACCCACATCCAATAGATGCCAAAGTAGTGAGAATCGGAAACGTTCTAGGACCTATTTTAAAAGAGTCACATTGGATGTGATTGGTAATTATTACCTACTTTCAAATATATTTGGGCACAATGTGCCAAAGCTGTGTATTTAAATATATTTGTGAGGTCTACTTCCTGCTATAGAATTTAATTTAATTATTATATTCTTGTATTAGTTTGGAGATTATCAATTTATGTAAAATATTGGGATGGTATCCTTATATTAAAAATCCATGATATGTTGGATGTTTTGTGATATTGATGAAATTACTTTTATCTGCTAACTCTTGTTTCTTTTTTAAAGTTTGTGACGGCAGCTACTACTTCTTCTAATCATTTTGCTCGTGTCCTGGACGCGAACAAATTGATTGGTCCTGAGAACTTTAGTGAATGAGAATTAGATCTTAAGATAGTCTTTGAGATCAGAGAAGTTGGGTTATGTGTTGCTTAGTCCAGTACCGTTGGATATTGCTCCGGAGTCTACACCTGAAGAGAATGAGACATTTTAGAAATGGAAAGATGATGATCTGAGAGTCAGATCGCTCATTCTCTATTCTATGTCTCCTGATCTAAAGAGGAAGTATGTCGATATGCCTGACTCCTACAGCATTATAAGTCAGCTTCGGGAGCTATTTCTGAACCAGGAGCATACCATGGTGTACATAATCTCCATGGAATTTTTCCACGATTGCTTGGTTGATGGCAAGCCGGTGAGTCCACATGTCCTGCACATGATGGATCTCATTGAGCAGCTTCGAAAGTTTGACTTTCAGCTGAATGAGATATTGGGCAAGAATTTGATTTTTGGCTCACTCCCACCGGAGTATTCCCAATTCATTATGAATTTCAACATGCATGGTATTCATTCTTCCTATAGTCAGTTGCATATGATGATTCAGACTGCTGAGGAGGACATCTAGAAGGGTGTGCCGACACTCATCTCAAAGTCTTTTTGCCTAGTTCTTCTTCTTCTAAATATACGAGATCGGGCAAGAAGAAGAAGAAGAAAATGGCAAAGAAGACTGGTTCTAGTGTTCCTCCCAAAGGAAAGGTTGTGAAGCCCAGCAAGTTGAAGGAGAAAACAATTGAGGACAATTGCCACCAATGTGGTAAGATTGGACATTGGAGACGCAATTGTCCAGACTACATAGCTTCCATCAGACGGGAGAGAGCCTCCGCATCAGGTATGTTTATTTTCCCTATCATTGATATCTCTTTGGCTCGTGAAGCCATTGGTTCTTGATGGGTTTTAGATTCTGCTAGTCCTACTCACATCTGTAATTCGTTGCAGGGATTAAAGGTCAGTAGAATGTTAAATCCAGGTGAGATGCAGCTGCGTTTTGGGAATGGAGAATCTTTATCTGCAACAGCCATTGGCGAATATGAGATTCGTCTATCCAAAGGCAACATCATTTTGACAGATTTTGTTTTTGTGCCTGGTTATGTAGCTAATATTATCTCCATGTTTGTATTAGATACAAAAGGATATCATTTACATATTAAGAATCGTTCTATGTATATTTATGATATGAATAATATTTTTTTCCACAAATGTTCGAATTCACAATGTCATTATATTTTGCATGACATTAAAGATGTTTATGAAATTTGGGATAATAAACGTAAAAGATCTGAAATAATTGATATCGAATTGTGGCATATGCGGTTAGGTCATATAGGTGTACGATGTTTGACCCAGTTGGTTAAGAATGGTCTTCATACAGTCTTTTCCAACATGTGAATCTTGTATTCAGGGTAAAATAACTAAAGCCTCATTTACTAGTGTTGGACATCGGACCACTGACTTATTGGAACTCGTACATAGTGATATATATTGCCCTATAAGTCAAACTGCTCATAGTGATTTTTCTTACTTCGTAACATTTACCGATGATTTATCATGGTATGGTTATGTTTACTTGATGAAACATAAATCGGAAACCTTTGAAACGTTCAAAGAATTTTGAAACGAAGTAGAAAAATAAACTGGTAAATTCATCAAATGCCTTCGATCAGATCGAGGCAGTGAATATATGTGTAGTGAATTCACCGAGTATCTTAAAGAGAATGGGATTCTCGCTCAATATACTCATTCGGATACTCCACAGTACAATGGAGTATCTGAAAGAAGAAATCAGACTTTATTGGATATGGTTCGATCTATGTTGAGTTTTATAGATCTGCCTTACTTTTGTGGGGGTATGCTCTTCTTACTGCTGTACATCTGCTGAATATGGTTCCTTCTAAAACTGTTCCTACTACTCCATATGAGATATGGGTTGGTAGGAAACCAAACCTTAAGTATATTAGGGTTGTCCTGAACACGTCAAGGTGACGCAGCAGGATAAAATTTTGCCTCGAATGTGAGAAGTTAGGTTTGTTGGATATCCTTCGAATTCCAGAGAATACCATTTCCATGATCCCGAGCATCGAAATGCGTTCGTAGCTCATTTTACCAGATTTCTTGAAGAAGAATTTTTGGCAGAAGGTGGTAATCATAGGATGGATGAGCTTGATGAAGTCCAACCTATAAATGACAGAACAATAGAGGAATCAGAAGTTCAAACAAAAACATAACCTTCAAGTTCCACTCTCCGTAGGTCTACTAGGATATCGAGGCCTTCTGAGGGATTGTATTTGATACATGATAAAAGTCTCGATGTGCTCCTTTTTTAGGAGACAGATCCATATACCTATAGAGAAGAAATGTTAGACATTGATTCCGTTAAATGGCAGGAAGCCATGAATTATGAAGTAGACTCTATGCATCATAATCAAGTATGGGATTTGGTTCCGCTTCCTGAGGGAATTGTTCTCGTAGGTTGTAAAAGGAAGTGCGGGCCTGATGGAAAGGTTGAAACGGTCAAGGCTCGACTGGTTGCTAAAGGTTACACTCAAAGGCTAGGTGTGGACTATGATGAAACCTTTTCACCAGTAGCGATGTTAAAGTATATTAGAATTTTGTTGGCTATCGCTGCTTACCATGATTATGATATTTGGCAAATGGATGTCAAAACGGCTTTTCTTAATGGATTTCTTGATGAAGAAATCTATATGGAACAGCCGGAGGGTTTTGTCTCCAGCCAAAATTCTAGCATGGTATGTAAGCTTAAGAAGTCTATTTATGGACTGAAACAAGCTTCGCGAAGTTGGAATCTTCATTTTGATAAGGTAATTAGAATGTCCGATTTTTTTAAAAACGAAGAAGAACCTTGTGTTTATAAGAAGGTTAGTAAGAGTATGATCGTGTTCTTAGTGTTTTATGTTGACGACATCCTGATCATTGGAAATGATCTTGGAATGATGCAGGGTGTTAAAACATACCTCTGTAAAAACCACTCCATGAAAGACTTAGGAGAAGCTTCATATATATTTGGTATAAAACTCTATAGAGATAGAGAAATGAAGCTGATTGGGTTATCCCAATCTTCGTACATTAATAAGATCTTAGAAAGGTACAACTTTAGCAATTGTAAAATTGCTAATATACCTTTTCGACATGGCATTCATCTTTCGAAGAAGATGTGTCCTCAAATGGAAGATGAAAATGCTAGAATGTCTAGTCATCCTTATGCATCATTCTTAGGAAGCATTATGTATGTCATGTTATGTACGAGATCTGATATTAATCATGCAGTAAGCTTTACTAACAGATATCAGTCAAATCCAGGTAAAGACCTTTGGATGGCCGTTAAACATATCCTAAAGTATCTAAAAGATACTAAGGATAAGTTTCTTAATTATGGAGAAGGTGATTTACAGATAAGAGGATATACAGATTCTGACTTTTAGTCAAATCCTGATGATAGAAAGTGTACCTCGGGCTTTGTATTTGTTGGGGTTTTATCAGGGCGGCGCAGCGGAAGGAGCGCGGTTCTGGCGAAATCGTAGTTTAAAATTTTTAAACTTACGAATAAATTATTTAATATCAAATATTAATAATTCATTCATATTTCACCTAAACTTATTTATTCGATATCAAATAACGACATAGATAATTTAGAAACTCCGTGAAACTTTTACGAAAGCGTTTTTCCCCAAAATAGCATAAAATGCATTTCCAACCGAAAAGACGGACCAATAAATATGGGGACTGCCCAAGTCAGCCCCAAAAACATTTGGACAGTTCGTGGACTGACCGAACAGTGACAGCTCACTGTTTGGGCAGTCGTTACCCGATAACTTTATTTTTCGCCGTTTTCGCGTAATTTTACTCAGAAACAATTTCTGGTATTTATTTTTCTTGGGAAATTAAAATAAACTTATTTATTTTAATTACTCAATACTTAAAAAACTGAAATTTTAAACCAAGAAATCAAATATCTTATAATTACCGAATTGACCCCATAACTTTGTATTTTGATCATTTTGGTCCTCAAATTGTCAAATACATATTTAAGTGATTTCAAATCAAACCCAAAATGATTTATACATGTCTAATACATGAAAATATAAATTGAAACACAAAATCCAATTTTTTGTCAAATTGCCGAGAACACCCAGAATTTTCCAATTTTTGTATTTTAGTCCTTTCTTGTTCAAAACAAGTCAATATCACATCCAATCAATCCCAAATTTAATATACATCATATATACATCATAATACACCACATATATGAAAATCCCCAAATTTGGAAAGGGTTACGTGTTGGACAATTATGACCCATATCGTAACTATTTGTACAGATCATGGTGTTGTTGTACAAATTAACTATGTGACAAAGGAGATTGCACTCTTATCATTTGTGATTAGATCACCAAGATATATAAATGATATGAGGTCCTTATGATTTGTTCCTGGATTGAGAATGATATGAGACAGTATCAGTCCACGAAGGATAAATCATTAAATATCCATAGTCAGAGTATTATCGAGATTGAACATCGATAAATGCGTAAAAGACTAGTATTACACTTGTGCGCGTTGTGAGGGCACAAACGGCATAGTTCTCATATATTTGGGTATAGGATACTCATGCAAGTGTAATATGAGGTTGTGTTTTACCGATGGTACGGGAAACAGCTTCGCTCTGGATAGACCCCCTCGGAATTCCATTGGTAGTATGACTATGTGTCTATGGAAGTCCGAAATCAGGGTAGGTATATTTGGTCTTAACCTGAGACTTGCACCGCTAATACTTGCGACAATCAATATACTTTGGTTTTGGTCGTCCAGGGCTTTAACAGGTTTTTTGTACGCCTCTGCTGGGTATATTGAGAATCGTAGTGTGTTGGGTGTGATGTCAAGATGAAAGTATCACTCCAATCATATGGAGATGATGATCGCGTAGGGATACATAACTAGTTCTCTAAAGGTTGCAACCATCGGGATAATATGACTTGGTCATGATTATCCGATAATAAAGAGATTAGTTGCTTGTCATCCGATATATGCTTCGTACGGGGCAGACACTGTACCAGCCCCAGACCTTGCATGTGATCATCCGATATTGGATCGAAATACGCAATACTACGTATACTACACTTGATACAGATCTTATATTCCTTTAAGGATATTTCTGGAGAATTGGGTAGGCATGACGCTTTGCTAGAAGCCAACATTGTCTTGTAAATCGGTATAAACGTAGTACTAGGTACTTACGTGTTCGGATAGTCCGATGACCGAATTTACTACCAACTTATCTGGGGATCTCATGGGTCGCTTCCCGTAGAAATCCCAACAATGGTAGCGATTGAAAAGCATGAAATTTGATTAGGGCTTAAAATTTGGGTAAAATGTGTTTGAGCATGTTTTAATTAAATTGTATGTTTGAGTATGCTTAAAACATGTTTTATTGAGGATTGATTAGATCAATTTGAAGAAATTGTGTTTGGAACATTTTTCCCCAAATTTCCTTACTTGGCCGAGAGGTGTAGATGCCCTAATTCTTGGTAATTTTTGTTTCGTTGATCATTGGATGACTTGAAACGATTGAGGATGTTGATTTAATGTTAATTTGGATTTAATTGGATTGAATTCGGAATTGACATAAAATTAGTCCCTATTGCCGAGAGCTATTAAGCATGTTTGGGTTTGCTTTTTTGTTAAATTGTGTTGGACATGATTTAATAATAATGAGCATGATTAATTAGGCTAATTGGTGTTTTGGAAATTTTAATTGGGTAATTAATTCTGCTATACACTTTATGTAATTAAATTGGGAATTCGGAATTTTTGTAATTTAATTATGTTGGGCCTATTTTGTGAAATATGGCTTAAGTGTTGTAATTGGGCTAATTGGGCTTGGTTGTACCAAGTTAGGTTTAGGCTAAATTGTTTGGATCCAATTGGGCCCAAAATCGCTTCCATAAAGCTCAAATGCGACTAATGGACCTTTAAAGTTTAATTGGGCCTAATGGGCCTAAATTGGTTTCTAGGCTTATGGGGTTACTCCTTGATTGGGTTTTGGTTATTGGGTTTGACCCGAGTTGACCAAAAGTCCACGCCTTAAAGAAATTAATTAAAAGCTCATTGGACTTTAATTAAATTGACGTTGGACGTTAATCGGGCTTTGAGACCCTTAACGATTAAATTTGGAATTTAAGTCGTAAAGGTTTATTAATAAAGTGTAGTATTTAATTTGGAATTAAATAGCGAATTAATATTAAATACAAATTGAATTTGATTTAATTTTGTAGTTTAATTTAATTCGAGAATTCGTACTTTGAGTACTTATTCGCAAAACAAGTTTGACTCGCGCAAAATCAAATCGTTGTTTGAACATTGGATGATCACTAATTATCAGATTAATTAATTTGATTAGATTGATTGATAACATGCTTGTGTGAATACATGGTTGCGATGCATGAATAATGTATATCGGATGGATATTAGATGGGTGGGGCAATTTTAGAAATTATTGTAATAAATTTGGAATTTATTAAATTGGACCTGCGTGTCCAGCCTTATTACCTCCTTATTCTTTGTATTCTCTTCTCACCTATTCCCCTCAATGTAAATGAGGTTTCTTTAGAAGTGTAGTGTATGAAGGGGTCTAATAGGGGTGAATCCGGTAACGCAGCGGAAGCGGTGAAAATCCGATTTTCAGATTTCAAAACTTTTTCTTGGATTAAATAAATAAACACATTTACCCAATAATCAAATAATGAAATAAAATTTCAATGAATCAAATTCAAGTGAAATTACCAAATTACCCTTATATGGTATTTTGTCCATTTTAGTCCGAAATTGATCCAATCAATTTTGAATGATTCTAAATCATTTCTAAGATGAACTTAGCATGTTCAAAACATCAAAAACCCAAAAGCCACAAAATCCCCAAATTTCCTTACAAATGCCGAGAGCACCAAATGGTGCCCAAGTTGACCATTTGGTCATTTCATGCTTCAAAACTCATCCAAATGAAATCCAATCAACATGAAACTTTGCATGCATCATATACACACCCAAATGCTCAACATATATGAAAACCCCCAAATTTGGAATTAGTTAGAAACCCTAATTTTTCAATTTCCACAAAATGGACAAATTAGGCTAATTACATAAATCAAATGTTTCAATCATCAATCTTTCATCCAATTCAAGTCTCAACACAATAAAACAACTCAAGATCAAATCTAGGTCATTTAAGAGTGGGTCAACAACTCTAGAATAGCAACATGGTTTCATAAACCTTAAAAGAATACATATAACTACACTAGTTACATTCTTTGTTCATCATACATGCTCAACACTTTTAAACAAACAAATTTCCATCATCAAAAACCACAAGAAATAAAGAAAAGAATAACTTAAGAACTCATGAGAGATAGCCTAGATCATAAGGAACAAATTCCTTTCTAATAGCAAGTTTAGAAACTTACAAAATCTAAGCTTTTCTTTAGGTTTTTCTTTCTCCTTCACTTTCTTTCTTTGTCTTTCTTCAATGGAACTTTTGTTTTTGGTAAAGTGAATTAGGTTAAGTGAAATGAAAAATGAAAAACAATTTATATGTGTAACAATTACATCTTGGCCGAAATTCATGGCCAAATGCAAGAAATTGTAATTTCAATTATCATAATGTCAACTTGCACAAATATCTTATAAACTACTTTATTAGATATTTATCTTGGTCAACAAATGCAACTAATGTCATTTACTTTAATTATCCTAAACAAGATATTTATATTTTAATTAATTTAATCATTTAACAATTAAATAATAATTAATTAATCAAATACAAATATATTAAATATATGTATAATATTTACATTAAATATTAAAAACATATATTCATTTAGGAAATAAGTCAAATAACTCATTTTGACTATTAATTAATGTGTATTTAAATTAATCAAGTATTAAATGTAAATACACAATAATTAAGTAAATGACTATCTAGTGTCTTTAGCATGTATCTTGCGTTTAACCATTAAACGACTTTATAAAATAATCAATATTATTTATTTATGTTGCTATAGTGCTCAACGAGTATGTTTCATTATTGAGACTCTCTAGGTTCAGGTATATCCGTCACGAAATCAAATTTCATGTCATAATCTATCCACCCGTAGATTATGACGATCACGGATAATCTCGCTAAACCATACAGGTCGAGGTCATCGCAAATGTATAATTCCTCCGTCACAGGTATCCGGATAAATCCCAGAGATATAGATATGAACGTCAAATCTCTATCGGGATTATCCAGTCGACTATTCTATTAGCAATCTCAAAAAGAATGTTTAGAACTAGCTTCTAAACTTACCACGGGCCCATGGTTTTATCTGATTGCTAATCATATGGACTACCTATGCTCTGGTACACAGAACTGACGGATCCTATCTTGACACGCATAGGACACCCTGAGGATCTGTCTACACCCAACGAACAGGCGGAGGTCTGATCTAAATAGATCGGTGACGTGACTGCCATCTAAGTGTAGAAGATGTCTCATGTGCCCACAATGGCATCTCAAGTCTAAGAATCACAAGTGCTACTCAACCCAAGAAGATTCTTATTGACGCTGGTGTACCATCCATTAAGAATCTCCGGTGAGTCGTTCAGTGTTTATCCGCTATAAACACCTACACGTCTATACTAGTCTCCAAGACTTATGGTTCATTGAGAAACCATTGGAATCATATATTCCAGTATACGACATGTACCGGTCTCAACGGGTTTACTATACTGACCAAGTAGTGTAAACCTTGACCAGGAACAGTCTGAGAATGACAACGTCATGATACAACTCAATGTCCGTTGCGACGCTTTTGCAACGGTACCATGACTATCTTTCTAAGGTCATTACGTCTTTACCATATAAAAGATTAGATTATATTATAGAAACTGCATATATTATTACTAATAATAATGTTTTACAGAAGTATTTAACAAAATACAACCGGGAATTGGCGCTCTGAGCACCAACCCCTACAGTGTAACGGGTAGAAGTAAATACCTGTGCTAGCGGGAGAGAAGAAAGAGAGAGATTTGATCTAGGATCAATGTGTAAAGTATCCATCCGCATATCATTATTATTTTATTATACGCGCTTTATTATGTATTTAGAATGCATGTTTAAGGGTGTATGATGATGAGACCTTAACAAATATAATAAATTGGTTGCCAATTTGCACGCGAAAAACCCTCGCAAAATATTAAGCGTTTTTCCTTCCATTGAGTGATTCTTACTCAAGATCCAAGACTGGCATTGGCTTGTTGGCCAAAGTCAAGGCCTTTGTCCGTCAAGGATGTGTTTGAATCACGAAGGCTTTGTTCCATATTGGTGTCTTGTCCAAGTTGTGGTTTGTTGGCCAAAGTCAGGACCACTTCTTGTCCATCGACATTGATTACGAAGCTTTCCATGGTCAATGGGTCGCGCTTAACTGGGATCACTAAGTTTATTGTGTCAAAGCCAAGGCTTAGTTGATTCAGAGGAAAAAGGTTAGGTAATATATTGGATATATTGGCATATATAAGATATATGTTTCGGACTTGGATGTCCCCCTACTGGATCTAGGAATTGGATTGGATCCAATTGATCTTAGAGATCTACCTAGTTAATTATCATACAATTTGTTGGCCAAAGTCAAGATTGTATGATATTTAACGGGATCATAGCCCACTGGGAAACACGGTTTCCCGAGTACTCGGCAGAGGGTTAGAGGCTCGCCGAAAAATAGTGGGAGGCAGAAATTGAATTTTCAATATTCGTTTAATTACTTGCCATACGCACTCAATCAAATATCATTCGTCAAATAAATTAAATGTTAGTTGGACTAATATTTAAATCGTTGTTTTATAAAACAGTTGGACTGTATTTAAACTAATTAAATTATAGTTGATTAAATAGTTGGACTATAATAATCATTATAATTAATAGTACCGAAATCGTTGATTAAATAGTTGGACTATTAGAATCAAGATAAATTGAAAGATTGACGTTTAATACATAACACTAGGGAAAATATATTTAAATGGTTTAATTTTCAAATTTGTAATAAATTTCAGGATGGTCCTGGAAAATAATAAGTTACTTTATTTGATAAAATAACATATTATGCCTAAGCCCGGAGTTAAGCAAATAGTAGAGCATAATCCTTGGAAGATTTATGTAATGATAACTATAGTGCTTAATCCATTAAGTTTGTCGCAGTAGACTCCTTAATTTATTTTTCAGAACTAAGGGTTAGATCCTTAAAGTATGATAATGAAATTGAAGGATCTTCATAAATCTATACTTAGATTTCAGAAGTAATAAATTGCAATACTTAACCCTTGGAGAGTTAATGGCTAATCTCAAGGAGACAAAGTCAAAGTTTGCAATTAGGCAAGTAGCGCAAGGCGCACCTTACTTCGATATTCTAGAAACCCAAGGCTTGGCCAAAGGCTTCTGGAATGTGGAAAAGGGCAAAGGCAAAGGCAAAATCATTATAATCTTCTAGGAAGATAAATGATATATCCTAAAATATCTGCCTAAATTGTGGCAAACGGGATCGTGGAAGCGTGACTGCCGTTTGGACAATGCATACATGAAGGAATTAAAGACGGTGCAAGGCTCCGGCTTTAAATATATTTGTCATAAATATGTTCACTACTAGTATTAAAATTGGATTTTAGATACTTAGTGTGATACATAAATATGTACTTATGTTTAGAATCTGCTATGAGCAGGATACTGACTTCAGATTGAGATTAATCTGCGAATTGGAAACGGGACGAAAATCGCTATTTCAACCGTAGATACCTAAGTTTAGGAACTACCCTTCGGGTACGTACTTAAATTAGGAAACTGTTATAATGTAACTAGTTTGACTAGGAACATTATCTATATATCAGTATTTATCCGTTGCGGATTTACCTTTTTATTATAGAACACTAAAGTGTTTTATTATATAAAGATGATATTGAGATAAACACATTAGATGTGAATAACAGTATTTATATTTTGAATATAAATAAATCTCAAACGTACAAAATGACAAACAAATAGCTCAAACTGATTTGATTAGATGAAACTTAATTGTGGCATTGTTGTCTGGGACACAATTAAACAAGACTCGTATATCCACACTTTTGAAGAGTGGATACTATGACAAATTTGATTCCATTCAAATAAAGTCTACGAATCTAGTTTATTGGGCAAAGTGCCTAAAACACATTTACTTGGTAAAAGTGCAAGTGCCACCGATCTGTTAGCCCTAGTTCATGGTGAAGCAAGTGGGCCCATATCTAGCTAGGCTAGAGGTGGATATGAATATTTCGTGACCTTTACGGATGTGGCATCTCGTTATGGTTATGTGTTTCTTTTGAAGAACACAAATCGGAAACTTTTAAAGTTTCGACACGAAATAGACAAAGAGATCGGCTAAAGTATTAAACTGTCACGGTAAGACCGTAATGGAAAATACTTAAGCAATAAGTTTCTTAAATACTTGAAAGAGTATAGTATTCTTTCAATGAGGACTCCTCCCAGAACACGTCAATTAGACGGTGTGTCCGAAAAGAGTAACCGAATTTTGTTGGACATGATAAGGTTAATCATGAGTCGCTCTGAGCTACCATTTCCTTCAACTGATACACATTAACAGTGCAGAACTTATTTAGAATAAGGTTCCATAAAAATCTGTTAGACAGATTTCATATTAGATATGAACAGGAAAGAAACCAGGTTTCTCATTCCTAATAGATTTGGATATGCTAGACATATGTTTGGATGATACCAAACTAAAACCCAAATTGGATAAGTGTCAAATTGTAGGTTATCCTAGGGATACTAAAGTATAGTACTTAAACAACTCACAAGAGAACAATTTAATTGTTGCTCGCCATGCGGTTTTCCTAAGAGGAACACCTATATGCAGTGGTAAGTGGGAGGATAGTAAAACTCGATGAAAATCGGAGTAATATTATTCCAGGCACCTATTCCTTAATGGAACACAAATAGTTCATCAATGATGAAACTATTCCAGTAATCTTCGAATACACAAGAACCGCGTATGTCAGAGAGAGTCATAAAATAACCTGCGGTATGGGTTTCTGATCTCACCTCATAAAGATGTTAATCTTTTTAGGAATACCAACTGACTATGTATGAGGAAGTGATACAAGGTATCGACTCCCTATTTATGGCAAAGTGCCATGAATCCGAAATGGATTCCATGTATACCAACTATGTTTAGATACTAGTTGATGTACCGTAAGGCATTGTGCCTACTGGTACTATATAAGTCTTCTAGGAAGACATACATGGAAGGCAACATACCAACTTACTAAGTTAGGCTTGTAGCGGAAGGGTATCGTTATCAACATTGTGTTGATTACGACGAAATCTTTTACCTGTTGCCATGGTAAATCCATTTGGTTAATGCTTGCTATTGCTGCATGTTTCATTTATGAAATATGTCAGCTTAACGGGAAAATCGCTTTCCTGAAAATGAAACCTTTTGGAGGATGTTTACAACATCCTGTCGGTTTTTTCGTACAAAAACTAGCAAACAAGGTTTGCAGGTTATTCGATCCATGTTTGGATTGAAGCAAGCATTGAGTTCTTGGAATTATCGTTTTGATGTAATCATAATAGTTCATGATTTAATTCAAAACGAAATGATTCTTGTGTATATAAGGAGGTTAGTGGGAGCGCACTGACAATAATATCCTATAAAATAATGATAATATGTCATTTCTTGGAAATGATAATCCCATAATTACAATCGGTGAAAGCTTGGCTTTCGAGAAAACTCTCCGAAGAACTCGTACATTGAAAAATGTACGTGACCTGGTGTCTCATATGCTTTGAGCATATAGATTCACAAACAGGCCAATCCAAGTCATAGTCACTGGATTAAAGTTAAGAACATCCATTAGTATCTTAGAGAACTAAGGATGCTGTCTTAAACTATGGAGAATGAGAACTTAAAGTGACTGGGTTCACTACTGCAAGTTTCCAGACCGATAAAACGACTAAAAGTCACAAACGATACTATACAGTTTGAATAACGGAACAGTGAGCTGGAAATCTTCCAAGCAGGATACTGTTACCGAATAAACAACAAATGCGGGTTATTGCTGCAGCTGAGGCAGCAATAGAAGCCATTTGGGTCGATAACAAATCTAATTAGATTATATATAATTCTTTTAGCAGCTGAGCTAGGCTTCAGCACAGGCTAAAGAATCAATGGTCTCATCAACGATCCAGATACATATTTCGATATTCATCTGATTTGTTCGGATCATACATCGTGGTGATGTGATGATCGAATAAATCGCATCAGATGATAATCAAGCAAATCCGCTGACGAAAGTCTTTCCTCAGCAATTTGAGCCAACCGTACATAGTTTGGGTGTTAGACACTCGAGTGACAGGTTATAGGCCAAGTGGGAGATTGTTGGACAATTATGACCCATAGCGTCACTATTTGTACAGATCATGGTGTTGTTGTACAAATTAACTATGTGACAAAGGAGATTGCATTCTTATCATTTGTGATTAGATCACCAAGATATATAAATGATAGGAGGTCCTTATGATTTGTTCCTGGATTGAGAATGATATGAGACAGTATCAGTCCACGAATGATAAATTATTAAATATCCATAGTCAGAGTATTATCGAGATTGGACATCGATAAATGCGTAAAAGACTAGTATTACACTTGTGCGCGTTGTGAGGGCACAAACGACATAGTTCTCATATATTTGGGTATATGATACTCATACAAGTGTAATAGGAGGTTGTGTTTTACCGATGGTACGGGAAACAGCTTCGCTCTGGATAGACCCCCTCGGAATTCCATTGGTAGTATGACTATGTGTCTATGGAAGTCCGAAATCAGGGTAGGTGTATTTGGTCTTAACCTGAGACTTGCACCACTAATACTTGCAACAATCAATATACTTTGGTTTTGGTCGTCCAGGGCTTTAACAGGTTCTGTGTACGCCTCTGCTGGGTATATTGAGAATCGTAGTGTGTTGGGTGTGATGTCAGGACAGAAGTATCACTCCAGTCATATGGAGATGATGATCGCGTAGGGATACAGAACTAGTTCTCTAAAGGGTTGCAACCATCGGGATAATATGACTTGGTCATGATTATCCGATAATAAAGAGACTAGTTGCTCGTCATCCGATATATGCTTCGTACGGGGCAGACACTGTACCAGCCTTAGGCCTTGCATGTGATCATCCGATACTGGATCGAAATACGCAATACTACGTATACTACGCCTGATACAGATCTTATATTCCTGTAAGGATATTTCTGGAGAATTGGGTAGGCATGGCGCTTTGCTAGAAGCCAACCTTGTCTTGTAAATCGGTATAAACGTAGTACTAGGTACTTACGTGTTCGAATAGTCCGACGATCGAATTTACTGCCAACATATCTGGGGATCTCATGGGTCGCTTCCCGTAGAAATCCCAACATTACAAACTCTAATTTTATAATTTCTTAAAATTGATAAAATACACCAAATTCAATACTTTAATCCAATATTTACCACACCAAACAAATCTCACCATCATGAAACAACTCAAGAATAATTATAGGTCATCAATGGGTGGCTTAGCAACTCTAGAATGGCAACAACATCATCAAATGGCCAAAAGAATGCTAATGAACTAATTTCATGCAATCGTTATTAACATGCATGCTTTCATCTTTATACAAGTTTACAACACAGTAATTCACATAATTTAATATTAGAGAAAATTCTAAACTACACAAGTTGAAGTATAGAATCATAGAAATAATTTCTTAGTTGAAGAAAGTTGAAAATAACTTATAAAACTCCAAGATTTTCAAGCTTTTTCCTATTCTTCTTCACTTTTTCCTCTCAATCTTTTACTTAGTGAATTTTAGAAACCTTGTTTCTTTTTTTGAAAAATGAAACAAAAATTACTTATATATATTTTTTTAGAAAAACGTGAGTTATAAAATAAATAAATATAAGAAATTCAATTTTTTTTTCCATTTCCATTTCCATTGGTTTGGTTTACTTGTAACACTTGATAACATTTATCTTAAAGTTAACTTTACAAGTGAACCATCCAAAACATGCCATTTCCTAATATTAATAATGGCATAAGATATTTAGTTTTTAATTGATTTAATTACTTAACAATTAAATAATTAAATACAAATATCTTAAATAAATTTATTATATTTACATTAAATATTTCAAATACATATATTAATGATATATGTCAAATATAATAATTTGATAATTAATTAATGTGTATTTAATAATATCAAATATTAAATGCAAATACACATTAATTACGAAATGATCATTAGGTCCATTTGCATGTATTTTTCGTTTAACGGTTAAACGATTTATAAATAATCTCCATTATTCATAAAAGTTGCCCTAGTGCTCTACGAGTATATTTCATTAGTGAGACTCTCTAGATTCAGGCATATCCATCACGAAATCAAATTTCGTGTCCATAATTTACCCATCCGTAAATTACCCATCCGTAAATTATGATGAACACGGATAAACTCTTTGAACCATACAGGTCGAGGTCATAGCATACTTATAAACTCTTCGTCACAGGTATTCGGATTATTCCAAAGATATAGATATAAACGTCAAATCTCTATAGGTATAATCTCGTCGACGTATCTATTAACAATCTTCTAAATAACACTAGGAACTTACTTCCAAAGTATACCACGGCCATGGATTTAACAGATTGCTAATCATGTAATGAATATTTATGTCATGTACACAAGACTGACGGATCCTATCTTGATACACACAGGATATCATGAGCATGAGTCCACACCCAACGAACATGTGAATGTCTGATCTTAATATATTGATGACGTGACTACCATCTAAGTGTGGAGGATAACTCATATATCTACAGTGATATCTCAAGTCAAAGAATCACTATGCTACTAAACTCGAGAAGATTCCTATTGATGTTGGTGTATGATCTATTAGGTAATCTTTGGTGAGTCGTTCGGTGTTTATCAAATAAACACCTACACGTCTATATGAGTCTCCCGAGACTTATGGTTTATTTGGATAAACCATCGGACCAAGTCCGATATACGACATATAATGGTCTCGGCATATTTTACTAACCGACCTGTGTCAGTAAATCTTGACCAGGAACTTAATTTGATAATATATTTCTAGTAGTGACGCTTCCCCATGTCAATTACAGCTACATTATATATTATCGGGACTTTGTCTAATATATATATATATATATATATAAACACGATTTAGTTTCAATCTAATGAACTAGATCAAATATATATAATAAAAGACAGGAGGTGCTACCATAATTAAGTAATATTATGGAAAAAGATATTGCTCATATTCATTAATCGGATATAAATACGATCCGGATTGGCGCTCCGAGCACCAACCCTAATAATTTCTCCAACTTGCTCTAGTGCCAATCCACGGTATCATATACACATCTTAATTGGTATCACATACGCATGGCCCTCACACACCTAGCGCTAAAAAGGTAGGCAACAACAAGTAAGCCCGCTATGACATATTGAGTTTGTCAAACAAACCCATTTTTTCTCTTAGCCAGCATCATTCATATTTTGTAGAAACTAAGTTCTACATCAATATGACTCAGATGTCACATCAACATTGTGCTTTAGCTACTAAGTTGTCTAAGTATTTATGGATCAAATCTAAAATATTATGTAGACAACCGCAAACACAACACTAATATCAAACTTTTAATCTACAAGGTCACTATGCAACTTCATAAGTCAATACTTCATAATTTGCATTTAATTCCACTCACACAGTAGAATCATTTGTGACACTCCCACTATATCTTTTCTGAATCTTTATGACGTAGACAGTCTAACGTCATAATTAGACTCAAAACTAATTTGACCCTAATGATTGCAAACTTTATTCTCCATTAATTAGAAATTCGTTCTTAATATCTCAAAGATAATAAAGAATATGTTTCATGACAAATTTTATGGTCTAGAGAAGTATCAAAATAACTCGTAACAATTACGATTAAATTGATATTTCTTATCGCACTCAATATAGTATCATTATGCCATCAGCATATGATGCATAAGATTGCTTAGACATTCTAATTAATATCTCTTTCGAAAAAGAAATCATCATTTACAAAAGATGAATATTATACATAAGACACAAATTAACTATCAAACAGTCATACTAACTGTCATACGGATAGTCTTGTTGTGTCCTTTATTAGATCATATCTAATGTACGATTAATATGAGTATCTCACAAGTCTCTTAGTTTTATATCTTATATAAAACTTTATATCAAATATAATAGAGAACACCCCCACTGCTTTAACGGAGAAAATAAGACTGAGGTAAATCTTTTTACCTCATAAACATCCATTATTATCTTAATAATGATAATGTCATTATAATATGAAACACTAGAAAGAAATTTGTATGTTCCCAATAACCTTTCTATCTCATATGTATTCTCTATACTTTGATAAAATCAGACAATTTGACTGATATCAAAATTAGAAAACACAAATTTCCAGATAGCTCATCTGAGTCTACAATAGGCTCTATAAACTAATATACTAAATTATAATCTTCGCATAATACAAACTCCAGGGCCATTCCAAAATGAACTTTTCAAACTAAGAAATAACAATGGATCTCTTATATGAAGAAACCATTCAGAAACGCCACTTTGTATTCTTTAGCTAAAATGCACAATTTAATATCATCATTAACCAACAGATCTTAAATTGTTCAATTAGTGCGACTAGAGACAAGTTTCCTCAGAATCTAAAATAGATTGCTGAGTATGACTTTTCTCACTGTCATACTATAAAGGCCAAACTTTTAATAAGATCACTTTGTTTTTACTGTGTAAACCATTTGCACATTTTATGAATGATTCATAATAAAAGCTCAATCCAGTTCCAAACTTGATCATAGTAAGCTACGAAAAATCTTAGATCTATGGTTTAATACTAATTTCTGGAATCGATATCAAATATGGTTCCCACTATAAATTATAGGATAATTTTCTTCGATAAGAAAACAACTGAACCATTAAGTATCAAATACTTTGCAAATGATTCTGACATCCTATTGAACTTATAGGGAAGAAAATAAAGGGTATTTTCATCTTATTAATTATGTAGTTCCATTTCTAGTTTATCACTCTCACATTTGACTTCAATAAGTCAAGTCTTTTCTACAATGGTCAACATCAAATGTTACTCACTAAGTGATAAAACAATTTTATTACTCATGATTGTAGAAAAGATATTCACTCGTGATCGTATTAAAAATATTCTATCATTTATTCTATTTAATAAAATAAATGATAAACTTATACTCGTGCCTCCAAGGCGCAAGTACTATCGATTATATAACCATTATACAAAAGAAATATTCAAATCTCAAACATTTCAAGATTCAAATTTTCTACTTGTACATATCATATATGTAACTGTAGAAACAAATGGAACATTAATTAAAATGATGAATTAGTGTTACTGGAGCATATCTCCAACAATATTGAAACTAATTCGGCAACACTCAATATCAAACGAATCAAATCTTATATAAGATTCGATTATTCCCACTTACTAATTCCGTCAAGATGGAATCATAGAAGAATTATATTGAGTAAAAATCATATTCATTCAATTACGTTAGAGAACTAATTGCCTTAAATTAATATGTCTGATCATATCAAACATCTTTGAACAATTCAAAGACTCACATGGAATTTTAAAGATACGATTTTCAAAACTTCAGATGAAATATCTTTGAACCAGTCAAAATATTATATCCGCGTTTTATCAAAAACATGTAACTAAGTCATGATGATTCATTGACTAAGTTACGAAATAAAGAAAACTACCTTAAGCAATTTACAACTTATTAAAGTAAATACATCAAATGTATCAGTTTAATAAATTTTCTGGTTCAATGACAATCATTGGTTAAATGAGATGTAATCACCTTCCTGAATACAATATTCATTAAATGGATAAGGATATATGGTGTGATCTGGTATCAGACCATCCTTTACTATATGGAATAAGTATCCAATACGTAAGTGATAAAATCTCATAAAACATTGTTCTAAGTTATTTACTTAACCGAATATTTTTCTTAATGTTTATCTATTCGTCAATGACACTACTAGTCATTTTAAAATATGTAACAACTGTCTACAGATAACAAGTAACTATCCAATAGTCGCAAGTTCTGATATCAAATATCGAAACAATAATTCAACAATATTTTAAATAACTAGACGGGAGATCTTATATCCAATATCTACAGTTGTCGTATTGTGAAAAATCAATATTTTCAATACACAACTATACACATCTTCTTTCTTTAACTTTATTATTTACCTTCAACTATTCACAACATTTGCAAATAATTGAAAAGAAAACAGTGTCTCACACGTGACCTCTGAATGTCACTAAAGCCAAGAAATGTTATTATTAGATAAGCAAATATCGAATGGGTTTTTCTTAATGCCAGTGAAGAATCTCAAAACATGAACTAATTCATGTCAATATTTACTGTATAAGAAATTATTCTTTCTAGAATGATTATATCATAGTCTATTCTAATCTAAAAGTTTAATTCTATCTAAATAATAGAATAAGGAAAAAACATAAGCGATAATTTTCATAATATTACACACTGCATTAGTTATGGATTTTTAACCAAGTAATGCCTCCCACTACTGTGTGTAATACCATAATCCCCAGTGGAAAATGAGAATTCAATAATTAAATTGAATTTCATATTGGGAAGTGGACCCCATAAATATACTTCGACATACAGCTTTGGCACATTTTCGCCTAGGTTTATTTACAGGTAGACAACTCATTGTCAATCACACTCGCTGTGACTCCTGATTTTGTCTTGACCGTTTCTCGTTGTGACAGCTTTGGCACGTTCACAGAAGGTGTATCAAGGCTTCACTTTGTTAGGGTTGGTGCTCTGAGCGTCAATTTTATTATGTATTTCCTTGAAAATACTAATGTTACATTTTATTATGAATAAAATGAATAGTTTCTTTTATATAACTTCTTTAATATGGTAAAGACGTAACAGACCTTAGAATGATTAGTTATGATACTCTTGCAAAAGCGCCGCAACTGACATTGAGTTGTATCATGACGTTGTCATTCTTAAACAGTTCCCGATCAAGGTTTACACTATTTGGTCAGTAAAGTAAACCTATTGAGACTAGTACATGTCATATATTGGAATCTTGGATTCCGATGGTTTCTCAATGAACCATGAGTCTTGGAGACTTGTATAGACGTGTAGGTGTTTATAGAGGATAGACACTGAACGACTCACCGTAGATTCTTAATTGATGGTACACCAACGTCAATAAAAATCTTCTCGGGTTGAGTGAGCATAGTGATTCTTTGACTTGAGATATCACAGTCAATATATGAGTTATCATCCCCACTTAGATGGCAGTCACGTCACCGATCTATTTAGATCAGACCTCCACATATTCGTTTGATGTGGACTGATGCTCATGATATCATGTGTATCAAAAAATGAGCTGCCAGCTCTATGTACAGAGCATAGGTATTCAATATAGAATTAGCAATCTGTTAAATCCATGGGCCCGTGGTACATTGTAGAAATTAGTTCTAAGTGTTATTAAGGGATTGCTAATTGAAACATCGACGTAATTATATCTATAGAGATTTGACGTTTGTATCTATATCTCTAGAATAATCCAGATACCTGTGACGGAGGGATTATACGTATGCAGTGACCTCGACCTGTATGATTCATAGAGTTTATCCGTGTTCGACATAATTTACGGATGAGTGAATTATGGACACGAAATTTGATTTCATGACGGATATGCCTGAATCTAGAGTCTCATCAATGAAATATACTCGTAGGGCACTAGGTCAACTGTTATGAATAATACTAATTATTTATAACTCGTTTAATAGTTAAACGAAAAATACATGCAATCGGGACCTAACGGTCATTTCTGAATTAATGTGTATTTGTATTTAATACTTGATTTTATTAAATACACATTAGTAAAATATCAATTTATGATATTTGACATATATGTAGGAGCGAAGCGGGGTTTACCGCTATGCCAATGATGTTCGGCGACCACGATACTGTTGGGCTCGCAGCCCGTAGAGAGTACGGATTAGCCAGTGATGAACTAAATCGGAGATAAATGAGTCACCACCCAACGTGAACTGAAAAAGATTTTAGGCCGCACTCACCCATCGCAAGGGAAGACCTCAAACCGTTGGGTTCGGAATGGTCTCTTACTTATGCCAGTATAATGTACGAGTTCACACAATGGTATAATCAAGTCTTAATGCAATTCATGCATAAAAGCGAATAAAAAATGTAATAACACGCCCAACCAAAATAATAATCACAATAACATAGTTCCAAAAGCATATTAAGTTGAGAAATATGAGATGTGACAACGAAAATCATAATAGACTATTCAAAAGCAAATGATTTATTAAGATGAATGGCAAAAAAAGGGTTAGTCACGCATATATGTGTATTTCCCGAGTGGCACGTGGAGTTATATCCCAAGTACAAACCGCACTACAGTCCATTCGGATTCGGCTACAGAATTTACGTCGAGTATACATCCGATATACCGCAAGGGATAATGACACTCATAATCATCAATGCAACATGAACAGATATATAAAATAGACACGAGATAATATAACAATGCATATATGTATAATCATCAACATGACCAAACATAAACAAAATAAAGGCGAAATAATAAATAACGATAAAGGTGAATAAATAAATAAATAAATAAAGATAAATAACGAAATGCCAAAACAGAAATGTGACCAGATATTTGGCCATCTTTGATGTAGTGTAACATCTCGCATAAGTCAGGATGCTACCGGCAGAAGACAGGCCAATACTGACTCCATAAGCCTAAGCCTAAGCCTAAGCCTAAGCCTCTGACGAAATTTCGGCATAACCTCTACTAAAAGTCATGCAACCTTGATTAAAGTCCAGCACCATCAAAAACCTATAGGGCCCAATACTCAATAAAACACTAAAATAATCAACTCAAAACATAATACCATTGGGCTCCATGCCCGAAAATGCGTATAAACAAAAACTTTTACAACTTAAATTTATACAATTCAATTCTCTATAACTTATCTCTTAAACAACTTGACTTGAATCCCCCAAGACCTAGTGACTGGCTGACTGCAACTCTGCTATCCGGCTCCTCAAGCTCTGAAAACTGTAGTCGACCTATCGGGTCACCAACCTGCAAAACTCAAAACACTGTTGGGGTGTGAGTCATAAGACTTAGTAAGTAACTACGCTCATTCTTTGAGCTGCAAACACACACAAAATTTGAATCATGTTTCTACATTATCCTGAGTTGTCTATCTGACCATGCAAACATATTCAAAGTCTGGATTAACTATATATCTTTTTATCCATTTTAAATATACATTTACTCATTACTAGTCTTTTCTATTTATTTACTTATACACACTCCATAATCTATTCACATCTTAAGATTTATAACATAATCAGCAAATTTCTATATTCTTTATCAAGTCAAGTTTCATTACGTTTTCATTGCGCTACTCTGATATCTTTAAAACTTGCCTACTTACTCCTCTACTAGTTCTATTCGGACTTTTACTATAGTTATCTTTCTTTTATCACATTGAAATATCATCAAATCGGATCTATAACAAAAAAAATTTTCTTTCAAACATTCATCACACTATCATCAATTGTATATGCATGCATATGTAGTCATGTTATCATGCACTATTATTCATAAAAGATTCTTCCTATGTAAACATACTTCTCACACAAACAATGACTAAATATACATATAAGTGTACTAATGCCATCATGCATCTTGTCAATTATATGCAACTCAAGTGATTTCTAGAATATATATATATGGTCAATATGCATAACTTATGAATTAGATTTTATTTTATCATGCCATGCATAATGAAAATACATTTTGAAAATCTTTTCTGAAAAACTATTTTCTGAAAATTGCTTTCTGAAACTCTTTATAAAACTTGTCTTTCTGAAATACTGTTTTCTAAAAACTGTTCATCTGAAAAACTATTTCTGAAAACTGAGGTTTCTTTCTGAAATTTGTATCTCTGAAGACTGAAAACTTTCTCTGAGTTCTGTGTCTCTGTCTTAAAAAAATGGGACGCAGGAGGGCGTTACGTATCGGTGTTCCCCCATACGCCTATTTGGAGGCAGAAGTGCAAATCCATGACATTGGGGCGTTACGTATCGCCGTCCCCCAAAGCATGCCAATACTGTCTCATATCTGGTGGTCTTGGGAGGTTACGCATGGCCGTCCCCCAAGCCACAATCTGGAGCTGGGGTGCGGATCTATGCTACCACCCAAGCTCAAAAACTAGGATTTTGGGGATCTGTCAACCCTAGTCCTGCTCGAGGATCTAAGAGCGTCCCCTCAGTCCTCCACATATGCACATGTCTCTGAATTCGTCAATTCCATAGTATCCGTCAATTCCAACGGAATCTCAAGTTACATACTGAGGTGAGTTTTCCCTCATGCCCCGAAAACATAAAATCATGCTTAAAATCTCAAGCTGTAAGTGACATTTTTTTGAAATGCATTTCTTTCAAAAGCATCATAAATTTTTCTTTAAAAACACTTTGAACTTCAAAATCATTTTTAACTTCTTTATCAATTTTTAAAAAGATCATAGAACACTTATATGCGAACCCATTCCTCATGCATTCACTTTTCCTAATTATATGCTTATCTATATTAACATGTATGTGCATGCAAATGTTCGTGAATTCTTTCAACTAAATGACATATGTATTTTATTTCTTATATGCTTTCATCATGCATGCTCAAGTTAACACGCATTAATACTTTTACAATTCTTACTTTATTGTTATTATGACTCAACACGTATATAATCAATACCATTACCATATATATATAACTTACCTACCATTCTTCACATCCATAATCTATAAACCCTATTAAAATAAACATTTCATATATTCTTAAATAGGCCAGTGGCAAGAGACATATCTTAGAACCTTAAAGTATCTTAAAAATACAATCAACATTTGTTCTCTTATTTACTAATTGAAGCACAGTTCCAGAAGATTCAAGACCATCCTATAAACATAACCATCTCCTCGTAATAGAATCTCTCTCTCTTTTAAACAAAACACCAATAACAAGAATATATATAATGTGACCAAACTTCACAAATTGTGCTGCAAATTGCAGCAAAGATGTAATTAAACTCAACTACGTCCCCAAATGATATCAAGTATGAAAGAAATTTGACTAATACTTTTCCGGTTGGATAGCCTCACACATACACAAAACTTCTCCATTTATCACATTTCTTGATCATCCCCATCAATTGCATTCAAAAATGTAACCCGCAACTTAAAAGTCCAAAATATCCAACCAAAAATGGAAACCCCACCGTACCTCTCCCACATGCATAACATGAATACAGAAACTTTATTAAACAATATCTCCATTTCAAAGCATAAACTTACCTTTTATTGGTACTGAGAGACACAAATCATTAATCAACATAACGACAATCATTTCTACCCCAACTATTAAAACTCATCTCCGGTAATCAAAGTGCCCCCAAATTCCTAGCTTGCCAATCAATTACGACAATAAAATGAAAGAGCCCACTGATTTTACCTCAATTAAAGTTTCTCAATACAATCAATCCACCAGTTTATTAAAAAAAAAAAAAAGAAATCGACAGTAAAGTCTATATCACACTTCGTATCACACAAGTTCAATGATCAAATCATACCATACATGTACCAAATAAAGATTTGTAAAATCAACATATGATTTCATGAATTATAATAACTACCTCATTACATGGTGACCTTAGCGCCAACTGCCTTCAATCAGTGTTATTTAAGGCGCAAGGCGCAAGGCGCACCGAGACGCAAAAGGTCCTGGAGCCTAGGCGCGCGCCTGAGGAATGTGAGGCGCAAAATATAACAAAATATGTAAAAATATATAGAAAAACAATGTATAAGATTGTTTCACACTATCAATTAGCCATAAATGATATTTAACTTCTTTTTTTTTTATAGTTCTTATCCTAAATTTCATTTATAAATTACAAGTTCATATCCAAAACCAAAAGCAGCAGCTGATAGTTTTTTTTTTTGGAGCAGCAGCTGCAAACTGCTGTGAATATCACAGCAGCCTGCAGCTGCTGTGAATATCACAGCAGCAGCAGCATGCAGCTGCAATCCAAAAAAAAATTAAAAAACAAAATAGAAAACAAAAATCTTACATACCTCTTAGAGTTTTATTCTTAGCCCTTAGGGAGAGGGAGATGGTGAGTTAGGGTTTTTTTGATTACTTGTTAGAGGGCTTGGGTGAGAGAGAGGGGGGGGGGGCGTGAGGGAGAGGAGAGTGTAAGGGAGAGTTAGTTTTTGTTTTGTTAATGCCAAAATCGGCAGTTAGGGTTTTGATTTAAGTCAAAAAATTGTGATTTGGGTTGGGTTATTTAGGTTTTTGGGTCGGGCTTGGGTGGGTTACAAAAATACAAAACGGGTCCTTTTTTGCGCCTAAGGCGCGCCTTTTCTTGACCACTCAGGCGCACGCCTCGACGCTTAGGCGCGCGCCTGAGTGGTGTCGCCTCGCCTGATGGTATATGAGGCGCATTGCCAGTCGCCTCTCCTGAGGCGCGCCTTTAATAACGCTGCCTTCAATACAAGCAATAATTTTCTCAGCCTCCTCTTCCTCTTATATATCTTATTATTCTAAGGTACTTTTTCATCGACATAAAATTCTAAGTAAAAATTAAACTCAATCCTACTACTTCTACTGTCATCACAAGTTCTCTACTATCACAATCTTAATTTTCAGATTTTCTTTACCCAAAATACATAAAACTTCATCATTTGCTTATTAAATCCCAACTTAACCAATTAATGAACTTACACCCTAACACTAGAAAATCCCAAAGCCTAGGGTTTCTGTCAATTCAAAATTCAATTTAGACCTGAATGACAAAATTATAATTAAATTAACTCAAGAATGTCATAGTGTACTTACTATTTTCACCCATTTGCGAAATCCCCCTTCTTCTTCATCTTCTTCCAATTTCGGTCTGCACCTTCTTCTTTCTCTCCTCCCTTTCTTCTCTCGGTTCCCTCTCTTTTCCCTCTTCTTGTCTTTTTTCTCGATCCGTCTCTCTCTCTCTCTCATCTCTCTCGGTCTCTCTGCTCTCTATCTCTTCTCATTGCTCCTCTCGGCCTGCTTCTATTCTTTCCCTTTTCGACCTTCCTCTGTCTCGGCCATTCTTAACTTTCTTTCTGTTTTCATTTTTCTCAGTGTTTGAATGTGTGTCATGCGTGTGTGTTGCTAATTGTGGCCATGGTGTGTGTGGGGGTTAGTGAGTGACGTGTGTGTGTTTTTTAATAATACATGTGTGTATTTTATATGTATATATATATATATATTATATATATATATATTATATATATATATATATTTGTGTGAGATGAATCTTGAAAAATATAGAAAAAAATATAATATATACATATATATATATATATTCTAGAAATTTCTAGGATCTATTTATTACTTTTGTTAATTTCAATTTTTCTCTTTCTAATTAATTCCATATTATTCTACAACTTATCCTTTGGAGGAAAAGTTTCCATTTATAATAACAATTGACCTCACGTTCGACTCGACCTCACGAGCGAAAATAAAATTGACGCAAACATGTTAAAATAACTCGGGATGTTACATTCACCCCCCCTTATATAGGATTCGTCCTCGAATCCTGAACTGGGCATATTAAAACCAAACAACAAGCAAAGACTGGAGACCAAACAACAAAGACTGAAAACCAAACATCAAACAAAGACCGATATGGTCCAAACAAAACATATACTTACTGAGATATTCGAATAGCCAGCAGCTGCAGTCACCGACACTCTATAAACCTCTGCTCTAATACCATCTTTGTAACATCCCGCCTAAGTCAGGATGCTACCGGCAGGAGACAGGCCAATCCTGACTCCATAAGCCTCTGCCTCTGCCTCTGCCTTTGACTCTGACGAAATTTCGGCACGACCTCTGCTAAAAGTCATGCAACCTGGATCAAAGTCCAGCACCATCAACAACCTATAGGGCCCAATACTCAATAAAACACTAAAATAATCAACTCAAAACATAATTACCATTGGGCTCTTTGCCCGAAAATGCGTATAAATAAAAACTTTTACAACTTAAATTTATACAATTCAATTCTCTATAATTAAACTCTTAAACAACTTGACTTGAATCCCCCAAGACCTGGTGACTAACTGACTGCAACTCTGCTATCCGGCTCCTCAAGCTCTGAAAACTGTGGTCGACCTATCGGGTCACCAATCTGGAAAACTCAAAACACTGTTGGGGTGTGAGTCGTAAGACTCAATAAGTAACTACGCTCATTCTTTGAGCTGCAAACACACACAAAATCTGAATCATGTTTCTACATTATCCTGAGTTGGCTATCTGACCATGCAAACATATTCAAAGTCTGGATTAACTATATATCTTTTTATTCATTTTAAATATACATTTACTCATTACTAGTCTTTTCTATTTATTTACTTATACACACTCCATAATCTATTCACATCTTAAGATTTATAACATCATCAGCAAATTTCTATATTCTTTATTAAGTCAAGTTCATTACATTTTTGCTGCGCTACTCTGATATCTTTAAAACTTGCCTACTTACTCCTCTACTAGTTCTATTCGGACTTTTACTATAGTTATCTTTCTTTTATCACATTGAAATATCATCAAATCGGATCTATAACATTTTTTTTTCTTTCAAACATTCATCACACTATCATCAATTGTATATGCATGCATATGTAGTTATGTTATCATGCACTATTATTCATAAAAGATTCTTCCTATGTAAACATACTGCTCACACAAACATTGACCAAATATACATATAAGTGTACTAATGCTATCATGCATCATGTCAATTATATGCAACTCAAGTGATTTCTAGAATATATATATGGTCAATATGCATAACTTATGAATTAGATTTTATTTTATCATGCCATGCATAATGAAAATACGTTTTGAAAATCTTTTCTGAAAAACTGTTTTCTGAAAATTGCTTTCTGAAACTCTTTATAAAACCTGTCTTTCTGAAATACTGTTTTCTAAAAACTGTTCATCTGAAAAACTGTTTCTGAAAACTGAGGTTTCTTTCTGAAATCTGTATCTCTGAAGACTGAAAAATTTCTCTGAGTTATGTGTCTCTGTCTTAAAAAAATTGGACGTATGAGGGCGTTACGTATCGCCGTCCCCCAAAGCATGCCACTACTGTCTCATATCTGGTGGTCTTGGGGCGTTACGTATCGCCGTCCCCCAAACCACAATCTGGAGCTGGGGGTGCGGATCTATGCTACCGCCCAAGCTCAAAAACCAAGATTTGGGGATCTGTCAACCCTAGTCCTGCTCGAGGATCTGAGAGCCTACCTTCAGTCCTCCACATGTGCATATGTCTCTGAATCCGTCAATTCCATAGTATCCGTCAATTCCAACTGAATCTCAAGTTACATACTGGGGTGAGTTTTCCCTCATGCCCCGAAAACATAAAATCATGCTTAAAATCTCAAGCTATAAGTGACCTTTTTTTGAAATGCATTTCTTTCAAAAGCATCATAAATTTTTCTTTAAAAACACTTTGAACTTCAAAATCATTTTAACTTTTTATCAATTTTTAAAAAAGATCATAGAACACTTATATGCGAACCCATTCCTCATGGGTTCACTTTTCCTAATTATATGCTTATCTATATTAACATGTATGTACATGCAAATGTTCGTGAATTCTTTCAACTAAATGACATATGTATTCTATTTCTTATATGCTTTCATCTTGCATGCTCAAGTTAACACGCATTAATACTTTTACAATTCTTACTTTATTGTTATTATGACTCAACACGCATATAATCAATACCATTACCATATATATATAACTTACCTACCATTCTTCACATCCATAATCTATAAACCCTATTAAAATAAACATTTCATATATTCTTATAGGCCAGTGGCAAGAGACATATCTTAGAGCCTTAAAGTATCTTAAAAATACAATCAACATTTGTTCTCTTATTTACTAATTGAAGTACAGTTCCAGAAGATTCAAGACTATCCTATAAACATAAACATCTCCTCGTAATAGAATCTCTCTCTCTTTTAAAACAAAACACCAATAACAAGAATATATATAATGTGACCAAACTTCACAAATTGTGCTTCAAATTGCAGCAAAGATGTAATTAAACTGAACTACGTCCCCAAATGATATCAAGTATGAAAGAAATTTGACTAATACTTTTCCGGTTGGATAGCCTCACACATACACAAAACTTCTCCATTTATCACATTTCTTGATCATCCCCATCAATTGCATTCAAAAATGTAACCCACAACTTAAAAGTCCAAAATATCCAACCAAAAATGGAAACCCCACCATACCTCTCCCACACGCATAACATGAATACAGAAACTTTATTAAACAATATCTGCATTTCAAAGCATAAACTTACCTTTTATTGGTACTGAGAGACACAAATCATTAATCAACATAACGACAATCATTTCTACCCCAACTATTAAAACTCATCTCAGGTAATCAAAGTGCCCCCAAATTCCTAGCTTGCCAATCAATTACGACAATAAAATGAAAGAGCCCACTGATTTTACCTCAATTAAAGTTTCTCAATACAATCAATCCACCAGTTTATTAAAAAAAAAAAAAATCGACAGTAAAGTCTATATCACACTTTGTATCACACAAGTTCAATGATCAAATCATACCATACATGTACCAAATAAAGATTTGTAAAATCAACATATGATTTCATGAATTATAATAACTACCTCATTACATGGTGACCTTAGCGCCAACTGCCTTCAATACAAGCAATAATTTTCTCAGCCTCCTCTTCCTCTTATATATCTTATTATTCTAAGGTACTTTTTCATCGACATAAAATTCTAGGTAAGAATTAAACCCAATCCTACTACTTCTACTGTCATCACAATTTCTCTACTATCACAATCTTAATTTTCAGATTTTCTTTACCCAAAATACATAAAACTTCATCATTTGCTTATTAAATCCCAACTTAACCAATTAATGAACTTACACCCTAACACTAGAAAATCCCAAATCCTAGGGTTTCTGTCAATTCAAAATTCAATCTAGACCTGAATGACAAAATTATAATTAAATTAACTCAAGAAAGTCATAGTGTACTTACTATTTTCACCCATTTGCGAAATCCCCCTTCTTCTTCATCTTCTTCCTATTTCGGTCTGCACCTTCTTCTTTCTCTCCTCCCTTTCTTCTCTCGGTTCCCTCTCTTTTCCCTCTTCTTGTCTTTTTTCTCGATCCCTCTCTCTCTCTCTCATCTCTATCGGTCTCTCTGCTCTCTATCTCTTCTCATTGCTCCTCTCGGCCTGCTTCTATTCTTTCCCTTTTCGGCCTTCCTCTGTCTCGGCCATTCTTAACTTTCTTTCTATTTTCATTTTTCTCAGTGTTTGAATGTGTGTCATGCGTGTGTGTTGCTAATTGTGGCCATGTGTGTGTGGGGGTTAGTGAGTGACGTGTGTGGTTTTTTAATAATACCTGTGTGTATTTTATATGTATATATATATATATATTTCTGTGAGATGAATCTAGAAAAATATAGAAAATAAAATAATATATATATATATATATATTCTAGAAATTTCTAGGATCTATTTATTATTTTTGTTAATTCCAATTTTTCTTTTTCTAATTAATTCCATATTATTCTACAACTTATCCTTTAGAGGAAAAGTTTCCATTTATAATAACAATTAACCTCGCGTTCGACTCGACCTTACGAGCGAAAATAAAATTTACGCAAACATGTTAAAATAATTCGGGATGTTACATTCACCCTCCACCCCCCCTTATATAGGATTCGTCCTCGAATCCTGAACTGGGCATATTAAACCAAAAAACAAGCAAAGACTAGAGACCAAACAACAAACAAATACTGAAAACCAAACATCAAACAAAGACCGATATGGTCCAAACAAAACATATACTTACTGAGATATTCGAATAGCCAGCAGCTGCAGTCACCGACACTCTATAAACCTCTGCTCTGATACCATCTTTGTAACATCCCGCCTAAGCCAGGATGCTACCGGCAGGAGACAGGCCAATCCTGACTCCATAAGCCTCTGACTCTGACGAAATTTCGGCATGACCTCTGTTAAAAGTCATGCAACATGGATCAACGTCCAGCACCATCAACAACTTATAGGGCCCAATACTCAATAAAACACTCAAATAATCAACTCAAAACATAATACCATTGGGCTCCGTGCCTGAAAATGCGTATAAATAAAAACTTTTACAACTTAAATTTATACAATTCAATTCTCTATAACTAAACTCTTAAACAACTTGACTTGAATCCCCCAAGACCTGGTGACTAGCTGACTGCAACTCTGCTATCCGGCTCCTCAAGCTCTGAAAACCGTGGTCGACCTATCGGGTCACCAACCTGCAAAACTCAAAACACTGTTGGGGTGTGAGTCGTAAGACTCAGTAAGTAACTACGCTCATTCTTTGAGCTGCAAACACACACAAAATCTGAATCATGTTTCTACATTATCCTGAGTTCTCTATCTGACCATGCAAACATATTCAAAGTCTGGATTAACTATATATCTTTTTATCCATTTTAAATATACATTTACTCATTACTAGTCTTTTCTGTTTTCATTTTTCTCAGTGTTTGAATGTGTGTCATGCGTGTGTGTTGCTAATTGTGGCCATGTGTGTGTGGGGGTTAGTGAGTGACGTGTGTGTTTTTTAATAATACATGTGTGTATTATATATATATATATATATATATATATATATTCTAGAAATTTCTAGGATATATTTATTACTTTTGTTAATTCCAATTTTTCCCTTTCTAATTAATTCCATATTATTCTACATCTTTTGGAGGAAAAGTTTCCATTTATAATAACAATTGACCTCGCGTTCGACTCGGCCTCACGAGCGAAAATAAAATTTACGCAAACATGCTAAAATAACTCGGGATGTTACATGTAGGACTTCGCATACCCAGCTGGACGTATTTCACGTCCAGCCAAACACACAGCGTCCAAAACTATAAAATAAATATGGTAAGGGTGCCCTCAGGTCTTACCTTTTAAGTTATTTTCTCATAAGTGCATTAGGCCGTTGTCGGAAGTATCGCTGGTTTGCTAGTTTGCTGTTTTTGGTTGCTGATTTGCTGTTTCTACTAACTGATTCGCTGTTTGTGCTCACTGTTTTTGTTTTCTTTACGCTGCTTGTTGCTTCTTCTTTTTTTTTTTTTTTTCAGTTTTTGTTGTTTTTTCGATTTTTTCCCTCTCCTCACACTGTTTTGTTGTTTTTTTTTCTCCTTCTCCTCACGCTGTTTTGTTGTTTTTCGGTGGTTCCCCTTTTCTTTCTGTTTTCTTTTTTTCGATGGTTCCTTTTTTTCTTTATGTTTTCTTTTTTTTAATGGTTCCCTTCTTTCTTTTTTTTTTTTTGTGGTTCCCTCTCTCTTTTTTAGTGATCCCCTAGGTTTTTTTCCTCAAGTTGCCGCCCCCCAGAAGAAAAAGAAGAGTCTCATTTGGCCGGTCCTCACCCTTTTCTTTTATAGTTGATGCCTCCTAGTGTTTTCTTATTTTTTTCCTTCAATGTTGTCGTCATTTTCTCTCTCTTCCCTTTTGTTTCAAGATTTTCTTTTCCATATAATGTGCTTAAGAGATTTACAAGGAATACTCAAATCACTTATATTAGGAAGGGTGAATTCTTTCTAGTTTGGGCCTAGGATCTTGCATATTTGGCAATAAGGGGATTTCAAATCTTTGTTAATTTCATGAGGATGAGATCCCAAAATCTCATTAAATTGGAAAGTGTTGATGCTCTCATAACTAAGGAGATTTTATCATATTTGGGAAGATTATGCATGGGCCGCATGGTTAGAGGGTGGATAGGCAGAAGTTGAAGGGTGTAAGGGCTGATTTTGTGGGCTATATGGGCCGGTTGCATGGGCTGCATGGTGGGTCTGAAGCTAAGGTTTGAAGCAGAGGCTTGACTGAGCGAATTCGAGGTTGGCTAGTGAGTCTGAATCCGATGAGGGGCTAATTTGGAGGTTTTCCTTAATTCCGGCATTCTTTTTTCGTAACTTCTGTAAATTTTCAGGTAGTGCCTCCATATGAGGCTCATCATCAAGCTCATGCAAAAATACAGTGCCTACAGTCGCCCCCACTTTGATGGGGCTTGTGCAGTGTATGGCAATGACAACCCTATCAAAGTCATGCATACATTTTTACTTACCTGGTTCGTCGGCCGTTGCCGGACTTACCTGTTGTTTCACTACCTTTGTGAGATGCTTCAATCTCTGGGATTTATTCCCGAACTAAGTTTAGTTGATGGCGAGGTGCTTCAAACAGTGAGATTCAATCTCGAACCATACTGAGTGTAGGATGCTTCGATCTCTGGGATTCATTCCTGAACTGACGGTGAGGCGCTTCGACCTTTGGGATTTATTCCCGAACCATACTTGGTGTGAGATGCTTCGATCTCTGGGATTCATTCCCGAACTATTGATAATGTGGGCCTCGACCCTGTGATTCATTCCCAAATATGTTGATAATATGGGCCTCGACCCTGAGATTTCTTCCTGAATTGTCGAACTGATGGTGGTGAGGAACTGTAGGAAACGCTTTCCTCGCGCAGCAGAAGCGATTAGGCACACGGATCGACCTTGAAAAATATTTATGTCTTCTCTTCCTTAAAGCCGAATGGAACCAGCACTTATACTAAGTTTTGCTTCTATTTCAGACAAGATCTCAGCCTCGGAATACGCGTGAAACAGTCCCCGAACAGCCCCCGAACTGCAGTGAATTATTGGACTGTTTTACAGACGTTACACACGCGAACTGCACCCAAAACAACCCCTGATTTTGTGACCTGCTGTAGCATTTTAGGTCTGATTTTTCCACTCAAAAACAATCCTAAATCAGCCCCAAAAAGTCACCAAGGTGTTTCCCAAAACCCGAATTAAAAAAAATCAAAACCGAGCCCCGATTGTAACAAGTGAAGTGCGGCAATGAGGTATTATTGTTCCTCAATGACGTGACTTACAAGAATAAAGAAGAAGATGATTTGTTCAACGCCACAAGATCTTCCGAGCTATGAATCGTTACCAACGGAAAGTAGTGTGGGCTACATACACAAACAAATCCCTAAACGTTTTAGAGATTAAATCACACACTAATAATATTTTTCTAATTCTTGTTCTTCAAAATTGTTTCTCAACTTTTGAGAGAATTGTGAAGAAGAAGAAGGTGGCTAGGGTTTGGAATGAGAGTCCTCCTCAAAAGAAAATCAAGTTTTCCTTTTATACTTAGGTCAATTTTGTTTCACTCAAACAAAACAACCAATCCCCTCCCTAAGGTAGAATTCGGCCAAGGCTAGGATTTTTGATTAAATTTTGTTTCCAAAATAAACAAATCATATTCCTTATACACCAAGGAATTCGGCCAAGGCTAGGATTTTTGATTAAATTTTGTTTCCAAAATAAACAAATCATATTCCTTATACATCAAGGAATTCGGCCATGCCCTTTATTTCTTCATTAATTTTGTAACAATATTATTTATTTTCCATAAAGTCAATATATGTTACAAATTAAATATATGATTAATATTTTGAAAGTCATTACTTCCAAAATTAAATCAATGGTTTCCAAAACCCATAATATAGAAATTACAATCTTAGCCTTATTAAATTATATCATATATATAATTCAATATTTTATATTTAATAATTATCATATAATTATTAATACCATACATTAACTTTTAATGTATAGTTTCAAGTGTGACATAATTAATATTATTAATCATATTAATAATATTTATTCTTTTGTGAGTATATAATTAGACTATCCAATTATATTAAATCCGCTATAGTAAATCGAGCTAGCACGGGGACCAAATGGACCCACGGTTCCGAGCTCCAATAATCTCGAAATATTAATTAAGCTCTTAATTAGATATTCCGAATTATTAACTCCGGGTTATTCGACTAAAAACCCGAAGTTGCACTCTCGTTGCCGCAGATGAAATATTAAGTCGAACTAAGTCGTTGTCCATCGATATAGTCATTACATACGAATTGATCATTCACGAGTATCTTGTAATTAGAGCCGGGTCATAATGTCCGTTATACCCCTCTAATTATTATTTTTACCTTAAGTACGATTGAATCTTTAATGAACGATTTATTCATAACTATTATGAATATTAATCTTTCTGTTCGTAATAGAAAGACTTGAGCGCTCAAATCGTTCAAGTACCGAATCAATCTTCAAGAAAGATACTCATCTACTTCTCGCAAGAAGGAGTGAACTCCATGTCTATGTAAAACGTTCCCAGCTACAAAACAAATTGTGCCCCCAAAGTACGTAGCTATTGGTCGGGACTGCTACACCAACCTCACCTTTGTAAATCAAATGACACAGCCTGTCATGCAGGAGTTCGTAGTACACTCAGGATTAAGATCAATCCATATATGACCATCAAGTAGATTGAAATGACTTTCTTTGCTTAACGAATATTATAAGAATGTCATTTCTATCTGGGTACAGTCCTATATGATCGCATCATACAAGGTGCCTCCATTCTCATGTCTCTACATGGACGATCCGGATTAAGATCGCCATACGAATATAGAATGGACCGCAGCTATAGATAAACCACAAAAAAGTACCCGCTTTGTTTGCTCTCTATGGACTATTTAAGATTACTAACTTCAGACTTAAATCCTCTGGTGTATGACACTCATACACTAAGTCTGAAGGTACATAAGTAATCTACGGTATTTACGAAGATATATAATATGCGAAAAATAAACAAACAATTTGATAAATGAATAATGCATCGATTTATTTCAAAACACATGAAACCGTTTACATCACATGTAGCTCTAGGGCATACATCCCAACAATCTCCCACTTGCACTAGAGCAAATGGGACATGTCACGTAATCCTAGACCATCTAGGTGACCTTCAAAAACTTTAGCCGGCAAGGTCTTTGTAAAGGGATCAGCAAGGTTCTCTGCGGATGCAATCTTTGTGACGGTAACGTATCCTCTCTGCACTATCTCCCTGATGAGATGATATTTCCTCTCTATATGCTTTCCTCTATTGTGGCTTCTTGGTTATTTGGAGTTTGCCACCGCTCCACTATTATCGTAATAGAGGGTGAGTGGTCTATCCATATCTGGAACAACTTCCAGATATCCCAAGAATTTACGGAGCCAGACTGATTCCTTAGCCGCTTCACAAGCCGCTACATATTCAGCCTCCATGGTGGAGTCAGCAATACAAGATTGCTTTATACTCCGCCATACAATAGCCCCACCACCTAGGGTGAACACTGATCCAGATGTAGATTTCCTGGAATCAACATCTGTCTGAAAATTAGAGTCTGTATATCCCCTAAGGATCATATCCTCACTGGAATATACAAGCATATAATCTCTCGTTCTCTTAAGATACTTGAGAATGTGTTTCACAGCCACCCAGTGATCCAATCCTGGGTTTGACTGAAACCTACTGAGTACTCCCACTGCAAAACAGATGTCCGGTCTCGTGCATAACATGGCATACATGAGACTACCAACTGCTGAGGCGTATGGGATATGTCTCATTTCCTCAACATCCTGAGGTGTCTTAGGAGACTGTTCCTTCGACAAATGAATTCCATGCGGAATAAAGCAGATTGTCTTTCTTGGAATTCTGCATCCCAAATCGCACAAGGATCTTTTCGATATAGGATGCCTGAGACATAGCTAACGGTCGTTTCTTGCGATCCCGAAGTATCTGGATCCCAAGAACATAACTGGCCTCTCCTAAATATTTCATTTGGAATTGGTCATCTAGCCAGTTTTTCACGTCTGATAATATCCTTACATCATTCCTAATGAGTAAAATATCATCAACGTATAAAACAAGAAAAACCACCTTCCCGTCAATGACGCGCTTGTATACACAAGGCTCATCAACATTCTGCTCAAAATTATAAGACTTGATTGTTGAGTCAAATCTTATATTCCAAGATCGAGATGCCTGCTTGAGTCCATAAATGGACCTTTGCAGTTTGTAAACATTTTTCTCTTGACCTTGGGCGATGAACCCTTCTGGTTGTATCATATAGATACTTTCATCATGATTGCCATTCAAGATTGCAGTATTGACATCCATTTGCCAAATTTCATAGTCATAATATGCGGCAATGGATAGAAGAGTGCGGATGGATTTAAGCATAGCTACTGGCGAGAAAGTTTCATCATAGTCAACTCTCTCTTTCTGGGTATAACCCTTGGCCACTAGTCTAGCTTTGAAGGTCTGTACCTTCCCATCTTATCCCCTCTTCCTCTTGTAGATCCACTTGCAACCTATAGGTTTCACCCCATCAGGTTGGTCTACAAGTTTCCAGACCGAGTTGGAGTACATGGACTCCATCTCTAGGTTCATGGCTTTAAGCCATTCCACTTTGTCAGAATCATCCATTGCACTACTGTAGGTCAATGGATCATCTATGCCGTCACTGGAGGCGACAACTTCTGCCTCTCCAACCCCTAGGTAGCGATCAGGTTGTCGTATGACCCTCCCACTGCGTCTATGTGGTAGATCATTCTGACTGGGTAGCATCTGACTATCAGATGTTGAAGGTGCTATGTATTTGTCAACTTTCATTGACGATGGCGTGCTGGTCGAACCAGTAAGTAACTCCTCGAGTAATATTTTACTACGAGGCTTGAACCCCCTCATATAGTCCTCCTCTAGAAACGTAGCATTTGTCGATACAAATACTTTGTTATCATCAGGACTGTAGAAGAATCCACCCCTAGTCTCCTAAGGGTAGCCTACAAATAGGCACACCTGAGAACGTGGCTCCAACTTTGTAGTCTTATTCTTCAACACATGTGCTGGACACCCCCATATGCGGAAATGTTGTAAACTAGTTTTACGACCATTCCACTGTTGGGGTTGGTGCTTAGAGCGCCAATCCGGACCGTATTTATGTCTGACTCATGAATACGATCATCCCCTTATTCCATAATATTAATTATTTATGGTTGCACCTCTTGTTTTTATATACATATTCGATCTGATTACGATTAGATTGAAACTAAATGTGGTTTAGTGATATGTATATATTAGACAAAGGCCCGATAATATATAATGCAGTACACAGTTACAAAGTTAGTTTGTAATTGACATTGGGAAGTGTCACTACTATATGTATATTATCAAACATAGTTCCTGGTCAATATTTGCTAACACGGGTCGGTTAGTCAAATCCGTTGAGACCAGTACATGTCGTATATCGAGACTTGGTCCGATGGTTTATCGCAATGAACCATGAATCTATGGAGACTCGTATAGACGTGTAGGTGTTTATAGTGGATAAACACTGAACGGCTCACCGAAGATTCTTAATGGATGGTACACCAACGTCAATAAGAATCTTCTCGGGTTGAGTAGCATAGTGGTCCTTCGACTTGAGACACCACTGTGGATGTATGAGACATCCTCCACACTTAGATGGCAGTCACGTCCCCGATCTATTTAGATCAGACCTTCGCCTGTTCGTTGGGTGTGGACCGATCCTCATGGTATCCTGTGTGTGTCAAGATAGGATCCGTCAGTTCTGTGTACAGAGCATAGGTAGTCCATATATAATTAGCAGTCTGTTAAATCTATGGCTACAGTATACTTCGGAAGTAAGTTCCGATTGTTATTTAGAGATTGCTAATGAATACGTCGACGGGATAATACCTATAGAGATTTGACGTTTACATCTATATCTCTGGGATTATCCGGATACCTGTGACGGAGGGATTATATGTATGCAATGACCTCGACCTGTATGATTCAACTAGTTTATCTGTGATCGTCATAATCTACGGGTGGATAGATTATGGACACGAAATTGGATTTCGTGACGGATATACCTGAATCTAGAGAGTCTCAATTATGAAATATACTCGTAGAGCACTATAGCAACATTAATAAATAATATTGATTATTTATTAAGTCGTTTAAAGGTTAAACGCAAAATACATGCTAAAGGACCCGATAGTCATTTAGTTAATTATTGTGTATTTACATTTAATACTTGATTAATTTAAATACACATTAATTAATAGTCAAATTGAGATATTTGACTAATATCCTAAATAAATATATGTATTTGATATTTAATGTAAATATTATACATATATTTAATATATTTGTATTTGATTAATTAATTAATTATTTAATTGTTAAATGATTAAATTAATTAAAATATAAATATCTTAACTTAGGATATTTGAATTAAATGGCATGGTTGCCTTTGTTGACCAAGTGATAAATATCTAATAAAGTGTTTTTTAGATATTTAATCAAGTTGATCAAATTTTTGTTAAATGAATTTGAAATGAAATTTTGGTATATATGTATACATAATTTCGGCCAAGACCCTTATTTAAATATAATGGTTATATTTTTGAGTTGCAATTGTTGACTTACTTTATTCATTAAATTGTTTGATGATTAAAGTTGCAAGTTGATAAGCAAAATTAAATGAAATAAAATATCATGATATTTTGTATATTTCTCCACCAATTTCGGCCAAGGCTTCTTTTGGAGGAGGTATATATTGTTTCATTTCATTTTAGGGTTGAGGGAGTTCATTTGATACCAAAATAAACATAAAAGAATTTGAGAGAAAAGCTTGAAGCCTAAAGTAAGATGGCTTGGAAAATTATGATTTTGTAAGTTATCTTTCAAAGTCTTCAACATGAAAATTGTTTCTAACATGCTTAGCATCATTTTGTGTTGCTTTGTTGTTGTCTCTCTTCTTATAGTTTGTGTTTTATTTGGTTGTGAACTTTGATGAAAGTGTTGAGCATGTATAATGGAGAAAGCTTGTGACTAGTGTAGTTATAAGTATTCTTTTATGGTTTTGGAAACCTTGTTGCTAATCTAGAGTAGTTGACCCACTCTTAGATGACCTAGATTTGATCTTGAGTTGTTTCATTGTGTTGAGACTTTGATTGGATGGAAGAAACATGATTTAAGTATTGGATTTAACCAATTTGGTCTAATTTGTCCAATTTGAAGAAATTGAAAACTTAGGGTTCATGACCAATTCCAAATTTGGGGCTTTTCATATATGTTGTGTATTTGGATGTTTATATGATGCATATAAAGTTTCATGTTCATTGGATTACATCTTGATGTGTTTTGATGCATGAAATGACAAAGTGCACACTTTGGCACCAAAGTGGTGCATTCACCCAAATGACTAAATTTGGGGATTTATGTTGCTTTTGGTGTTTTGATGTTTTGAAAATGCTAATTTAATCTTAGAAATTATTTAGAATCATTCAAAATTGATTTGATCAATTTCGGACTAAAATGGACTAAATACCAAGTGTAAGGGCAATTCGGTAAATTCACTTAAATATGATTTGTTTGAATTTTATTTCATAATTTGATTATTGGATAATTAAATAAATATGTTTATTTAATTAATCCGAGAAAAAGTTTTGAAATCGGAAAATTTGATTTTCCACCGCTTCCGCTGCGTTACCGGATTTAGCCCCTAAAACCCCTACAAAATGGTATCAGAGCGAGTCTGATTCTAGGCCTCCATAAATGATTAGCTATTTTATTCAATGTTTAATCATGTTTTCTTGACTTTATACATGCATGTTATAATCTAATTTGATTAGATTTAGGGTGTATAACACTTAATGGAATATCCCCGCTTAATAAGGTTTTAAAGTAACTAGTATTTGGAATACTTGTTTCTTGGTCCGTCTTGTCAATACGGTTTATAAATATCTTTTCGTTGACTACATCCGAGACCGTGCCTCTGCTGTGAGGTGTAGCTGATAGAAATTTATTTATGCCGAATGTATATTAGATACTAGATAAATTCAAGCGAAAGCGGAATCCTGAACGTGCCCTAGCTGTTCGGGTTATGCAAGTAACTTGAGTTTATCATTGACAAGTTTAACCTTGGTACGTCTCCTTGTGGGCCTGCCTTCGCAGTGACAACGAGAAACGGCCAGGACCGGAACCTTGGAGTCACTAGTGAGTGATTGACATTAGTTGTCTACCTGTGAATATACGTAGGCGAGACCGTGCCTCTGCTGTGAGTCGAAATATATTCATGGGGTCATTTCCATTATGGAATTCGATTTAATTATTGAATTCTCTTCTTTCCGTTGGGGATTACGGGATTACGTAAAAATAGTGGGAGGCACTTCTAAGTTTAAAATATTCCATAACTTAGGCAGTGTATGTTATTATGGAAATTGCTGTTTGTTTGTTTCCTTATTCTATAGTAGATAGAATTAAACTTTTATTTACTGCACACATATTTTGATATGTTATCTGACTAGACTCTTGGTTGCAGTTATTCTAGAATAGGTTCTAGATACTAATAGACTAGGATATTATTAGATTAGTCTAAACCATCGGGAACTGTTTTTCCGATTTTCTTGAAAAATAAAGATGGTTAATGACTTAGTTTCTAAGTCATGATAGATAATCTAGATAGATATCCCCTTTAGGATATAATACTTTAGAGACAATAGTTTCTTATGCAGTAAGAATTGACTTGAATTAGTTCATGTCTCGAGATTCTTGACTGGCATTTAGAAAGCCATATTAGGTATTTGTTTATCTAGTAATGACGTTCTAAGCTTTATTTACCTTTAGAGGTAATGTGTCTGACACAATTTGCTAATCAGTTATTTACAATTGTTGTGAATAGTTGAATACAAATAGTAAAGCTAAGAAAGGAGATGCATATATTTGTGTATATAAAATATCGATTTTCACAATACTACAACTATAGGTATTGGATATCAGATCTCCCGTCTAGTTATTTGAAATATTGGTTAACGATTGTTTTGATATTGATATCGGAACTTGCGACTATTGGATAGTCACTTGTTCTTTATAAACAATTGTTACATATTTTATAATAACTAGTAGTGTCATTGACGTAGAGATAAACATTAAGAAAAAATTATTCGGTAAAGTAAATAATTTAGAACGGTGCTTTATGAATTTAATCACTTAAGCATTGGATGCTTATTCCGTATGGTAAAGGATGGTTTGATACTAGATCACACCACATATCCTTATCCATTTAATGAATATTGTATTCAGGAAAGTGATTAAGATCTCGTTTAACCAATGATTGTCATTGGACCACCAGATTTATTTAACTGATACATTGGATGTATGTAGTTTAATAAATAATAATTGCTTAAGGTAGTTTTCTTTATTTCGTAACTTAGTTGATGAATTGTCATAACTTAGTTACGTGTTTCTGAAGGAACACATATTGAAAGTCTTGAAAGTATCAAGAACTTTCAATCTGTTCTGATGAAACGAAGATTGAACATTTTTGACTTGTTCAAATATATTCAATCTGAAGTATTTTGAAAACTTGATCCTTAAAATTCATTACATGTCTTTGAACTGTTCAAAGATCTTTGATACGATCAAACATTTGAATTTAAAGCAATTAGTTCTAAGGTATCAGTGAATATGATTCATATTCAATATTATTCTTCCACATTCCATCTTGATGGAATTGAGTAGTGGGAGCAATCGAATCTTATATGATTTGATTCGTTTGATATTGAATGTTACCGAATTAGTTTCAATACTCTTGGGGTTATGCTCCAGTAACACTAATTCATCTCTTTAATTAATGTTCCATTAATTTCTACAGTTACATATATGATATGTATAGGTAGAAAATTTGAATCTTGAAAAGTTTGAGATTTCAATCTTTCTTTTATATAATAGTTATATAATGGAAATTACTTACACCTCGGAGGTATAAGTAAAAGTTTATCGTTTATTGTTTAATAGAATATTGTATTCTATTTAATAGAAATCTTTCCTACGATCCTAAGTAATAAAATTGTTTTATTACTTGGTGTGTAACATCTGATGTTAATTATTGTAGAAAAGACTTGACTTATTGAAGTCAAATGTGAGAATGATAAATTATAAATGGAACTACATAATTAATAAGATGAAATAACCCTTATACATCTTCCGTACAAGTCCAATAGGATAACAGAATCATTCACGAGTATTTGATACTTAATGGTTCCGTTGTTTTCTTACTGAAGAAAAATTATCGTATAACTTATAATGGAAGCGATATTTGATATCGATTCTGGAAGTTCACCAATGAACCATAGATCTAAGATTGTTCATAGCTTACTACGATCAAGTTTTGAACTTGATTAAGCTTTCATTATGAATTAGTTCATAAAATGTGCTAATTGTTTGCGCAGCGAAAGCATTGTGCTTATTAAAGGTTTGACCTTTACAGTATGACAGTGAGAAAATGTTATACTCAGCAATCTATTGTAGATTCTGAGAAAACTTATCTCTTGTCACACTAATTGAACAATTAAAGATATACTGGTTAATGTTCATAAAATGTACATTTTAGCTAAGAATGCAATGTGGCGTTTTTGGATGACTTATTCAAATAAGAGATCAGTTGTGATTTCCTTGTTTGAAGAGTTCATTCTGAAATGGCCCTAGAGTTTGTGTTCTGCTGAGATCGCAGTTTAGTGTGCTGGCTTATAGAGCCTATTGTAGACTCAGATAAGCCTTCAGGAAATATGTGTTCTCTATTTTTGATATCGTCAGATTGTCTGATCTTGTCAAAGTATATAGAATACATATGTGATAAAAGGGTTAGTGGGAGCGTACAAATTACTTTCTAGTGTTATAAATCCTGACGACATTATCATTATTATTGTAATAATGAGATGTTTGTGAGGTAAAAGATTTACCTAAGTCTTCTTTACTCGTGTGTGAAAGCAGTGAGAGTAGTCTCTGTTATATTTGATATAAAGTTTTATATATGATATGAAACTTGGAGACTTGTGAGCTACTCTATAGTCGTACATTAGATATGATCTAATGAAGAACATAACAAGGCTATCTGTATGACAGTTAGTATAACTGTTCGACAGTTATTGTATGTCTTATACAAAGTATTCGTCTTTCGTAAATGATGATTCCTTTTTTGAAAGAGATATTGATTAGAATGTCTAAAAAATATTATGTATCATTTGATGATGACATAGTGAATAATTTATTATATGCGATTATCGATGTCGATTTAATCGTAATTGTTACGAGTTATTTTGACATCCTATAGACCATAGGATGGATCTTGAAACACGTTCTTTGTGATTTTTGAGATATTAAGAACGAGTTTCTAATTCATGGAGAATATAGTCTGCAACCATTAGGGTCATATTAGTTTTGAGACTAATTATGACATTAGACAGTCTACGTCATAAAGAGTCAGAAAAGATGCAGTGGGAGTGTCACGAAGGATTCTACTTTTATAGTGGAATTAAATGCAACTTATAAAGTATTGACTTATGAAATTGCATAGTGACCTTATAAAATAGAAGTTTTTGAATTGTTATTGTGCTTGCGGTTGTCTTCATAGTATTTTGGATTTGATCCTTAAATACTTGGACAACTCAGTAGTTGTAGCACAATACTGATGTAGCATCAGAGTCATATTAATGTATAATCTAGATTCTACAAAATATGAATGATGCTGACTATGGGAAACGACAGAGTTTGTTTGACAAACTCAATATGTCGTAAGCGGACCTGCTTTTTGTTGCCTACCTCTTAAGTACTGGGTGAGCTTTTGAGAGCCATTAGTGTACGATACACATTGAGATGTGTATATGATACCGTGGATTGGCACTAAAGCAAGTGGGAGAAATTGTTGGGGTTGGTGCTTAGAGCGCCAATCCGGACCGTATTTATGTCTGACTCATGAATACGATCATCCCATTATTCCATAATATTACTTATTTATGGTTGCACCAATTATTTTTATAGACGTATTCGATCTGATTACGATTAGATTGAAACTAAATGTGGTTTAGTGATATGTATATATTAGACAAAGGCCCGATAATATATAATGCAGTACACAGTTACAAAGTTAGTTTGTAATTGACATTGAGAAGCGTCACTACTATATGTATATTATCAAACATAGTTCCTGGTCAAAATTTGCTAACACGGGTCGGTTAGTCAAATCCGTTGAGACCAGTATATGTCGTATATCGAGACTTGGTCCGATGGTTTATCCCAATGAACCATGAGTCTATGGAGACTCATATAGACGTGTAGGTGTTTATAGTGGATAAACACTGAACGACTCACCGAAGATTCTTAATGGATGGTACACCAACGTCAATAAGAATCTTCTCGGGTTGAGTAGCATAGAGGTCCTTTGACTTGAGACACCACTGTGGATGTATGAGACATCCTCCACACTTAGATGGCAGTCACGTCACCGATCTATTTAGATCAGACCTCCGCCTGTTCGTTGGGTGTGGACCGATCCTCAGGGTATCCTGTGTGTGTCAAGATAGGATCCGTCAGTTCTGTGTACAGAGCATAGGTAGTCCATATATAATTAGCAGTCTGTTAAATCTGTGGCCACAGTATACTTCGGAAGTAAGTTCTGATTGTTATTTAGAGATTGCTAATGAATACGTCGATGGGATAATACCTATAGAGATTTGACGTTTACATCTATATCTCTGGGATTATCCGGATACCTGTGACGGAGGGATTATACGTATGCAATGACCTCGACCTGTATGATTCAGCTAGTTTATCCATGATCATCATATTCTACGGGTGGATAGATTATGGACACGAAATTGGATTTCGTGACGGATATACCTGAATCTAGAGAGTCTCAATAATGAAATATACTCGTAGAGCACTAGAGCAACATTAATAAATAATATTGATTATTTATTAAATCGTTTAAAGGTTAAACGCAAAATACATGCTAAAGGGACCCGATAGTCATTTAGTTAATTATTGTGTATTTACATTTAATACTTGATTAATTTAAATACACATTAATTAATAGTCAAATTGAGATATTTGACTAATATCCTAAATAATATATGTATTTGATATTTAATGTAAATATTATACATATATTTAATATATTTGTATTTGATTAATTAATTAATTATTTAATTGTTAAATGATTAAATTAATTAAAATATAAATATATTTAACTTAGGATATTTGAATTAAATGGCATGGTTGCCTTTGTTGACCAAGTGATAAATATCTAATAAAGTGTTTTTTAGATATTTAATCAAATTGATCAAATTTTTGTTAAATGAATTTGAAATGAAATTTTGGTATATATGTATACATAATTTCGGCCAAGACCCTTATTTAAATATAATGGTTATATTTTTGAGTTGCAATTGTTGACTTAATTTATTCATTAAATTGTTTGATGATTAAAGTTGCAAGTTGATAAGTAAAATTAAATGAAATAAAATATCATGATATTTTGTATATTTCTCCACCATTTCGGTCAAGGCTTCTTTTGGAGGAGGTATATATTGTTTCATTTCATTTTAGGGTTGAGGGAGTTCATTTGATACCAAAATAAACATAAAAAAAGTTGAGAGAAAAGCTTGAAGCCTAAAGGAAGATGGCTTGGAAAATTATGATTTTGTAAGTTATCTTTCAAAGTCTTCAACATGAAAATTGTTTCTAACATGCTTAGCATCATTTTTTGTTGCTTTGTTGTTGTCTCTCTTCTTATAGTTTGTGTTTTATTTGGTTGTGAACTTTGATGAAAGTGTTGAGCATGTATAATGGAGAAAGCTTGTGACTAGTGTAGTTATAAGTATTCTTTTATGGTTTTGGAAACCTTGTTGCTAATCTAGAGTTGTTGACCCACTCTTAGATGACCTATATTTGATCTTGAGTTGTTTCATTGTGTTGAGACTTTGATTGGATGGAAGAAACATGATTGAAGTATTGGATTTAACCAATTTGAAGAAATTGAAAAATTAGGGTTCATGACCAATTCCAAATTTGGGGATTTTCATATATGTTGTGTATTTGGATGTTTATATGATGCATATAAAGTTTCATGTTCATTGGATTACATCTTGATGTGTTTTGATGCATGAAATGACAAAGTGCACACTTTGGCACCAAAGTGGTGCATTCGGCCAAATGACTAAATTTGGGGATTTATGTTGCTTTTGGTGTTTTGATGTTTTGAACATGCTAAGTTCATCTTAGAAATGATTTAGAATCATTCAAAATTGATTTGATCAATTTCGGACTAAAATGGACTAAATACCAAGTGTAAGGGCAATTCGGTAAATTCACTTAAATATGATTTGTTTGAATTTTATTTCATAATTTGATTATTGGATAATTAACTAAATATGTTTATTTAATTAATCCGAGAAAAAGTTTTGAAATCGGAAAATTTGATTTTCCACCGCTTCCGTTGCGTTACCGGATTTAGCCCCTAAAACCCCTACATCCACAACTCTAAGGGAGTCTTAGGAACAGACTTAGATGGAACTATATTAAGGATATGCATTGCGGTTTGCAATGCATATCCCCAGAATGAACTAGGTAGTGAGCTATAATTAAACATAGATCTCATCATGTCTAGTAGGGTTCGATTTCTCCTTTCTGCAACACCATTTTGTTGTGGTGTTCCAAGTGCTGTGAGCTGGGATACTATCCCATGCTCAACTAAGAATTCCTCGAAATCTATGTCGAGGTATTCCCCTCCACGATCTGATCGTAGAGTTTTGATTGTCTTACCTAATTGGTTCTCAACCTCAGCACGATACTCCCTGAACTTTTCAAAAGTATCTGATTTGTGATGTATTAGGTAGACATACCCATATCTTGAATAATCGTCAATGAATGTGACGAATTATTCATAACCACCTCGGGCTTTTACATTCATCGGTCTGCAAACGTCCGAATGTATTAGCTCTAGTGGTTGAATGACTCTTATACCTTTTCCAGTAAAAGGTCTCTTGGTCATTTTTCCTTCTAAACAAGATTCACAAACTGGTAAAGTCCCGAGCTTTAACTGGTTTAAGGCTCCGTTCTTTATCAATCTATTTATCCGGTCAAGGTTGATGTGACCAAGTCTAAGATGCCATAGATATGTGTCATCGTGAGAAATCTTTGGCCGTTTTGTTTTAGGTTTTTCAACCTTAAACATTTCAGTGTTGAGCAGTGACCTATGTGTTAACGGTCTTAACACATACAAGTTATTTTCTGAGTTTCCTGTGCATATAGTTAATCCATTTCTACCAATAATAACCAAATTGCTATTAAAAGAAACTGAATAACCATCATCCAATAGTCTAGAAACAGAAATCAGATTCCTGCGAAAACCATGAATGAATAACACATTGTTCAAATTTAAATAACTATTATTAATAAAATTTAAACTGGAAACTCCCACTACTCTTGCTGAAACGGCATCCCATGTCCCGACCCTCATGGTGTAATCACCTTCAGCAAGGTCCATCCATGAATCAAGTAGCTGTAAAGAAGAACAAACATGGTTAGTGGCTCCAGAATCAACAATCCAGACGGATTTATCATCCTCCACTAATAGAGATTCAATAACGAGTAAATCATATTTACATGTTTCCTTTTACTCCTTCAGCTCAACAAGGTATTTAGGATAGTTCATTTTCCAATGCCCATTCTTGTCGCAGTGGAAACATTTTCCTTTGGGCTTGGCATCATTGGAGCCTTTCTTGTTCTTCTTTTTCATGGGCTTTCACTTAGCCTTTCCAGTGCTTTTCTTCTTCTTCTTTGCAGATTTAGAAGACTCGGCAACATTTGCCTCTGCATTGGACTTACGAGGATCCACAAGCATGGACTCGTAATGGGTGAGCTCATTAAGCAGTTGGGTCAAAGTAAAAGACAACTTGTTCATAACATAGTTGCTTTTAAACTGCAGGAAACTCTTCGGAAGAGTTTCCATAATCATGGTCACTGGCTACGCTCGTCAATACGAGCTCCATGGGTTTCAGCAGTGTTGAGATAAGTCATCATCCTTAAGACGCGCTCTCAGACTGATGTCTCATCCTTCATCATAGTAGTCATTACTGAGACCATGGCCTCATGGCGTTGACGCTCCGAAGGCTGCCCAAACATGCCCTGTAATGACTCCATCATCTGAGATGCTAGAGCCATAGGTTCATGCTTTGCAGCAAGAACCTCAGACATCCCTGCTAGCAAGTAGCAGCGGGCTTTCTCATTTGCTGCGACCCATTTCTGGTAGGTATCACGCACAGCTTGGCCAGCATTTCAGGCCGGCTCGGGAGGATGTTCCTCCGTCAGGACAAACTTTAGGTCTTCACAGACCAGGATAGCGTTCATGTTACTTTTCCACTTAACATAGTTTTCCCCAGTTAATTTATCGTTTGAGAGTATGGAAATAATTGGAGAAACCATGGCTGAAAAATAAAATAAACATACATTTAACATTCATTCATCGCATATTAAAATCATCAAAGAATTTTGGCATAAAATTAAACATGATGCATGAACCATGAGTAATGAATTAGAAACCTAAGAGAATTACATGATGCATGAACCATGAGTAATGAATTAGAAACCTAAGAGAATTACTATGCCACGGAAATCTATCATCCCACAAGTAAGTGCCGCCGTAGGGTAGGTCAAGTACTCGCATGATAGATCGAGACAATCTCAGTCAATTTAATATATGCGGGAATAACTCTTATTCCTATATTAAACAACTACCGTTTTATTTGATCAAGGAATTTCATTAACAGTTAATTACTCCTTTGTGAGTGTAACCCACCGTTTCGGGATTCTTTGACTTAACGAGTGAAGTGCCGCCGTAGGGTAGGTCAGTTCACAAGATACATCTAGAATCCCTATCCTCTCGGAACCCAAACCTGATATTGACCCAAAATGGACACCATCCGTAGGGGGACGAAAATAAAGCCGTCTCGATGCGCTTTTTGAATCTCACATTTTTGGACTAACAACGGAGATCGCGGGATATACTGTCGTATATCCCTCTCCCACTCACTATTTTAAAAATTAAGGTTTCTATCTAAAATATCTAATATTTTATTTTAACTAGTGTGGATAAACTTATGGCGGCTAAATCATAATTATTATTTACACTAGTTTGTCATAAGTGAGCTAATCAATTTTAACAATTAAAATTATGTCACTAAAAATTCATTAGTCTCTACTAATAGATTTACTCTATTAAACTAATTTAATTAGAGTGGTATAAGTGAGTTATAATATTTCAACTCTTAAAATACTAGGCACTTAAGGGTCTAAAATCATGGAATTCTAAATGGTCAAAAAATTCTAATTAAACATTTTAATAAATCTTAATGTGTCATAAAATCCAATGGTACGTGGAATTATTTCCCGAGTGCAGACCATATTACCATCCATTCGGAATCGACTATGGAATTTATGTCCGGGTTTCCATCCTATATACTAATGGAATTTATTATGCACTAATTAAGCCCAATATATTAGAATTCAAATTTTAAACCATAAATCCAATTAATCTAATTAATTGATTTTCATGCATATCATTTTCTAACTTAAACATTTTAAATTACATAAAATCATAATTTTATGTCTATAATGATAATGCATCTATGACATGTTATGGCAAGTAAAATGCATGAGTGGGTATCCTAAGCTATATGACATGTTATTCAAACAATTCGAAATAAACATACATATAACAAAAAAATTATTTTGCATTGACCGGGCTCTTATTTTTTCTATACTAATCTAATTAGTACAAGAGATTCACCAAGGCATTCATTGGTCTTCAAATCCCGCTCCAAAGTGGTGTTGGCTCCCTTTGCGACTTCGGTGCTCCAAATTACAAAAAAATGAAACCTTACATTGAAAATTAAAATTACAACAAATGTAAGCAATTGCCTTATGGCCTTACATCCCAAAAACAAAACCAACTACAAAAATAAGAGCCGGAAAAATTTACGACCAATGCAAAATCCATTCATCACATGAAATAACAAAACCATTCATCATATGAATATCACAATGTGCCCACTCATCAAAACATGCATATCATATTTATAACTCATATAAATATATTAAAAATAGAAACTTTAAATGAAAAAGTGAAGGGTTAAGAACACTTTTCAACCTCGCTCTGATACCAATTGTAGGAAACGCTTTCCTCGCGCAGCGGAAGCGATTAGGCACACGGATCGACCTTGAAAAATATTTATGTCTTCCCTTCCTTAAAGCCGAATGGAACCAGCACTTATAATGAAGTTTTGCTTCTGTTTCGGACAAGATCTCAGCCCCGGAATGCGCGTGAAACAGTCCATGAACAGCCCCCGAACTGCAGTCAATTATTGGACTGTTTTACACACGTTACACTCGCGAACTGCACCCAAACCAACCCCTGATTTGCGTGACCTGGTGTAGCGTTTTAGGTCTGATTTTTCCACTCAAAAAAAATCCTAACTCAGCCCAAAAAAGTCCCCAAGGTGTTTCCCAAAACCCGAATTAAAACAAATCAAAACCGAGCCCCGATTGTAACAAGTGAAGTGCGGCAATGAGGTATTATTGTTCCTCAATGCCGTGACTTACAAGAATAAAGAAGAAGATGATTTGTTCAACGCCACAAGATCTTCCGAGCTATGAATCGTTACCAATGGAAAGTAGTGTGGGCTACACACACAAACAAATCCCTAAACGTTTTAGAGATTAAATCACACACTAATAATATTTTTCTAATTCTTGTTCTTCAAAATTGTTTCTCAAATTTTGAGAGAATTGTGAAGAAGAAGAAGGTGGCTAGGGTTTGGAATGAGAGTCCTTCTCAAAAGAAAATCAAGTTTTCTTTTTATACTTAGGTCAATTTTGTTTCACTCAAACAAAACAACCAATCCCCTCCCTGAGGTAGAATTCGGCCAAGGCTAGGATTTTTGGATTAAATTTTGTTTCCAAAATAAACAAATCATATTCCTTATACACCAAGGAATTCGGCCAAGGCTAGGATTTTTGATTAAATTTTGTTTCCAAAATAAACAAATCATATTCCTTATACATCAAGGAATTCGGCCATGCCCTTTATTTCTTCATTAATTTTGTAACAATATTATTTACTTTCCATAAAGTCAATATATGTTACAAATTAAATATATGATTAATATTTTGAAAGTCATTACTTCCAAAATTAAATCAAGGGTTTCCAAAACCCATAATATAGAAATTACAATCTTAGCCTTATTAAATTATATCATATATATAATTCAATATTTTATATTTAATAATTATCATATAATTATTAATACCATACATTAACTTTTAATGTATAGTTTCAAGTGTGACATAATTAATATTATTAATCATATTAATAATATTTATTCTTTTGTGAGTATATAATTAGACTATCCAATTATATTAAATCCGCTATAGTAAATCGAGCTAGCACGGGGACCAAATGGACCCACGGTTCCGAGCTCCAATAATCTCGAAATATTAATTAAGCTCTTAATTAGATATTCCGAATTATTAACTCCGGGTTATTCCACTAAAAACCCGAAGTTGCACTCTCGTTGCCGCAGATGAAATATTAAGTCGAACTAAGTCGTTGTCCATCGATATAGTCATTACATACGAATTGATCCTTCACGAGTATCTTGTAATTAGAGCCGAATCATAATGTCCGTTATACCCCTCTAATTATTATTTTTACCTTAAGTACGATTGATTCTCTAATGAATGATTTATTCATAACTATTATGAATATTAATCTTTCTGTTCGTAATAGAAAGACTTGAGCGCTCAAATCGTTCAAGTACCGAATCAACCCTTAAGAAAGATACTCATCTACTTCTCGCAAGAAGGAGTGAACTCCATGTCTATGTAAAACGTTCCCAGCTACAAAACAAATTGTGCCCCCAAAGTACGTAGCTATTGGCCGGGACTGCTACACCAACCTCACCTTTGTAAATCAAAGGACACAGCCTGCCATGCAGGAGTTCGTAGTACACTCAGGATTAAGATCAATCCATATATGACCATCAAGTAGATTGAAATGACTTTCTTTGCTTAACGAATATTATAAGAATGTCATTTCTATCTGGGTACAGTCCTATATGATCGCATCATACAAGGTGCCTTCATTCTCATGTCTCTACATGGACGATCCGGATTAAGATCGCCATACAATATAGAATGGACCGCAGCTATAGATAAACCACAAAAAAGTACCCGCTTTGTTTGCTCTCTATGGACTATTTAAGATTACTAACTTCAGACTTAAATCCTCTGGTGTATGACACTCATACACTAAGTCTGAAGGTACATAAGTAATCTACGGTATTTACGAAGATATATAATATGCGAAAAATAAACAAACAATTTGATAAATGAATAATGCATCGATTTATTTCAAAACACATGAAACCGTTTACATCACATGTAGCTCTAGGGCATACATCCCAACAGGAACTTCGACCCCTAATCCGTCCTCATTCTTGAGGCTCTTTGCTCATCCTCATTCCAGAGGTTGTTCTCCATTCTCGGAGTTCCTCTTCATTCCCGGATTTCTTCGTCCTCATTCCCGAGGTTTCTCTATTCCTCTTTATTCTCGGAGTTCCTCTCCATTCCCGTAGTTCTTCGTCCTCATTCCCGAGGTTTCTCTATTCCTCTTCATTCTTGGAGTTTTTCTCCATTCTTGGAGTTGCTTCTCCACTCTTGGAGTTGCTCATCCTTATTTCCAGGGTTGCTCTCCATTCTCCGAGTTTATCTCCATTCCCGGAGTTCTTCATCCTCATTCCCGAGGTTCCTCTCCATTCTTGGAGTTGCTCATCTTCATTCCCGAGGTTCCTCTTCATTCTTGGAGTTGCTCGTCCTCATTCCCGAGGTTCCTCTTCATTCTTAGAGTTGCTCGTCCTCATTCCCGAGGTTTCTCTCCATTCTTGGAGTTCTTCTCCATTCTTGGAGTTGCTTGTCCTTATTCCAGAGGTTCCTCTCCATTCTTGGAGCTGCTCGTCCTCGCCGCTTTTTCTTTTTCTTCAAAGCCTGCGAACATAAGATAAAAAATATATGTATGTGACATTGTGCATGTATGCATGGATGCATTCCCTACTCTGATAGGGTTTCTTTGTTCTATTATCTTGATGTCATCTTTGGCTAGGCATTTCTTGTGCTAGAGAGTTTTCTTCACCCCTTTAGGAATCCTTTTAGCATTTGGTGTCCCTTTTCCTACAAAAAGCTTTGGGTGCCCCCTTGGCCTGCTTACAGTTTCCTTATGCCAATTCTCCTCCGGTGATTGCTCAGTTCTCTTTGGCCCCATGGCTCAAGATCCCGTTGTGTCCCTTATTCACGGGGTGGTAGACTGGTCATCCCCAGACCTGGCTCAGCTTTCTACTCTCCGCTACCTGCACCGAGACAAGATGGATTATGCCTTTTTGAAAGCGGCCTCATCCTTTTGGGATACTGAAAATCATGTCTTTTGATTCCCAAATTTTGAAATATACCTTCTCCATGAGGAGTTTGTTGCCGTTTTCGGCTTGTATTTTTCTCTTACTATCGTTCTGATGATGTCGCGTTTCCAATGTCAATACCCTCGGGAAGCCTCTGAAGCTTTCCTTTGATGTCCTGAAGATGCGAAAAAGATGTTGCCTTATGCTTTGTCCATTGAGTTACAGGTCCTTCTACGTGTATCTTCTAGAATGGAGGTAGGGTCTCGTCCCTGGAGGAGTGTAGTCTTATTCTGTGTCTTGGCCCAATACCTCTTAGTGGGTTGTGATAATACGAGAGGCGACTATCGTTTATTGCATGTCATCGAGGGAATCTGATGTGGTCATAATCCTCCCCTGATTATCTTGGCCGAGACATTTCATGGTTTAGATAGGATAAAGCACCATCCTGCAAGTCGGTTTCATGGGAGTCCCTTTGTCTTGCAAGTTTGTCCTATCTTTTGCCTAAGCTGTCCTTTCGAATTTTCAACTTAGCAGATTGCTCTATCTTGCCTGAGTCGCCTTTTCAGGTTTTCAAATCAACGAGCTAAAAACAAATTTCTTTTTCTTTTTTTTCTCTTTTTTTTTTTTTTTTTTTTCAGATCTGGTCTCAAAAGAAGTTAAGACTTATTATTCCTCTTTCGGCTCTTGTCTCGCCGTCTCTTAGACCATTTCCAAACCAAATGGACTCAGTGCCGAACGTGGCCCGTCGCTGCCCTGGGGCCTCCCAACGCTCCTTCTCATAGACCTCCTGACCTTGGTCCATCATCTAAGAAACAAAAGACGTGATTTGTAATTACTTGACTCTAATCTTTCCCGATTAGCTGGGATTTATGCAATCTATGAACATATTAAACATTTGTTTCAATAAAGGCGTTTGCATTACTTCTTAGTACATATGTAGGAAAAAATGAATTGCATTACAATGATACCTCTGTCGCTAATTGTTCCTCACGGATTTTACAATTAACCATTTTTCTTGCTCACTCATGCTCTATATTTTGCTTGGGTTGTCCTTTATGGATTTTCAACCCAACGACCCTTTCTCTTTTTTTTTTATAAAGTATTATTTCAGCCTCTCCACGTTAATGGGCTTGGTGAACTCGTTCCCTTCCAAATTTGACAGTATCACTGCCACATTCCCCATCACCATTTTGACTAGGTAGAGCACTTCCCAATTGGGCCTGAACTTTCCCATTGAGTCCATTATCAGTGGCTTCGATGCTTGAGCACTAGATCACTTTCCTTGATCTTAGTGGGACACACTTTCTTGTTGAATGCTCGGGTTAACATTTTCTGATATAGCTGCATGTGATATAAGGCCTTCATCATTTTCTCATCCAGTAATGCTAGTTGTTCGAACTTCTGCGAGGCCCATTCCTGCTCAGGCAATCCTACCTCTGCTAGTATCCGCATGGACTGTATCTCTATTTCCACTAGTAACACTGTCTCTATCCCGTAAACTAAAGCATAGGATGTGGCTCACATTTTCGTTCTCACCGAAGTTCTATACCCTCACAGGGCATACGGCAGTTTGTCATCCTAATTTTTATAACTTTCAATCATCTTAGCTAGTATTTTCTTTATGGTTTTATTGGCTGCCTCCACCGCCCCATTAGCCGGTGGCCTGTAAGGTGATGATTTTTGATGCCTTATCCCGTACTTCTGCAACATCGCATTTGTTTCTCCCTGAAATTAGACTCCATTATCCGTCACTATGTGATATGGCATTCCGTATCGACATACTATATTACGGGCTATGAGCTTGGCCATCTGCTTTGCTGTAATATTACGGAATGACTCGGCTTCCACCCATTTCGAAAAATAGTCTACCGCCACTACTATGAAGCGGTGTCTATTTGATGCATGTTGCCTAATTTCTCCAATCATGTAAATACCCCATGCTGAGAAAGGCCATGATTCTGACAGTCCGTTCAATTCCGTAGGCGGTAGATGGTTCAAGTTGATGTGTGTCTGGAAATCATGACAATGCTTCACCAGCTTTGCACAGTCAGCTTCCATGTTCGACCAGTAAAATCCATTTCTCATTATCTTGCGAGACAAATTCAATACATTCATGTGCGGTCCGCATACTCCAGCGTTCAGCTCTTCCATCACCTTCTGAGCCTCTTCTTTTCTTAAACATTTCAGCTGGACGCCATTGGCTTGTCTCTTGTACAGCTCTCTCCTCAAACTCACATACTGGGAAGCCAATTTCTGAATGGATATTATGTCTTTCTTATCGACTCCTTCTGGGAATTCCCCACGTTCTAGATACTGTAGAATATCGTAGTACCACGGCTTCCCATCATCGACTTCTACTTCCAAGATTCTCTCTATCTCATAACTGGGTCTCCTAGCTGTTGTTAGTACAAGAGGTCTCATTACCAGTTTTTTCGGGTTTTCCCAAGTTGCAGCTAAGGTGGCTAGTGCGTCCGCCATTTGGTTTTCTTCTCGTGGCAAGTGCTGGAATTCACAGTTGGGGATAGCCTGTGCCAACTTCCTGAGATGTAGTACGTAGGGTCTCAACCGGTCTTCCTTCAATTCCTATTCTCCTCGCATCTGTCGAACTACCAACATCGAGTCTCCATAAACTTCTACGTCCCTAGCTTCCAAGGCTATTAGTGCTTTCAGTCCAAAGACACATGCTTCATATTCGGCCATGTCGTTGGTTACTCTGAATGTCAACCTTTTGGCCATAGGTAGGGTTCTTATTCGGGGGTTACTATCACAATTCCTATTCCAGCTCCTTTGTAATTCACCACCCCATCGAAATACATTTTCCACCCCTAGACCGTTATGGCTTAAACCTCCTCGTCTAGGAATTTGAACTTATACTGATCTCATTTTATGGGTTGTAATGCCAAGATTTCCGCTACTCATCGCCCTTTGATTACCTTAGAGGTGAGGTATTCTATATCAAACTTCGTCAGCAACACCAACCATCTGCCCAATTTCCCTACCAGTGAGGGTACTGACTGTAAATACTTTAGGGGATTCTCCTTTGCTACCACATGTATCTTATAGGATTGGAAGTAATGGCGCAACTTTCGGGAAGCCTATATCACCGCCAAACAGATCTTTTCCACCTCTTGATAGCAGGATTCATAGGAAGCATCTTATTACTGAGATAGTAGACTGCATGTTCAACCCCTGTCTCATCTGCATGTACCATCATTTCCCCCAGCACTTCGGGTTCTATGGCAAAATACAACACCAAGGGTTTGCACAGCCTTGAGGGTTTCAAGATGGGCGATTTAACCAAGTATTCTTTGATTTTGTCAAAATTTTATTGACATTACCTATTCCAATGCACAGGCTGGTCCTTCCTCAGTAGATTGGAGATGGGTTCACATACTAATGTTATCTTGGTAATGAATCGACTGATATACTGAATTTTCCTGAGAAAAGCTCTAACTTCCTTTTCTCGATGTGGGTATCGTGGTAATTACCTTGATCTTTTCAGGGTCCACTTCTATCCCTCTCATTCCTATCGTATGCCCCAATAACTTTCCGGATGTTACCTCAAACACACACTTCTTGGGGTTAAGTCGAAGGTTGTAGTTATCGACTCTTTGAAGTAATTTCTCCAGTGCTTCTATATGTCCGGCACTCGTCTCTGATTTAACCATCATGTCATCCATGTATACCTCAATCTTCTTATGCATCAAGTCATGGAATAATGTAGTGGCCATTCGTTGATAAGTGGCTCCCGCATTCTTAAGTCCAAATGACATCATCTTGTAACAATATATACCACACTCAATGACGAAGGCAGTCTTATACTTATCTTCTTCAGCCATGAAGACCTGGTTATATCCTGAGAATCCATCTGCGATCGAGTACATAGAAGATAAAGTAGTGCTATCAACCAACACGTCTATATGGGGTAAGGGAAAATCATCATTTAGGCAAGCTTTATTGAGGTCCCTATAATCCACGCACATTCTGGCCTTTCCGTCCTTCTTTGGTACTAGCACAATGTTGGCAAACCACTCGGGGTACTTCACCACCTCTAAGAACCCCACATCTATCTGCATCTTGACTTCTTCCCTAACCTTTTCGGCCCATTCTGGCCTCATTCTTCGGAACTTCTGTTTTACTGGTCTCATGTTCGGATAAGTTGGTATCATGTGCTGGGCAATACCCTTGTCCACTCTTGGCATGTCTTCATAGGACCAGGCGAATACTTTTGCATATTTTATTAATATTTTCTCTAATTCTTTCAGCTCATCAGAGGTAACATCACTTGCAATTATAATTTCCTTAGGGTTTTCACATGTATCAAGATTAAATGCATTTGTCTTTGTTGAGTCAATGTCAAATATGCTCATATCATGTATGTTATGATGCAGACTAACAGGAAAAAACTCGAACAAGTAAGCAAAATCAATGTATTTATTATTATTAAATGCATGATTACAATCAAATAAGTCAGGAAAATAAACATCTTCGTAATTTACAGTCTGGTCTTCTTCTGTCTTCTTGCTTTCTTCGAGCGTCAGATTCTCCAATTGCAGTAGGTCTTCTTCTAATTTATCTTCCTCTTTTGTAACTTCCTCTTTCTGTGGTTCTTTGCCCATCACATCCTTGAAGATCTCGAATCCTGGTACTATGATCCCATTGACTTATACGGGTTCAGACTCTCCTTGATACCTTGTGGCTTTCACAAAGTGTTCCATCAGCTTCATCACTTTTTTTCTTGGTCTTCGGCTCAATCCCATCGGATTCATACCCTAATCCTCTCTTAGTGGTCTGTCCCTTGAAATCTGGCAGTGCTCTTATTCCCTGGCCTCTAGGACTCAAACCTGTGCTCGACTCATATTTCATTCTTTCCATGATTCTAGTTACTTTAGAGTCCACCAATTATTCAAAGTTTTTCGTCTCTTGGAACCTCGTGAAATGTTGTATGTCTAAAGCAGCCACAACACTGTCTACTTCAGCCCTGATGGTGACGACTTCCCCTCCATGCGGGAACTTAATAACCCGGTGCAAAGTGGATGACATGCCCCCATGTCTATGAAACCATGGCCTCCCAAATAACAGAGCAAATGTAGCTAGGATATCAAGCACTGTAACTCCGTCTCATCTCATATCGGGCTCACTTTCACTACTGTGATGAAAGTACCTTTGACTCCCCGTCTGCTATCGTCATATGCTTTGATAGTCATGCTGGAGGGGCTTAAATCTGTTGTCTGCATACCCAACCTCGACAGAATCTTCAAAGGGCACACATTGATAGATGAGCCATCATTTACCATCACACAAGATGTCTTCTTGCCTTTTACTTCCATTTTTATGCATAGCGGCTTGTTGTGATTCCTCCTCTCCATCGGGAGCTCTTTTTCAGAGAATGTTATCATATGCCTACCCTCTTACTGTACCGACCCTACGAACATTGTCGGTTTTGCATCTTTAGGTACCATTATCTTGCTTAGAGCTTCTACCATGGCACGTCTGTGCTCTTGAGAGGCGCATAATAACTCACATATGTTTACTTGTACCTGTGTCTTCTTCAATTGACGCAACACAGTATCCCTCTCGGTGTTATCTGTATTATTTATCACCTATCAGCCTTTTGTTAGTACTTTTTTGCCTTTCTCTGTTACATCACTGTAAAAATGTCCACTGCGAGTCATCCCCTTTACCTCCTCTTCGTCACTGCTCAAGAAGTTTTCTCAGAAATCTCCCCCCTGCTATATTTCATCTTCACTGCTGCTATCTCATATCCCCATACAAAAAGCTTGGTGGTTGAGAGTTTGGAGGACAAAGCTTTCAGGCAGGCCGGAGTTGATCATGTAGGTGGGTGGTGGAATAGAGTGGTAGTTGGGTAGAGGGTTTATGTATGTGTTGGGTTGTTCTTTTTTCGGGTCGGATATCTTATGGGTGTCAATGAGGTCTTGGATCTCATGCTTAAGGCGGGTGCAGTTTTCAGTTTTGTGGCCTTTTTGCTGATGGAAGTGACAGTGTAGTTTTAGGTCGAAGTGGTGTGGCACAGGGTTCGGAAGTGGTTTGGGTTCTAAGGGTTTTAGGTTTTGGTGATGTTGGTCTCCAATTGATCCATGCGGGAACCCTCATTGCCTGACGTATCCATGCTTGCTAACCTCTTCTTCACAAGTCTTCATTCTTCTCTAACCCAACAGATATCTATGATGGCTTTTAAGACAAGGGGTCAACATGATGCTTGTATGCATGAGATGCATGTGGTTATCAATATAGCATATACCCTTCCGACCTTAATCCTCATGTACCTATGGTAAGCCCATTTTTGCCCTAGGTATGACTCATTTTATGCACCAATGTGGGGTACACAAAGATCGTTCTCTCCTATGCTAAAAGGGTGAACCTTGGCTACCTCAGTCTCTCTTCATCAATAAAAAAGAAAGACCGCCCATTTCCAAGATTGACTAAGCCTATTATGGGGATCGTGACATTATCTAGAAATGATGAATTGGGCCCTCAGTAATAAAAGTTGTGGCGGAGACGAACTTGGAGATATCAAAAAGTATACAAATATGCCATAACAATGCGTACCCTTCTTGGATGAAAGCCAGTGCGGATATCGGACTCATGCATCTGGCATATTCGGATCATGTTTGGAACTTCTAAGCCCATCAAGGTTTTCATACAAGTTGGCCTGTTATCATTTTAAAGCGTTCAATCAGATTATCGGGAGTGTAAACTTTGTCCCAATTGAAAAGGCCTAACAGTTTTACACTTTTGCGATAAGGTAGCTAAATAACTTCAAATAATAGGGGGCCCAAACACAAGCATGGTGGGTAGCTTCTATAGGGAACATAACTATGGTTCGCATGTGGGCTTACAAGGGTATGGATAAGGCTCTCATCGGCGAAGGGTTGCACACAACTAGGTCTCCCCATTCAATGATTCGAGTGATCAAGTGAGCACGCCTTTTTATACCCTATGGTACGTTCCAACGAGTGATGGTTATCATCACATAATGATCTGTCACCTTGAATGAAAGCGACTTCACGACACATGACGCCATTGGGGGTAAGAAGGGTATGCAAAATATATGAGACTTGGTTAACCAAAGCCAAAGCCACGGACACTGTAAGTCATTGTTTCGGGGCTGATTCTTTATCCCTAGTGGAGTCGCCATCTGTAGGAGCGAAGTGGGGTTTACCATTATGCCTATGATGTTCGGTGACCACGATACTGTTGGGCTCACAGCATGTAGAGAGTACGGATTAGTCTGCGGGGGACTAAACTGGAGAATAAATGAGTCGCCACTTAGCGTGAACTGTGAAAGATTTAAGGTCTCACTCACCCCTCACAAGGGAAGACCTCAAACCGTTGGGTTCAGAATGGTCTCTTACTTATGCCAGTATAATGTACAGGTTCACACAATGGTATAGTCAAGTCTTAATACAATTCATGCATAAAAGCGAATAACAAATGTAATAACACACCCAACCAAAATAATAATCACAATAACATAGTTCCAAAAGCATATTAAGTTAAGAAATACGAGATGCGACAACGAAAATCATAATAAATTATTCAAAAGAAAATGATTTATTAAGATGAATGGTAAAAAAAAGGGTTAATCACGCATATATGTGTATTTCCCGAGTGGCACGTGGAGTTGTATCCCAAGTACAAACCGCACTACCGTCCATTCGGATTCGACTACGGAATTTACGTCTAGGTCTCCATCCGATATACCGTAAGGGATAATGACACATATAATCATCAATGCAACGTGAACGGACATAAAAAATATACACGAGATAATATAATAATGCATATATGTATAATCATCAACATGACCAAACAATAAAAAAATAAATGCGAAATAATAAAATAACGATAAATGTGAATAAATAAATAAATAAATAAATAAATAAATAAAAAGATAAATAACGAAATGCCAAAGAATAAATGTGACTAGAGATTTGGCCATCTTTGACGTAGGACTTCGCATACCCGACTAGACGTATTTCACGTCCCGCCAAACACGCAACGTCAAGAACTATAAAAATAAATATGGTAAGGGTGCCCTCAGGTCTTACCTTTTAAGTTGTTTTCTCAAAAGTGTGTTAGGTCGTTGCCTGAAGGATCGCTGGTTTGCTGTTTCTGGTTGCTGATTCGCTATTTCTGCTCACTGGTTCGCTGTTTCACTGTTTCTGTTCACTAAATCTGTTTTCTTTGCGCTACTAGTTGCTTCTTTTTTCGGTTTTTGTTGTTTTTTCGATTTTTTCCCTCTCCTCACACTGTTTTTTTGTTTTTTTTTTTCTGATTTTTCTCTTTCTCCTCAATATGTTTTGTTGTTTGTCAGTGGTTCCCCCTTTCTTTCTGTTTTCTTTTTTCGGTGGCTCCCTTCTTTCTTTCTGTTTTCTTTTTCTGGTGGTTCCCTTCTTTCTTTCTGTTTTCTTTTTTGGTGGCTCCATCTCTCTCTTTTTCGGTGATCCCTTAGTTTTTTTCCCTCAAGTTGCCACCCCCAGAAGAAGAAGAAGAAGAGCCTCCCTTGGCCGGTCCTTACCCCTTTCTTTTATAGTTGCTGCCTCCTAGGGTTTTCTTATTTTTTCCTTCAATGTTGCCGCCCCTCTCTCTCTCTCTCCTTTCTTTTGTGTCAAGATTTTCTTTTCCATATAAGATGCTTAAGGGATTTACAAGGGAAACTCAAATCACTTATATTATGAAGGAAGAATTCTTTCTAGTTTGGGCCTAGGATCTTACATATTTGGTAAAAAATGGATTTCAAATCTTTGTTAATTTCGTGAGGATGGGATCCCAAAATCTCATTAAATTGGAAAGTGTTGATGCTCTCATAACTAAGGAGATTTTATCATATTTGGGAAGATTATGCATGGGCCGCATGGTCAGAGGGTCGATGGGCCGAAGTTGAAGGGTGCAATGGCCGATTGTGTGGGCCGCATGGGCCGATTGCACGGGCTGCATGGTGGGTCTGAAGCTAAGGTTTGAAGTAGTGGGGTTGACTGAGCGAATCTGAGGTTGGCTAGTGAGTCTAAATCCGATAAGGGGTTAATTTTGAAGGTTTTCTTTCCTTCCGGAATTCGTTTTTCGCAACTTCCGCAACTTTTCAGGTTGTGTCTCCATACGAGGCTCATCATCGGGCTCATGCAAAAATACAGTGTCTAAAATATATCATTAATATATGTATTTGAGATATTTAATGTAAATATAATACATATATTTAAGATATTTATATTTATTATTTAATTATTTAATTGTTAAATAATTCAATTAATTAATAAAGTAAATATCTTTTGTAATGATTTTAGCTTTTTAAAGTTGGAAAATGGCTTGTTACCATTGGAACACATTTTGATTTGCTTTATTAAAGATAAAGTGTTAACTTTATTAAAGTAAAATCTGGACTAATGAAATTTGAACAAAAATGAAATAATTGTTATTTAATTTTTTATAACAAAATTCAGCCAAGGTGAATTGGATTTAAAAAAATTGTTTTGTTTTTATTTTCAACACTTACACAAGTTTTCAAAATATTTACAAAGGGAGTTGAGAGAAAAAGTTGAACAAAGAAAAAAATCAAAGCTAAATTTGGAATTTTGTAAGTATTTCTTTACTTTCTTCTACTTAGAAAATATTTCTATTGATCTTGACTTCAATTTGTGTTGCTAAGTTGATGTCTCTACTCTTTTAGTTTGTAATTAAATTTGTTGGAAACTTGTTTGAAGATTATTTGCATGTTAGATTAATTTATAAGGTTATTATGAGTAATTAAGCTTATAAGATTAATGTGTAATTAAAGTTGCCATTCTAGAGTTGCTTAGCTATTTATGATTAACCTAGAATTGTTCTTGAGTAATTTCATGATGGTGAGACTTGATTGGTGTGGTATTGGATTAATTAAAGTGTTGAATTAAATCAATTTAATGTAAATTGTGCAATTGGAGTAATTTATGAAATTAGGGTTCTAAACCTAATCCAATTTTGGGGATTTTTCATATATGTGATATAATTTGATGTATATTAAACTTGAGATTGATTGGATTTGATCTTGACATGTTTTGAACATTTGACATTTGGTGCCAAATCACAATTAAGAAAAATTATGGTTTGCTCTCAGTATTTGTAGTAGAATTTGGGGTTTGTGTTGCAAATTGTATTTTCATGTATTAGACATGTATAAATCATTTTGGGATTGATTTGGAATCCATTAAATATGTATTTGACTATTTAAGGAACAAAATGAATAAATTACAAAACTTTGGGGTAATTCAGTAATTAAAAGAAATATAATTCTTGGGTTAAAATTTCAGATTTTAAGTATTGGTTAATTAAATAAATAAGTTTATTTAATTGTTCCAAAAAAAAAATTTGAAATCGGAAAAATCTGTTTTCCGCGTTCTGTTACGCTAACCCTATAATTCCGTATAAAACCCCTATAAAATAGTATCAGAGCGAGTCTGATTCTGGACACTCGATATTGATTAAGACTTTAAAAGCCAATGTTTACTTTAATCTTGACTTTATGCATGCATGTATTTATTTAATTTGATTAAATAAAGTAAAAGCATCTTTTGCGGAAAAATCCCTATTTAAAATCAGGTTTTTAATTTATTGTATATTTGATACATATTGATTGGTCCATTTTATCAATACCGCTTATCGATAAATTTTCTACAACTATATATAAGAACGTGCCAAAACTGTGAGGATATGGTCGGTAGAAATTTATTTGTACCGGATAATTTGATATTAGGTGAATTCAAGCGAAAGCGAATTCTGAACGTGCCAAAGCTGTCAGGTTTCACAAGTATCTTGAATTCATCATTGACAAGTTTAACCTTGGTTCGCCTCCTTGTGAACGTGCCAAAGCTGTCACAACGAGAAACGACCAGGAACAAAAACTCAGGAGTCACTATTGAGTGATTGACAATAGTTTCCTACTTAATGAATATACGTAAGCGAGAAGGTGCTAAAGCTGTGAGCTGAAATATATTCATGGGGTCCACCTTTCACTATTATGTTATGATTTGATTATCGCATGTTTTGTATTCTGTTTGGGGATTACAGTTTTGTATGAAATAGTGGGAGTGGCATTTTTAGATTAAAAATCCATGATCTAGTTAATGCTTTATGATATAATATGAAACTGTATTATCTTTTATCTGCTTACCTGCTTACCGTTGATTCGCTGTCTATTTGATATATTTGTGATGGCGGAACCTCCAACCAATCCTTTTGCTTGTATGCTTGATACGAATAAGCTAAAAAACGCTGAAGACTTTGCGGATTGGGATATGGATTTGAGGATTGTCTTCAATTCCAAGAAGCTGAGGTACATTTTGGAAGGTCCATTACCGTTTGCTATATCTCCAGATGCATCTCCTTAAGAACATTAGACTTTCCAAAGATGGAAAGATGATGATTTAAGGGTTAAATCATCATCATGAGTTCCCTTTCTTCTGAGCTTAAGAAGACTTACTTTGAGATGCACGATGCATATAGCATGATGGCCCAACTTCGTGAATCGTTCATGAACCAGGAACATATTATGGTTCATAGAGTTTCAATGGAACTGTTCCATTCTAAACTTGATGAGGGGTAGGCTGTGAGCCTGCATGTGCTTCATTTGATCGATTTCATCGAACAATTGAGGCGTCAAGATTTCCCTCTTGATAAAACTCTGGGACATAGTGTCATTCTCGATTCACTCCCAGCGTCATATCGCCAGTTCGTTATGTATTTCAACAAGAATGGGATTCACTGCTCTTACCGTGAGTTGCATAAGATGCTTCTCACAGCAGAGGAAGATTTGAGGAATGGAGTTCCGACTCGCCTTCCGAAATCCACTTCACTTTCTGCTTCTTCCCAATCCAAGGCGAAGGGGAAGAAGACAAAATGAAAGAAGAAGAAAGGTTTCATTATTCCTCCGCAGGCTAAGACGGCGAAGCCCAATGAGCTTCTGAAGATAAGTGCCACCACTGCCAAAAAGTCGGGCACTAGAAAAGAAACTGGCCGGACTATCTTGCACAAAAAGGAAGGAAAAAGCATCGACATCAAGTACTTTTATTTTTCATATTATTGATATCTCATTGGCTTGTAAAACTATGACGTCTAATTGGATTTTGGATTCTGCTTGTCCTATTCACATTTGCAATATCTTGAAGGTGCTGACGGGAAGTAGACGACTTAAATCTGGGGAGATACAGTTGCGATTCGGGAGTGGTGACTCTCTGGATACGATTGCAGTAGGCATATGTGAGATTCCCTTACCCATTGGGAGACTTTTGTTAAATTACTGCTATTTTGTGCCAGGATGTGTGGCGAATATTATGTCCATTTTTGTATTAGATATTGAATGATATAATATAAATATTAAGAATCGTTCTTTGTATTTATATGATAGTTATAATATTCAGATCCTTTGTTGTCCAAACGAGCATGGTCATTACATATCGCATACCTCACAAGATATCTTTAATACTGGAATTAATAAACGTAAACAATCTGATATAAATAATATTGAACTGTGGCACATGAGGTTGGGTCATATAGGCGTGAAACGCCTAACCCAGTTGGTTAAGAATGGTTTGATACATGATCTCACCATCGAACCTTATCCAACTTGTGAATCTTGTATTCGAGGTAAAATGACCAAAACCTCATTTTCGGGTGTTGGACACCGAGTCACTGACGTATTGGAACTTGTACATTATGATGTATGTGGTCTCATAAGTCAGACTGCACACAGTGGTTTTTCTTACTTCGTTACCTTTACCGATGATCTGTCACGGTACGGTTATGTTTATCTGATAAACATAAATCGGAAACCTTTGAAAAGTTTAAAGAATTCTGAAATGAAGTTGAAAAATATACTGGTTAATATATTAAATGTCTTTGATCTGATCGATGCGGTGAATATATGAGTCGAGAGTTCACTGATTATTTAAAGGAGAAAGAGATTCTCGCTCAATATACTCCTCCAGGCACTCCGCAACACAATGGAGTGTCAGAGAGGAAAAATTGGACTTTTTTAGATATAGTCTGATCGATGTTGAGTTATACAGATTTCCCTATTATTTATAGGGTTATGATCTTTTAACTGTCGCACATCTTTTGAACAAGATTCCTTCCAAAGCTGTTCCTACGACTCCGTATGAGATATGGACCGGCAGGAAACCAAGTCTTAGTTATATTATGATTTGGGGGTGTCCTGCATACGTCAAGATGACTTATCAAAATAAGCTTTTGCCTCGAGGGTAGAAGTTTAGGTTTGTTGGATATCCTTCAAATACAAAAGGATGTTTGTTCTATGATACCGAGCATCAAACTTTGTTCGTAGCTCGCTTCGTAAAATTTCTAGAAATAGAATTTTTGGCTGAATGTGGTGATCATAGACAGGTTGAACTTGATGAAGTACAACCTGAAACCAACGAACTAATGGAGGAACCTGTAGTTCAAGAAGATGAAGAACCTTCAACACACACACTCTGTAGGTCACAAAGGGTATCTAGACCTCATGAACGTTTCTATTTGATACAAGAAAAGAGTCTCGATGTTTTCTTAGTTGAAGAGACTGACTATTTTACCTATAGAGAATGATGTTGGACATCGAATCCGTGAAGTGGCAAGACGCCATGAAATCCGAAATGGACTCAATTCATGAGAATCAAGTTTGGAACTTGGTTCCGCTTCCCGAAGGAATTGTTCATATCCGTAGTAAATGGATTTACAAGAGGAAGCGAGGGCCCGAAGGAAAGGTTGAAACCTTTAAAGCCCAACTGGTAGCTAAAGGTTACTCGCAGCGATCTGGTGTCGACTACGATGAAACGTTTTCGCCAGTTGCAATGCTAAAGTTTATAAGGATTTTGTTGTCAATTTCTGCATATCATGATTATGAGATTTGGCAAATGGATGTCAAAACAGCCTTTCTAAATGGATTTCTTAATGAAGAAATCTATATGGAAAAACCAGAGGATTTTGTATCCAGCGAGAACTCGGACATGGTATGCAACCTGAAGAAGTCCATATATGTACTTAAACAGACTTCACGAAGCTGGAATCTTTGATTCGACGAGATAATCAAATTGTCTGGTTTTCTCGAGAATCCGGAAGAATCATGTGTGTATAAGAAGGCTAGTGGGAGTATGGTGGTATTTTTAATTCTCTATGCTGACGACATCCTTATCATTGGGAATGATAATGTGATGATGCAAGGCGTCAAAGCTTACCTCTGTATGAATTTCTTCATGTAGGACCTAGGTGAAGCATCTTATGTCTTAGGCATAAAACTCTATAGAGATAGAGAAAGGAAGCTTATTGGGCTATCTCAATCAACGTACGTAAATAAGATCTTAAAATGGTATAATTTTGGTAACTGTAAGACAGCAAACATACCGTTCAGACATGGCTTACATCTTTCGAAGAAGATGTGTCCGCAAATAGAAGATGAGAAGATTAGAATGTCTAATCAACTTTATGCTTCGTGTTTGGGCAGCATAATGTATGTCATGTTATGTACTAGGCTGATATCAGCTTCGCAGTTAGTGTGACCAGCAGATATCATTCCAATCCAGGAAATGACCATTGGATGGCCATTAAACATATCCTCAAGTATCTTAAAGGTACTAAGGATAAGTTTATTATCTATGGAGGAAACGAACTGCAAGTTAATGGGTATACGGATTCCGATTTCCAATCGGATCTTGATGATAGAAAGTCTACATCAGGATTCGTGTTTACCCTTAACGGCGGTGCAGATTGTTGGAAAAGCTCCAAACAGGAGTCGACAGCTGATTCCACCACAGAGGCGGAATATATTGCAGCTTCTAAAGCTACAAAAGAAGTCGTTTGTGTTAGGAACTTTATCACAGAATTGGGAGTAGTCCCAAGTATCTAGAATTCGATTCTGTTATACTGTGATAATACTGGAGCCATTTTGTAAGCAAAAGAACCAAGGGCGCATCAAAAGTCGAAGCATGTGGAACGAAAGTACCACATCATTCTAGAGATTGTGTCGCGATGGGACATTGTCGTGTGTAAGGTACCGAGTGAAGATAATGTAGCAGACCCGCTTATGAAGGCCATTCCTCCGAAGTTATTTGATGAACATGAGGAGTCGATGGGTATTAGATACAATCGATATTGGCACTAGAGCAAGTGAGAGATTTTGTTAGGGTTGGAGCTCTGAGCGCCAATTTTATTATTTATTTCCTTGTAAATACTAATGTAACATTTTATTATGAATAAAATGAACAGTTTTTTTTTATATAACTTTTTCTTTAATATGGTAAAGACATAACAAGCCTTAGAATTAGGGGTGTGCATTAATCGGTTTTAACCGATTAACCGAACCGTTTCGACCCATTTTTTTATTACGGTTCGGTTAATTCGGTTAAATCGGTTATTACGGTTAAATTTTTTAATTTTTTCGGTTATTCGGTTCGGTTACGGTTATGAGATTCGTATAACCGAACCGACCGATTAACCGAAATTAAACCATATATATATATATATTTTAAAACCCTAAATCAAAAATAACACTTCAAAACCCTAGCTTCTCTGCCATCTCAAAAACCCTCCGCTCAGTTTTTGGTCGTTGACTATGTATGTAAATCCCTAGCTTCTCTGCCTTGTTAAAATTGATACTCTCTGCATCCAAAACTACAATCATGGGAAAATCAAGCACAAAGTAAGTATCTTTGGCTCTCTTTGGTTTTGTTAATGTAATTTTGGCTTCGTCCCATTTTTTTTTTTGGGGTTTAATTTTTTTTTTTCCTCAATTGCAGAGCAGAATCATCGACCAAAAACCCTAGCTTCTCTGTCGACTCTAAATTCTGAAACAATCACAAAATTCCGCCACTTACAAACACAAAATTCCAAATTCTGAAAATCCACATACAGCTTACAGAGTTACAATCACAAAATCCGCCATTTATAATTTGATGTATTTTTGATGGATTTGAATTTATATTTGTGTAATTGTGTTAAATGCTTTTATTGAAATTTCATTTTGATGAATTTATATTTATTGGATTGGTTAATAACCGAATTAACCATAACCGACCGAAATATAACGGTTAATTGGTTAATGGTTATGAGTCATAAATTGGTTAATTCGGTCACACTTTTATTTAACCGAAAATTTCGGTTATGGTTAAAAAATCATGGATTAACCGACCGAACCGACCGATGCTCACCCCTACTTAGAATGATTAGTTATGATATTGTTGCAAAAGCGTCGCAACTAACATTGAGTTGTATCATGACGTTGTCATTCTTAGACAGTTCCCGGTCAATGACACTACTTGGTGAGTAAAGTAAACCTGTTGAGTGGTACATGTCGTATATTGGAATCTTGGATTCCGATGGTTTCTCAATGAACCATGAGTCTTGGAGACTCGTATAGACGTATGTGTGTGTATATATATATGTATAATCCTAAAATCTGTATTCACCAATAATATAAAATTTGAGTTGTCCGACTTTTTTTTTTACTAGGCTTTATTCATAGGTTTTTTCTAAGTATTATTTCCGTGCTATCTTTATGATGTTTTTATTTTTGAATAAATTTCATTTTACAAAAATAAAAATAAAAATTATGGGTCTGAAAAGATGACTACATTGCACGTTACCTAATAAATGAAAATATGATATTCTTTTTGCTCTAATACTTCAACATCCTAAGGCCTGCTCCCCAACAAATTATACCAAAGCCAGTGTTAGAGAATATGGTGGAACTCAAGTGTATTGGATCAAACAAGCCTGGTGATCAATTGCACTCCTAACATAAATATAACTACAACTCAGCTACATTAATTTTAAGTATGTACTTACTACTTCCTCGAAACTCCAACAAAAATCATACTACATCGATCCCTAGCTAGCTATAATTAATTTTAAATTTATCTATTTTATTATTTACTCCCATCCAATTCTTGTTCCAATCAATGAGATTCGAGTACCAGCACCCAGTTCTTGTTGAATTACACCATTCATCTGATTAATTTAATCAACTAATTAATTATCTTCTTATAATCCAACTAAAAGTCGTACATATGCGCATGCTTAAGCTTAATTCAATAAGCTATATATATATATACACACACACGCTTCTCTCTCTGATTCTCTTCTTTATTACTAGCACTCACCTATATCAGTATACTAGTTTTCTAATTCCATTAAGCTTCCAGGATGGTTAACGCTCGCACTGTCGTTGTCATCATTGGTGAGTACACTTTGATTTTAATTAGTTTTTGTTTTCTTTGTTTCAGAAAACAAGTTTTTCATAAATATGATCCTTTTTTTTTTTTTTTTTTTTTTTTTTTTTTGATGGATGCATGCATGCAGGCAACATTATCTCCTTTGGCCTTTTCCTCGCACCCGTGTAAGTAATTAACAAAGAATATTCTTTTTTTAACTGTGTTACTTATAATCATCATTATAATTATTAATTAATACTAATTAAGAATGGGATGTGGTGACATGCATGCTTGCAGAGCAACGTTTTGGCGTATAATAAAAGAAGAAAGATGTGGAAGATTTCCATCCATATGCATACATAGCAACATGCTTAAACTGCATGTTTTGGATCATCTATGGTCTCTCCCTTTTGTTCATCCTGACAGCACTCTTGTGATCACCATTAACGCTGTTGGTCTTGCTTTAAAGTTGACCTATCTCTCCATATTTTGTTGGTACGACCACCAAAACAAAGGGCGGCTATGTCTATATACCTATCTCGAGTAAGTTTGTATCTCAATTGACATGATAATGTCTAATTCTGTTTGGTTGTTTATTTGCAGAAAGTGGTTGGTCTAGGGCTTTTGGCTCAAGTGATTTTTGTAGCAGTTGTTGCTATTATAACTTTTATGTTTTTTCACACACATATATCAAGGTCCATGTTTGTGGCAATTATATGTGATATCTTTAACATTATCATATATGTATGCTTCTCCTCTCACCATCTGGGTATGTATCTCTCCATTCCAATCTCAATAAAAACGGAGTCGAGATCTAATGAGGAATCCTGCAACTTAAGATAATACATGCATTGTGTCGGATGGACTAAATAAAGACTAAGACTGTAAATGGGATCCCACACACTCTCAACTCTGAAGTAGTAAATCTCAATTATATATGTTGTTTATTTTGAACAGCACAAGGTCATTAAGACCAATAGTGTGGAGTACGGATCTGGATCGGGTGCTGAGCAAATATTTTGTTGAGTTTTATTGATCTGTAATACATTTGTTTACACATGTAACACTTTTCAATAAACGGCCACAATTTATTTCCTCTTTATTATTATTTTTTTAGGCAAAAATGAGCAACAGCAGCTTTGCCTTCTCTTCTTACGCATCCTTTATTGGCTACTTGCAAAGTTGCAATTGCATTGCACATATTTGTTTTCACTTTTTGGGATGTTCATGTGATTTTCCCTGCAAAGCTGCAACATTAGACTAGATATGGTATAGAAGAGGTATTGACTTTTCTTTTGTGTCAAATTTTTTTATAGATCTCGCCACATGTTTGACGAAATTGTTCAAAGAAGAAATTTCTTCTATTATTCTATTATTTAATATTCAAATGCTTACTTTGATTCTAAATTCTCTCAAGTCATAATTTTAATTCTTATTCTTATTATATAATTTAAATTCTTATTCTTATTTTTATTTAGTTTTGTAATATCTTACAAGTTTATTGTATTGTTCTTACAGTTTGAGCACTCGATGCAAGTTTGTAATGTGCCTAGTTTGGTGCCATGTAACTCCCATGAACAATTTAAATAAATAAACTTTCAAGATTTGTCGTAGGATTTCAGTTTACGTTTCAAGACTCAAATTTCAAATAACAATGGTTTAATTTAATGTATTTAGTGTCTTTTCTGGCACTCAATATTTATTTTTAAGACTAACTGCAGAGTAAATTTATTTTCGATATATGTGATGTTGTTTACCAAAAAAAAAAAAAAAACAAACAAACTGGGTAATGCATTTGGTATTGCAATATGAGTTCTGATATCACTTGAGTAAATTATCATTTGGTACTGTAAAAGTGATGTGTTTATACGTTTCTGTTCTTTTTATTTTTGCCATCATTTTTTTTTTTTATTTCACCTGTATTTTTGAAGCAGAGACAGTAAACAAGGTTTGTTGATATTTATTCATTTTTGATTTAAATAAACACAACTCAAATCTTATAGTCAATAAAATAAATATACAAAAAACAGAATAAGTCCGGTAAAAAAATTAGAGTTTCATTACTAGAATATAAGTCATTACAATTTGCCTATAAGATTTTTTTAAAAACTAAAAATAAATGAATAAATCTTGATAATTCATTAAAGAATATTACACATGTAAATAAATCTCCAAAAACTTAGCAAAGGTCAGTAAAAAATTTGTTGAGTACTGGATCCCAATCCGTGGAGTACGTGCCATTATCTCTCTCATTGGCTAACTTTGCCAAATGGACAGCTTATGCTCTCATCCAGTTAGAAAAATTCATTCTGGTATATAAAATTACTTTATATTAATTACAATTTATTAATTTTATTGTAACAATGCCGGCTAAACAACATTAACTATATTGTTTAATTTAATGAATTTGGTTTTAATAAATGGCAGGTAAGCAATGGTCTCGGAGCAATTCTAGGTTTCACACAACTCATAATATAATATGCATGTTATTACAAATCAACACCCAGAAAGAGCATTTATGTTGATGATGTTGTTCTTATTTATATTTTCTTTTTACAACCAAATACAGATTGTTACAGAGCTCTGATCACTTCATCTTTCATTAGGCATATAGCCATTAACTTGATTATTGAAGTAACTGAATGATATCTAAATTTTACTTCACTATAATAATTGCTCTACTTCACTATAATAGTTATTGAAGTAACTATTGTGCCTTCCACTTTATTCTGAAAATATATATGTCTGTCAGTTAAAGTACGTATTTGATAAACACCTACTTTTACTTAATAATAGTTTGTGTTATGGATTAAAAGCCACATCACGGTCACGGCACCTCAATTTCAAACATATTCTAAGAAAGATACTTATTAAAGCCACAAGTATTGATTGTTTATTACATTTACCAGCAATGTGCCCTGATCCATCCAGGAGTTGCAGACCGAACTCTGCATCTATGGTATAGATAGTCATTATGCTCAAAGCATTGTTAGCTATGTTTCCAAAATCAAATAAAGTTATAATTGTAGTTAAATATTATTACATTGATTAATAAAAATTTTAGTTTATCTATTTTTTATGGTGGTTTTTCACTCCGAGGAAGTTTGTAAACTGAGAAGGGATAGAAAATGGGTTTTGCACTTAGCCAAAGGAGAATGATGAGGGCCTAGGGAGGCTGAAGTCAGACGGAGGACCCGAGCCCCTTATCGGAGGAGTATTCCTGAGGAAGAAACTACTAATGATAAAGCTAGTAGGTACCCTGACCTAAAGAAGAATTGTCAATTTTGACAACAATTGAATTGAATGTGTGTGGAAGCCGACCCGAGATGGTCCATGATTACCGACCTGATTTGGTTGAAGAATGGATGACTTGACCGAGCACCATTTGCCTCGACATGCCGACCCGAGGAACGGAGCTGAGATCACGGTATTTTTTATTTGATATGACGTATGTCCTATTTGGAAGTTTGAGCTTCTAAAAGGCTAATATAACAAGAGTAAGTCAACGGCTCTCCTTGGACAGGGACTCTGCCAGACGGAACAGTATTGGAGTGGTTGAACCGCAGGGTGTCACATCAACAGAGCGTGTAGCAGTAGCCAAAAGGTTAGAGTGATGGATTTCTGCTGACATGGGGTTGTTCAGTCAGATGCCACAGCGACTGTTTACTGAATGGTTGGGGAAAATGAGCATGAGGCGATGATGACATGGTGACATGAGCTGACGTCATGGGTTGGTGGAAAAGTGGATTTGGAAGCCTATATAAAAGGGTTGAAGATTTATAATCAAGGATTAGCAATATTCCTATCTCACTACTTGTAAAAAAGTAAGAACTTCTAAACTAGTGATAGAGAAAGAAAGCTTGTCGGTACCCGATCACTTGAGCGATTTGTAATGGGTTAGTTTAAGACCCGAGGTATTTTGTGCTCTTTGTAAGCTTACCACGCCACTAGTATTTCAGGTCGGTCTTGACCTCGATTAGTAATATAAACACTCATCTTTCTCTGGTGGACGTAGGTTGGAGTCATTTCCCGCTGAACCATGTAAATCTCTGTGATTTTCTTATTTGCTTTCCAAGTTTGTTTTGGGCTCTCTACTAACCAAACAAATTCACTGCTTGGAGGAAGTTTGTTTGAGGGGTCGATTTCCCAAATTTTCCTTAGAACGAAAAATAACCGTCAACAGTTGGCGCCGTCTATGGGGACCAGTATGAAAAGTAGCAAACACACTAAGACGATTCCATGAGACAAAAACCATAGAACTTTGGAGTCTTCAACAACAGAGTGGATGGAAAAAATGGATAAATGTCTGTAATTGGAAAAGGATAACGCGCGAAAGGAAAGAGAGGTGACACGAGCCTTTATGTAAGCTATGATGGAGAAAATCGAGAAGATTGAGAAGGAAACAGAAGAGAAAGCTCAAGTAGGCCTCAGTAATAGAGAAGAGATTGCCAGTGGAAAAAGGGTAGTCAGTGTGGAAGTGGACCGAGAAATTGAGAGAATAAATGCTCGTAAAGTAAGTTATGTGGTTGTGGCTAATGTCGTACCTATGGAAGAGCCATGGGAGGAAGAAGATGATATGCAAACCCTAGAATCGTCCAGTAACAGCTTGTGTGTTAAGGAAAATGAATTAAGGTAGTATCCGGAACGGGGGCGTAAAACTGTCAAAAATGAGAGATATTATGACTGGATAAGCGAGTATGAGCAATCTCTCAGTCGAGGGCAGAAGAACACTAAAATTCAAATGAGAGATTGATTTCGGAATGAGATGAATAAATGGGAGGATAGCACGAGGGGAGGCACTCGGGGTGATCAAGATATAGTGGCAGAGTCCCTTTTTACCAAAGAATTGTTAAAGACGGAGTTCCCAATGAGATTTACCATGCCCGCGATGGACACCTATAAGGGTAACACGGACCCCAAATCCCATATTGAAAAAATTATTTTACTTATGGAAATCCAAGATGTGGTCGGGAAGATAGTTTGCAAGATGATCCCGCTAACCTTGGGGGGTCGGCCAGCTTATGGTTTAGAAATCTGTCTTCGGGGAGCATCGGTAATTTTTCACAGCTAAGAAAGACCTATGTGCGCCACAGATGTCTGAGTTTTTGTCGTGCAAGAGATGGATGTGCGACTCGAGGAGATGAAGCGTAAGATGAATTGATGGATGTGACGAGTAATTAAAGAAAACCATTATACTTACATATCTTCCTAGGGACGATTCAAAAACCTTATGAATATCTTTCAGTTGGCAATGAAAGATAGGCAATCAACATAAAAAGTGAATATTTGGCAGTTTATGCAGCAATCTGACCCGAGAATCATTGTTTTTGGAAGCTTCGATGAGCCACAACATGAGAACACTGGTTCAGTATGTACCACCATATTTTTTAAAGTTCCTCACATCAACTCACCAACTCGTTGATTCCGAGAACTGCGGGACAGATATTTATTATGGTTTTTCACCCCGAGGAAGTTCGAATATCGATGAGTGATAGATTGAGGTTTTCACTTGGCCAGAGGAGAATGATGAGGGCCCAGAGATGCTGAAGTCAGACGGAGGACCCAAGCCTCTTCTGCGGAGGATTATTCCCGAGGAAGAATCTACTATTGATGAAGCAAGTAGGTACATTGACCGAATCTGAAGAAGAAGTGTCAGTTTTGGCAGCAATTGAAATTTTATGGAAGCCGAATCGATGTGGTCCATGCTTACCGACTCGACCCGATTGAAGAATGGATGACATGATCGACCATCATTTGTCTCGATATGTCGACCCGATATTTTGTATTTGATATGACATATGTCATATTTGGAAGTTCGAGCTTTTATAAGGCTGATATGACAAGATTAAGTCAACGGCTCTCCTTAGGCAGAGACTCTACGATATGGAATAATATTGGAGTGGTTTAACCACATGTTGTCACATCAACAGAGCGTGTAGTAGTAGCCAAAAGGTTGGAGTGATAGGTTTCTGCACACATGAGGTAGTTGAGTCAGATACCAGAGGGACTGTTTACTGAGTGGTTGGGGAAAATGAGCATGGGGTGATGATGACAGGGTGACATGAATTGACGTCATGGGCTGGTGGAATAGTAGATTTGGAAGCTTATATAAAGGGGTTGAAGATCCAGATTCAAGGGTTAGCAATTTTTGCATCTCACTACTTGTAAAAAAAAGCAAGAACTTCTAAACTAGTGATAGAGAGAGAAAGTCGGTCGGAATCCGATCACTTGAGAGATTTTTAACGGATTAGTTTAGGATCCGAGGTATTTTACGCTCTTTTTAACCTCACCACACCACTCATATTCCAGGTCGGTCTTGACCTCGAGTAGTAATATAACACCTCTCTTTCTCCCGTGAACGTAGGTTATAGTCATTCTCTGCCGAACCACATAAATCTCTGTGATATTCTTGTTTTCTTGCCAAGTTTGTTTTGAATTCCTTACTAACCAAACAAATTCACTACTTGCAGGAGGTTTATGTTGGGGTTTTATACGGAATTACAGGGTTAACGCAGTGGAATGCCGAAAATAAATTTTTCCAATTTCAAAAATTTTTCTTGGAATAATTATTTATTTAATTAACCAATACTTAAAATATGAAATTTTCACCCAAGAAATCAAAAATCTATTAATTATCAAATTACCCCAAATTTTTACAATTTAATCATTTTGGTCCTTAAAAAGTGAAATACATTTTTAATTGATTCCAAATCAATCCCAAATTAATTTATACATGTCAAATACATGAAAAAAAAATTGCAACACAAATCCCCAAAAATTTTGAAATTGCCAAATAGTCCCTGAATTTTCCAGTATTTGCAATTTGGTGCTTTTTGGTTCAAAACATATCAAGATCAAATTCAATCAATCCCAAATTTAATATACATCATATATACATCAAATTACATTACATATATGAAAATCCTGAAAATTGGATAAGGTTTAGAACCTTAATTTCATAAATTACTCCAATTGCACAATTTACATTAAATTGATAAAATTCAATACTTTAATTAATCCAATACCACACCAATCAAGTCTAACCATCATGAAATTACTCAAGAATAATTTTAGGCTAATTATGAATGGCTAAGAAACTCTAGAATAAAAACTTTAATTATTAATTAATCTAATAAGCTTAATTACACCTAATAAACTCATTAATTAATCATACATGCTTAACATCTTCAAACAAGTTTCCAAAGCATTTAAATTACATACTTAAGGAATTGAGAAAATTCTAAGTATCACAAATTGAAGCCTAGACTCATGGAAATAATTTCCTAGTTGAAGAAAGTTGGAAATTACTTACAAATTCAAGAGTTTGTTGATGAATTTCCTTTGTTCTTCTTACTTTTCTCTCAACCTTACTTTGTAAAATGTTTGTTAAACTTGTGTATGCATGAAAAATGAAACAAAATAATTTTGTATATCAAATTTCCCTCATTGTCGAATTTACCCAACCAAAAATAAATAACAATTAATTCAATTTTTGTTTGAATTCCATTGGCACACATTTAGCTTTAATAAAGTTAACATTTATCTTTAATAAAGTGGTCAAAATGTGTTCCAATGGTATCATGTCATTTTCAAGCTTAATAAAGCTAAAATCATTACAAAAGATATTTACTTTATTAATTAATTTAATTATTTAACAATTAAATAATAAATATAAATATCTTAAATATATGTATTATATTTACATTAAATATCTCAAATACATATATTAATGATATGTGTCAAATATCATAATTTGATATTTAATTAATGTGTATTTAATAAAATCAAGTATTAAATACAAATACACATTAATTCGGAAATGACAGTTAGGTCTCAATTGCATGTATTTTTCGTTTAACCGTTAAACGAGTTATATATGTATTATTCATAAGAGTTGCCATAGTGCTCTACGAGTATATTTCATTAGTGAGGCTCTCTAGATTCAGACATATCTGTCATGAAATCAAATTTCGTGTCCATAATTCACCCACCCGTAAATTATGACGAACACGGATAAACTCTCTGAATCATACAGGTCGAGGTCACTGCATACGTATAATCCATCCGTCACAGATATTCGGATTATTCCAGAGATATAGATACAAACGTCAAACCTCTATAGATATAATTACGTCGACGTTTCTATTAGCAATCCCTTAATAACATTTAGAACTGATTTCTACTGTGTACCACGAGCCCATGGAATTAACAGATTGCTAATTCCATATTGAATACCTATGCTCTGTACATAGAGCTGACAGATCCTTTCTTGACACACACAGGATATCCTGAGCATCAGTCCACACCCAATGAACATGCGAAGGTCTGATCTATATAGATCGGTAACGTGACTGCCATCTAAATATGGAGGATAACTCATATATCCACAGTAGTATCTCAAGTCAAAGAATCATTATGCTCACTCAACTCGAGAAGATTCTTATTGACGTTGGTGTACCATCCATTAAGAATCTTCGGTGACTCGTTCAGTGTTTATCCGATATAAACACCTACAGGTCTATACGAGTCTCCAAGACTCATGGTTCATTGAGAAACCATCGGAATCCAAGATTCCACTATACGACATGTACCAGTCTCAACAAGTTTACTTTACTGACCAAGTAGTGTAAACCTTGACCGGGAACTGTCTAAGAATGACAACGTCATGATACAACTCAATGTGAGTTGCGACGCTTTTGCAACAGTATCATAACTAATCATTCTAAGGTCTGTTAATTTTTTACCATGTTAAAGAAGATGTTATATAAAATAAACTTCTCATTTTATTCATAATAAAATGTTAGATTTAGTATTTACAAGGAAATACATAATAAAATTGGCGCTCAGAGCACCAACCCTAATAAAATCTCCCACTTGCTCTAGTGTCAATATCGATTGTATCTAATACTCATCGACTCATTATGTTTATCAAATAACTTCAGAGGTATGACCTTTGTAAGCGGGTCCGCTACATTATCTTCACTCGGTACCTTGCACACGACAATGTCCCATCGGAACACAATCTCTCGAATGATGTGGTACTTTCGTTCCACATGCTTCGACTACTGATGCGCCCTTGATTCTTTTGCTTGCGTAGTGGCTACAGTATTATCACAGTATAACGAAATCAGATTCTCGATACTTGGGACTACTCCCAATTCTGTGATTAAGTTCCTAACCCAAACAGCTTCCTTTGTAGCTTCAGAAGCTGCAATATATTCCGCCTCTGTGGTGGAATCAGCTGTCAACCCCTGTTTGGAACACTTCCAACAAACTGCACCACCATTAAGGGTAAACACGAATCCTGATGTAGACTTTCTATCATCAGGATCCGATTGGAAATCAGAATCCGTATACCCATTAACTTGCAATTCTATTCCTCCATAAATAATAAACTTATCCTTAGTACCTTTAAGATACTTGAGGATATGTTTAATGGTCATCCAATGGTCATTTCCTGGATTGGACTGATATCTGTTGGTCACACTAACTGCGAAGCTGATATCAGGCCTAGTACATAACATGGCATACATGATGCTGCCCAAACACGAAACATAAGGTTGATTAGACATTCTAATCTTCTCATCTTCTGTTTGCGGACACATCTTCTTCGAAAGAAGTAAGCCATGTCTGAATGGTATATTTGCTATCTTACAGTTACCAAATTTATATTGTTATAAGATCTTATCTACGTACGTTGATTGGGATAACCCAATAAGCTTCATTTCACTATCTCTATAGAGTTTTATGCATAAGACATAAGAAGTTTCACCTAGGTCCTTCATGGAGAAATTCTTACAGAGGTAAGATTTGATACCTTGCATCATCCCGATATCATTCCCAATGATAAGGATGTCTTCAACATAGAGAATTAAAAATACCATCATACTCTCATTGGCCTTCTTATACACACATGATTCTTCTAAATTAGAAAACCAGACAATTTTATTATCTCGTCGAATCGAAGATTCCAACTTCGTGAAGCCTGTTTAAGTCCATAAATGGACTTCTTCAGCTTGCATACCATGCCCGAGTTTTCATTGGATGCAAAACCCTCTGGTTGTTCCATATAGATTTCTTCATCAAGAAATCCATTTAGAAAAGCTGTTGTGACATCCATTTGTCAAATCTCGTAATCATGATAAGTGGCAATTGACAACAAAATCCTAATGGACTTTAGCATTGCAACTGGCGAAAAAGTTTCACCGTAGTCGACACCAGGTCGCTCCGAGTAACATTTAGCTACCAGTCTGGCCTTAAAGATTTCAACCTTTCCATCGGGCCCTCGCTTCCTCTTGTAAATCCATTTACAACTGATAGGAATAATTCCTTCGGGAAGCGGAACCAAATTCCAAACTTGATTCTCATGCATTGGGTCCATCTCGGAGGTGTCTTTCCACTTTATGGAGTCGATGTCCAACATCGATTCGCTATAGGTAAAATGGTCAGTATCTTCAACTAAGAGAGCATGAAGACTCTTTTCTTGTATCAAATACAAGCGTTCGGGAGGTTTAGATACCCTTTGTGACCTACGGAGTGTGTGTGTTGAATGTTCTTCATCCTCTTGAGCTACAGGTTCCTTCATTAGTTCTTTGTGTAGGGGTTTTTAGGGGCTAAATCCAGTAACGCAGCGGAAGCGGTGGAAAATCGTATTTTCGATTTCAAAAATTTTTCTCGGATTAATTAAATAAACATATTTATTTAATATTCCAATAATCAAATTATGAAAGAAAATTCAATAAATCATATTTAAGTGAATTTACCAAATTACCCTTACTTGGTATTTTTGTCCATTTTAGTCTGAAATTGATCAAATCAATTTTGAATGATTCTAAATCATTTCTAAGATGAACTTAGTATGTTCAAAACATCAAAACACCAAGGCAACCAAAATCCCCAATTTTCCCTCACTTGGCCGAGAGCTCCATTAGGTGGGCAACTTGTGCATTTTGTCATTTCATGTCTTAAAACACATCAAGATGTAATCCAATCAACATGAAACTTTATATGCATCATATACACATCCAAATACACAACATAAATGAAAAGCCCCAAATTTGGAATTAGTCATGAACCCTAATTTTTCAATTTCTTCAAATTGGACAAATTAGACCAAATATTTTAAATCAATTACTTTAATCATCATTCTTCCATCCAAACAAAGTCTCAACACAATGAAACAACTCAAGATCAAATCTAGGTCATTTAAGAGTGGTTCAATAACTCTAGATTAGCAACAAAGGTTTTCAAAACCTTAAAAGAATGCTTACAACTACAATAGTCACAAACTTCCTTCATCATACATGCTCAACACTTTCAACAAAACTTCCATCCAAAAAAACACAACGAATAAAGAAAATAATAACTTGAGAACATCATAAGATGTAGCCTAGATCATAAGGAACATTTTCCTATCTAATAGTAAGTTGAGAAAACTAACTAAATCCAAGCCTTTCTTTGATTTTATCCTTTCTTCTTCACAAGCTTCTTTGGTTTTCTTTTAATGGAGTTTAGGTTAAAGTGTATTAGGTTAGAAAACAAATGAAATGAAAAACAATATATACTTGTTGACCAAATGGCCTTGGCCGAATTTCAACAAGCAAATACAAGAGTTGTAATTTCAATTTCATTTGATTTAAATCTTATCAACTTGATAAAATATCTAAATAACACTTGAAAGATATTTATATTATGTCAACAAAGGCAACTTAATCATTTAAACCAAATATCCAAATGTTAAGATATTTATATTTTAATTAATTTAATCATTTAACAATTAAATAATTAATTAATTAATTAAATACAAATATATTAAATATATGTATTATATTTACATTAAATATCAAATACATATATTCATTTAGGATATTAGTCAAATATCTCAATTTGACAATTAATTAATGTGTATTTAAATTAATCAAGTATTAAATGTAAATACACAATAATTAATCAAATGACTATCGGGTCCCTTTGGCACGTATCTTGCGTTTAACCTTTAAACGACTTTATAAATAATCAATATTATTTATTAATGTTGCTCTAGTGCTCTACGAGTATGTTTCATTATTGAGACTCTCTAGATTCAGGTATATCCGTCACGAAATCTAATTTCGTGTCCATAATCTATCCACCCGTAGATTATGACGATCACGGATAATCTCGCTGAACCATACAGGTCGAGGTCATGGAAAATGTATAATTCCTCCGTCACAGGTATCCGGATAAATCCCAGAGATATAGATGTAAACGTCAAATCTCTACGGGGATTATCCAGTCGACTATTCCGTTAGCAATCTCTAAAAGAATGTTTAGAACTAGCTTCTAAACTTTACCACGGGCCCATGGTTTTATCTGATTGCTAATCATATGGACTACCTATGCTCTGATACACAGAACTGACGGATCCTATCTTGATACACATAGGACACCCTGAGGATCTGTCTACACCCAACGAACAGGCGGAGGTCTGATCTAAATAGATCGGTGACGTGACTGCCATCTAAGTGTAGAAGATGTCTCATGTGCCCACAATGGCATCTCAAGTCTAAGAATCACAAGTGCTACTCAACCCGAGAAGATTCTTATTGACGCTGGTGTACCATCCATTAAGAATCTTCGGTGAGTCGTTCAATGTTTATCCGCTATAAACACCTATACGTCTATACTAGTCTCCAAGACTAATGGTTCATTGAGAAACCATTGGAATCATATATTCCAGTATACGACATGTACTGGTCTCAACGGGTTTACTATACTGACCAAGTAGTGTAAACCTTGACCAGGAACAATCTGAGAATGACAACGTCATGATACTACTTCTTACAGAGGTACGCTTTGACGCTTTGTAACATACCTAAATCATTCCCAATGATTAGGATGTCATCAACATATAGGACTAAAAATACGACCATGCTCCCACTGGCCTTCTGATACACACAGGATTCTTCCGAATTCTTGAGAAAACCAGACGATCTAATAATCTCGTCGAATCGAAGATTCCAACTTCGTGAAGCTTGTTTAAGTCCATAAATGGACTTCTTAAGCTTACATACCATACCCGAGGTTTCGCTGGACGCGAAACCTTCAGGCTGTTCCATATAGATTTCTTCATCAAGAAATCCATTTAGAAAAGCCGTTTTGACATCTATTTTCCAAATCTCGTAGTCATGATACGCAGCTATAGAAAGCAAAATCCGGATAGACTTAAGCATTGCCACCGGCGAAAAAGTTTCATCGTAGTCGACGCCAGGTCGCTGCGTGTAACCTTTTGCTACCAGTCGGGCCTTGTAAGTTTCAACCTTACCGTCAGGCCCGCGCATCCTCTTGTAAACCCATTTACAACCGATAGGAACAATTCCTTCGGGAAGCGGAATCAAGTCCCAAACTTGATTTTCATGCATTGAATCTATCTCGGATTTCATGGCACTTTGCTATTTCACGGAGTCGATGTCCAATATCGATTCTCTATAGGTGAAAGGATCTGTCTCTTCAACTAAGAGAACATCCAGACTCTTTTCTTGTATCAAATACAAGCGTTCAGGAGGTCTAGATACCCTTTCCGACCTACGGAGTGTGTGTGTTGAAGGTCCTTCATCTACTTGAACTTCAGGTTCCTCCGTTGGTTCGTTGTTTTCAGGTTGGACTTCATCAAGCTCAACATGTCTATGATTACCACCTTCTGACAAAAATTCTACTTCTAGAAATTTTGTAAAGCGAGCTACGAACACATTTCGATGCTCGGTATCATAGAACAGATATCCCCTCGTATTCGAAGGATATCCGACAAACCTAAACTTTTGCCCTCGAGGCGAAAGCTTATCTTGCTGAGTCACCCTGACATAGGCAGGACAACCCCAAACCTTAATATAATTAAGATTTGGTCTCCTACCGAACCATATCTGATACGGAGTCGTAGGAACAACTTTTGAAGGAATCTTGTTCAAAAGATGTGCGGCTGTCAAGAGAGAGTAGCCCCATAAGTAATAGGGCAAATCTGTGAAACTCAACATTGATCGGACCATATCCAATAAAGTCTGATTTCTCCTCTCAGACACTCCATTGTGCTGTGGAGTACCTGGAGGAGTATATTGAGCGAGAATCCCATTCTCCTTCATATAATCCATGAACTCACCACTCATATATTCGCCGCCTCGATCTGATCGAAGGCATTTAATATATTTACCAGTTTGTTTTTCTACTTCATTTCGGAACTCTTTGAACTTTTCAAAGGTTTCCGATTTATGTCTCATCAAATAGACATAACCGTACCGTGACAGATCATCGGTAAAGGTAACGAAGTACGAATAACCACTGTGAGCAGTTTGACTTAGTGGACCATATACATCAGAATGTACGAGTTCCAGTAAGTTAATGGCACGGTGTCCAACACCAGAAAATTGGGCTTTGGTCATTTTACCCTGAATACAGGATTCACAAGTTGGATAGGATTCAATGGTAAGATCTGGTATCAAACCATTCCTAACCAATTGGGTAAGGCGTTTAACGCCAATGTGACCAAGTCTCATATGCCAAAGTTCAGTATTATTAATTACAGGTAAACTACGTTTATTAACTCCAGTATTTAATATATCTTTTGAAGTTGCAATGTATAATGACCATGCTGGTTTGGACAACAAAGGATCTGAATATTATTACTATCATTTAAATATAAAGAACTGTTCTTAATATTAATACAAAAGCCTTCTGTATCCAATACAAAAAGTGATATAATATTAGCTACACATCCAGGTACAAAATGACATTCATTTAACAAAAGTGTCTCATTCGGCAATGAGATCTCGCATACTCTCACTGCAACTGCATCCAAAGAGTCTCCACTCCCGAACCGCAACTGCATCTCCCCGGGCTTCAGCCTCCTACTTTCCTTCAGCACCTGCAACGAATTGCAAATGTGAATGGGACAAGCAGAATCTAAAATTCAGTTGGATGTAACGGCTTCACAAGCCAAGATAAATCAATAACTGGAAAAATAAAAGTATCTGATGTAGATGCTCTCTCTCTCCTCAGCTGGGCGATGTAATCAGGACAGTTCCTTTTCCAATGCCCGACTTTGCCGCAGTGGTGGCATTTGTCTTCAGAAACCCTCTTGGGCTTAGCAATCTTTGCCTGCTGTTGAGGACCGAAAGCCTTCTTCTTCTTCCCTTTCTTCTTCTTTCCCTTAGACCATCCTTGGGAAGAAGCAGAGAGAGAAGTAGATCTAGGTGGGCGAGTCGGTACTCCCTTCTTAAGATCCTCTTCTGCCGTGAGCAACATCCTATGTAGCTCCTGGTAGGTACAGAAAGTCCCGTTCATGTTGAAGTACATCACGAACTGGAGAAATGAAGCTGGAAGTGAACCAAGAATGACACTCATACCGAGAGCGTCATTCAAAATGAGATTATGTTGCCTCAATTGATCGATCAAATCGATCATCTGAAGAACATGTGGGCTAACATTTTGCCCCTCATCCAGACGCACATGGAACAGTTCCATGGCGACTTTGTGAACAATCACTTGTTCTTGGTTCTCAAACGATTGTCTCAATCACGTCATCATACTATAGAATCTAGCATACCATAGTACTGTTGCTTGAGTTTCGGAGACAGTGAACTAAGGATGTATGATTTAACCCTTAAATCATCATCCTTCCAAGTTTCAAAAACTTGGCGTTCCTCCTCCGAAGCATCCGTACCCACAGCAAGGGGCAACGGACCCTCAAGAACATATCCCAGCTTTTCGGAATCGAGGACAATCCTCAAATCCAATTCCCAGTCAGCGAAGTTCTCAGCGCCTTTCAGTTTGTTCGCATCAAGCATACGCGCAAACTGATTTGTGGATTGTGCCGCCATCGCCAATCTATCATATAGATCACGAAAAACGGTTAGCAGAAATTAAGCAGTTTCATATAATATCAAAAGCATAAACTAGATCATGGATTTTTAATCTAAAAATGCCCCTCCCACTAAATCATGCAATACTGTAATCCCCAAACAGAATACAAAGATTTAATAATTAAATTAAATACTAATAGTGAAAGGTGGATCCCGTGAATATATTTCGGCTCACAGCAGAGGCACGGTCTCGCCTACGTATATTCATCAGGTAGACAACTCATTTGTCAATCATTCTCTAATGACTCCTGGGTTTCCGTCCTGGTCGTTTCTCGTTGTCGCTGCGAAGGCAGGCCCACAAGGAGACGTACCAAGGTTAAACTCGTCAATGATAAACTCAAGTTACTTACGTAATCCTGACAGCTAGGGCACGTTCAGAATTCCGCTTTTACTTGAATTTACCTAGTATCTGATATACATCCGGTATAAATAAATCTCTATCGGCTACACCCTCACAGCAGAGGCACGGTCTCGGATGTAGTCACAGAGAAGTATTCATAAACCGTATTGACAAGACGGACCACATAACATGCATCAAATACATAATTACATTAAAACCTTATTATTATGGATTTTCCGCTAAGTGTCATACACCCTAAATCTAACCAAATTAGATTATAATAAGCATGTATAAAGTCAAGAAAACATGATTAAACATTGATTTAATTAAAGCTAATCATTTTAGGGGGCCTAGAATCAGACTCGCTCTGATACCATTTTGTAGGGTTTTTAGGGGCTAAATCCGGTAACGCAGCGGAAGCGGTGGAAAATCGTATTTTCGATTTCAAAACTTTTTCTCGGATTAATTAAATAAACATATTTATTTAATATTCCAATAATCAAATTATGAAAGAAAATTCAATAAATCATATTTAAGTGAATTTACCAAATTACCCTTACTTGGTATTTTTGTCCATTTTAGTCGAAATTGATCAAATCAATTTTGAATGATTCTAAATCATTTCTAAGATGAACTTAGCATGTTCAAAACATCAAAACACCAAGGCAACAAAATCCCCAATTTTCCCTCACTTGGCCGAGAGCTCCATTAGGTGGGCAACTTGTGCATTTTTTTCATTTCATGTCTTAAAACACATCAAGATGTAATCCAATCAACATGAAACTTTATATGCATCATATACACATCCAAATACACAACATAAATGAAAATCCCCAAATTTGGAATTAGTCATGAACCCTAATTTTTCAATTTCTTCAAATTGGACAAATTAGACCAAATATTTTAAATCAATTACTTAATCATCATTCTTCCATCCAAACAAAGTCTCAACACAATGAAACAACTCAAGATCAAATCTAGGTCATTTAAGAGTGGGTCAATAACTCTAGATTAGCAACAAAGTTTTCAAAACCTAAAGAATGCTTACAACTACAATAGTCACAAACTTCCTTCATCATACATGCTCAACACTTTCAACAAACTTCCATCCAACAAAAAACACAAGAATAAAGAAAATAATAACTTGAGAACATCATAAGATGTAGCCTAGATCATAAGGAACATTTTCCTATCTAATAGTAAGTTGAGAAAACTTACTAAATCCAAGCCTTTCTTTGATTTTATCCTTTCTTCTTCACAAGCTTCTTGGTTTTCTTTTAATGGAGTTTAGGTTAAAGTGTATTAGGTTAGAAAACAAATGAAATGAAAACAATATATACTTGTTGACCAAATGGCCTTGGCCGAATTTCAACAAGCAAATACAAGAGTTGTAATTTCAATTTCATTTGATTTAAATCTTATCAACTTGATAAAATATCTAAATAACACTTTAAAGATATTTATATTAAGTCAACAAAGGCAACTTAATCATTTAAACCAAATATCCAAATGTTAAGATATTTATATTTTAATTAATTTAATCATTTAATAATTAAATAATTAATTAATTAATTAAATACAAATATATTAAATATATGTATTATATTTACATTAAATATCAAATACATATATTCATTTAGGATATAGTCAAATATCTCAATTTGACAATTAATTAATGTGTATTTAAATTAATCAAGTATTAAATGTAAATACACAATAATTAATCAAATGACTATCGGGTCCCTTTGGCACGTATCTTGCGTTTAACCTTTAAACGACTTTATAAATAATCAATATTATTATTAATGTTGCTCTAGTGCTCTACGAGTATGTTTCATTATTGAGACTCTCTAGATTCAGGTATATCCGTCACGAAATCTAATTTCGTGTCCATAATCTATCCACCCGTAGATTATGACGATCACGGATAATCTCGCTGAACCATACAGGTCGAGGTCATGGCAAATGTATAATTCCTCCGTCACAGGTATCCGGATAAATCCCAGAGATATAGATGTAAACGTCAAATCTCTACGGGGATTATCCAGTCGACTATTCCGTTAGCAATCTCTAAAAGAATGTTTAGAACTAGCTTCTAAACTTTACCACGGGCCCATGGTTTTATCTGATTGCTAATCATATGGACTACCTATGCTCTGATACACAGAACTGACGGATCCTATCTTGATACACATAGGACACCCTGAGGATCTGTCTACACCCAACGAACAGGCGGAGGTCTGATCTAAATAGATCGGTGACGTGACTGCCATCTAAGTGTAGAAGATGTCTCATGTGCCCACAATGGCATCTCAAGTCTAAGAATCACAAGTGCTACTCAACCCGAGAAGATTCTTATTGACGCTGGTGTACCATCCATTAAGAATCTTCGGTGAGTCGTTCAATGTTTATCCGCTATAAACACCTACACGTCTATACTAGTCTCCAAGACTAATGGTTCATTGAGAAACCATTGGAATCATATATTCCAGTATACGACATGTACTGGTCTCAACGGGTTTACTATACTGACCAAGTAGTGTAAACCTTGACCAGGAACAATCTGAGAATGACAACGTCATGATACTACTCAATGTCAGTTGCGACGCTTTTGCAACAGTACCATGACTAATCATTCTAAGGTCATTACGTCTTTACCATTAATAAGATAGATTATATTATAGAAACTGCATATATTATTCATAATAATAATGTTTTATAGAAGTATTCAAAAGAAATACAACCGGGAATTGGCGCTCTGAGCACCAACCCCAACACTTTGGTACCAGGTTTTACTTCATCAATTTCAACTTGTCTATGATCACCACCTTCAGACAAAAATTCTATTTCTAGAAATTTTACGAAGCGAGCTACGAACATATTTCGATGCTCGGTATCATAAAACAAATATCATTTCGTATTTGAAGGATATCCAATAAACCTAAACTTATGCTCTCAAGGCAAAAGCTTATTTTGATGAGCCATCTTGACGTATGCAGGACACCCTTAAATCTTAATTTAACTAAGATTTGATTTCCTACCGGTCTATATCTAATACGGAGTTATAGGAACAACTTTAGAAAAAATCGTATTCAGGAGATGAGCTGTAATTAAAAGAGCATAATCTCATAAGTAATATGGTAAATTTGTATAACTCAACATCGATCGTACCATATCCAATAAAGTCCGATTTCTCATTTCTGACACTTCATTATGTTGCGGAGTTCTTGGAGGAGTATATTGAGCGAGAATCTCATTCTCTTTTAAATAATCAGTGAACTCTCCACTCATATATTCACCGTCTCGATCAGATCAAAGGCATTTAATATTGTCCAGTCTGTTTTTCAACTTCATTTCGGAATTCTTTGAACTTTTCAAAGGTTTCCTATTTATGTTTTATCAAATAAACATAACTGTACCATGACAGATCGTCAGTAAAGGTAACTAAGTAAGAAAAACCATTGTGAGTAATTTGACTCATTGGACCACATACATCATAATGTATAAGTTCCAATAAGTCAGTGGCTCAGTGTCCAACACCCGAAAATTGTCTTTGGGCATTTTACCTCAAATACAAGATTCGCAAGTTGGATAAGATTCAATGGTGAGATCATGTATCAAACCATTCTTAACAAATTGGGTTAGGCATTTCACGCCTATATGACCTAACCACATATGCCAGAGTTCAGTATTATTTATAACAGATTGTTTACGTTTATTAATTCAAGTATTACAGATATCTAGTGAGGTACGCAATATGTAATGACCATGCTCGTTTGGACAACAAAGGATCTGAATATTATTACTATCATATAAATATAAAGAACGATTCTTAATATTTACATTATATCCTTCAGTATCTAATACAAAAAGAGACATAATATTCGCCACACACTCTGGCAAAAAAATAGCAGTCATTTAACAAAAGTCTCCCACTAGGTAAAGGAATCTCGCATATGCCCACTGCAACTGCATCCAGAGAGTCACCACTCTCGAATTGCAATTGTATCTCCCCAAATTTCAGTCGTCTACTTCCCGTCAACACCTGCAACGTATTGCAAATGTGAATAGGACAAGCAGAATCTAAAATCCAATTAGATGTCATAGCTTCACAAGCCAATGAGATATCAATAATAGGAAAAATAAAAGTACCTGATGTAGATGCCCTTTCCTTCCTTATCTATGCAAGATAGTCCATGTAGTTTCTTTTCCAGTGCCGAATTTCTGGCAGTGGTGGCACTTGTCTTCAGAAGCTCTCTTGGGCTTCGCTACCTTAGCTTGCGGATGAACATTGAAACCCTTCTTCTTCTTTCCTTTTGTCTTCTTCCCCTTCGACTTGGATTGGGAAGAAGCGGAAAGTGAAGTGGGTTTCGGAAGGCGAGTAGGAACTCCATTCCTCAAGTCTTCCTTTGTTGTGAGAAGCATCTTATGGAACTCACGGTAAGAGTAGTGAATCTCATTCATGTTGAAGTACATAATGAACTGGCGATACGACATCGGGAGTGAACCGAGAATGACACTACGCCCAGAGTTTCATTGAGAGGGAAATCCTGGTGCCTCAACTGCTCAATCAAATTGATCAAGTGAAGCACATGCGGGCTCACAACCTACCCCTCATCAAGTTTAGAATGAAACAATTCCATTGAAACTCTATGAACCACGGCATGTTCATTGTTCATGAAAGATTCACGAAGTTATGTCATCATGCTATACGCATTGTGCATCTCAAAGTAAGTCTTCTTACGCTCTGAAGAAAGAGAACTCAGAATGAATGATTTAACCCTTAAATCATCATATTTCCATCTCTGGAAAGTCTCATGTTCTTCAGGAGATGCATCTAGAGATATACCAAGCGGTAATGGACCTTCCAAAATGTATCCCAACTTCTCGAAATTGAGGACAATCCTCAAATCCATATCTCAATCCGCAAATTTCTCAGCGCCTTTTAGCTTATTCGTATCAAACATACGAGCAAAAGGATTGGTTGGAGGTGCCGCCATCGTAAATCTATCAAATAGATAGTGATTCAACGGTAAGCAGATAAGCAGATAAAAGATTAAACAATTTCATATTATATCATAAAGCATTAACTAGATCATGGATTTTTAATCTAAAAATGTATCTCCCACTATTTCATGCAAAACTGTAATCCCCAAACAGAATACAAAACATGCGGTAATCAAATCATAACATAATAGTGAAAGGTGGACCCCATGAATATATTTCAGCTCACAACTTTGGCACGTTCTCGCCTACGTATATTCATTAGGTAGATAACTCATTGTCAATCACTCAATAGTGACTCCCGGGTTTTTGGTCTTGGTCGTTTCTTGTTGTGACAGCTTTGACACATTCACAAGGAGGCGTAGCAAGGTTAAACTTGTCAATGTTGAATTCAAGATACTTGCGAAACCCTGACAGCTTTGGCACGTTCAGGATTCTGCTTTCGTTTGAATTCACCTAATATCAAATATATCTGGTACAGATAAATTTCTACCGGCCATATCCTCACAGCTTTGGCACATTCTCAGATATAGTGGCAGAAAATTTATCGATAAGCGGTATTGATAAGACGGACCAATCAATATGTATCAAATACACATTTAATTAAAAACCTTATTTTAAATAAGGATTTTTCCGCAAAAGATGTTTTTACTTTATTTAATCAAATTAAATAAATACATGCATGCATAAAGTCAAGATTAAAGTAAACATTGAATTTGAAAGGCATAATAATATATCGGTTGTCCAGAATCAGACTTGCTCTGATACCATTTTGTTGGGGTTTTATACGGAAATATAAGGTTAGCGCAGCGGAACGCGGAAAACAAATTTTTCAGATTTCAAATATTTTTCTTGGAACAATTAAATAAAATTATTTATTTAATTAACCAATACTTAAAATTTGAAATTTTAACCCAAGAAATCAAATTTCTATTAATTACCGAATTGCCTCAAAGTTTTACAATTTAATTATTTTGGTCCTTAAATAGTGAAATACATATTTAATTGATTCCAAATCAATCCCAAAATAATTTATACATGTCTAATACATGAAAATACAAATTGCAACACAAATCCCCAATAATTCTGAAATTGCCGAACAGTCCCTGAATTTTTCAGGATTTGTAATTTGGTCCTTTTTGATTCAAAACACATCAAGATCAAATTCAATCAATCCCAAATTTAATATATATCATATATACATCAAATTACATAACATATATGAAAAGCCCCAAAATTGGATAAGGTTTAGAACCCTAATTTCATAAATTACTCCAATTGCACAATTTACATTAAATTGATAAAATTCAATACTTTAATTAATCCAATAACACACCAATCAAGTCTAACCATCATGAAATTACTCAAGAATAATTCTAGGCTAATTATGAATGGCTAAGCAACTTTAGAATGATAATTTTAATTATTAATTAATCTAATAAGCTTAATTACACCTAATAAGCTCATTAATTAATCATACATGTTTAACATCTTCAAACAAGTTTCCAACGCATTTAAATTACATACTTAAGGAATTGAGAAAATTCTAAGTATCACAAATTGAAGCCTAGACTCATGGAAACAATTTCCTAGTTGAAGAAAGTTGGAAATTACTTACAAATCCAAAAGTTTGTTGATGAATTTCCTTTGTTCTTCTTACTTTTCTCTCAACCTTACTTTGTAAAATATTTGTTAAACTTGTGTATGTTTGAAAAATGAAACAAAACAATTTTGTATATCAAATTTCCCTCATTGTCGAATTTACCCAACCAAAAATATATAACAATTAATTCAATTTTTGTTTGAATTCCATGGGCACACATTTAGCTTTAATAAAGTTAACACTTATCTTTAATAAAGTGATCAAAATGTGTTCCAATGGTATCATGTCATTTCCAAGCTTAATAAAGCTAAAATCATTACAAAAGATATTTACTTTATTAATTAATTTAATTATTTAACAATTAAATAATAAATATAAATATCTTAAATATATGTATTATATTTACATTAAATATCTCAAATACATATATTAATAATATGTGTCAAATATCACAATTTGATATTTAATTAATATGTATTTAATAAAATCAAGTATTAAATACAAATACACATTAATTCGGAAATGACAGTTAGGTCCCAATTGCATGTATTTTTCGTTTAACCGTTAAACGAGTTATAAATGTATTATTCATAAGAGTTGCCTCAGTGCTCTACGAGTATATTTCATTAGTGAGACTCTCTAGATTCAGGCATATCCGTCACGAAATCAAATTTCGTGTCCATAATTCACTCATCTGTAAATTATGACGAACACGGATAAACTCTCTGAATCATACAGGTCGAGGTCACTGCATACGTATAATCCATCTGTCACAGATATCCGGATTATTCCAGAGATATAGATACAAACGTCAAATCTCTATAGATATAATCACGTCAACGTTTCTATTAGCAATCCTTTAATAACACTTAGAAGTGATTTCTACAGTGTACCACGGGCCCATGGATTTAAAAGATTGCTAATTCCATATTGAATAATTATGCTCTGTACACAGAGCTGACAGATCCTTTCTTGATACACACAGGATATCCTGAGCATTAGTCCACACCTAACGAACAGGCAGATGTCTGATCTATATAGATCGGTGACGTGACTGTCATCTAAGTGTAGATGATAACTCATATATCCATAGTGGTATCTCAAGTCAAAGACTCATTATGCTCACTCAATCAGAGAAGATTCTTATTGTCGTTGGTGTACCATCCATTAAGAATCTTCGGTGAGTCATTCAGTGTTTATCCGCTATAAACACCTACACGTCTATACGAGTTTTCAAGACTCGTGGTTCATTTAGAAACCATCGGAATCCAAGATTCCAATATACGACATGTACCAGTCTCAATGGGTTTACTTTACTGACCAAGTAGTGTAAACCTTGACCGGGAACTGTCTAAGAATGACAACGTCATGATACAACTTAATGTCAGTTGCGACGCTTTTGCAACAGTATCATAACTAATCATTCTAAGGTCTATTACGTCTTTATCATATTAAAGAAGATGTTATATAGTGGGAGGCACTGCTAAGTTTAAAATATTCCATAACTTAGGCAGTGTATGTTATTATGGAAATTGCCGCTTGTTTGTTTCCTTATTCTATAGTAGATAGAATTAAACATTTATTTATTGCACACATATATTTGATATGTTATCTGACTTGACTCTTGGTTGCAGTTATTCTAGAATAGATTCTAGATACTACTAGACTAGGATATTATTAGATGGTCTAAACCATCGGGAATATTGTTCCGATTTTCTTCAAAAATAAAAGATGGTTAGTGACTTAGTTTCTAAGTCATGATGGATAATCTAGATAGATATCCCCTTTAGGATATAATACTTTAGAGACAATAGTTTCTTATGCAGTAAGAATTGACTTGAATTAGTTCATGTCTCGAGATTCTTGACTGGCATTTAGAAAGCCCTATTAGGTATTTGTTTATCTAGTAATGACGTTTCTAAGCTTTAATTACCTTTAGAGGTAATGTGTCTGACACAATTTGCTAATCAGTTATTTACAATTGTTGTGAATAGTTGAATGCAAATAGTAAAGCTAAAGAAAGGAGATACGTATATTTGTGTATAGAAAATATTGATTTTCACAATACTACAACTATAGGTATTGGATACCAGATCTCCCGTCTAGTTATTTGAAATATTGGTTAACGATTGTTTTGATATTTAATATCGGAACTTGCGACTATTGGATAGTCACTTGTTCTTTATAAACAATTGTTACGTATTTTATAATAACTAGTAGTGTCATTGACGTAGAGATAAACATTAAGAAAAATTATTTGGTAAAGTAAATAATTTAGAACGGTGCTTTATGAATTTAATCACTTAAGTATTGGATGCTCAATCCATATGGTAAAGGATGGTTTGATACTAGATCACACCACACATCCTTATCCATTTAATGAATATTGTATTCAGGAAGTGATTAAGATCTCGTTTAACCAATGATTGTCATTGGACCACCAAATTTATTTAACTGATACATTGGATGTATGTAGTTTTATAAATAATAATTGCTTAAGGTAGTTTTCTTTATTTCGTAACTTAGTTGATGAATTGTCATAACTTAGTTACGTGTTTCTGAAGGAACACATATTGAAAGTCTTGAAAGTATCAAGTACTTTCAATCCGTTCTGATGAAACGTAGATTGAACATTTTTGACTTGTTCAAATATATTCAATCTAAAGGTTTTAGAGAATTCTATCCTCAAAATTCATAACATGTCTTTGAACTGTTCAAAGATCTTTGATACGATCAAACGTATGAATTTAAAGCAATTAGTTCTAAGGTTATTTAGTGAATATGATTCATATTCAATATTGTTCTTCCACGATTCCATCTTGATGGAATTGAGTAGTGGGAGCAATCGAATCTTATATGATTTGATTCGTCTGATATTGAAAGTTACCGAATTAGTTTCAATACTCTTGGGGTTATACTCCAGTAACACTAATTCATCTCTTTAATTAATGTTCCATTATTTTCTACAGTTGCATATATGATATGTATAGGCAGAAAATTTGAATCTTGAAAAGTTTGAGATTTCAATCTTTCTTTTATATGATAGTTATATAATGGAAATTACCTACACCTCGGAGGTATAAGTAAAAGTTTATCGTTTATTCTGTTTAATAGAATATTGTATTCTATTTAATAGAATATCTTTCCTACGATTCTAAGTAATAAAATCGTTTTATTACTTGGTGTGTAACATCAGATGTTAACTATTGTAGAAAAGACTTGACTTATTGAAGTCAAATGTGAGAATGATAATTATAAATGGAACTATGTAATTAATAAGATGAAACAACCCTTATACATCTTCCGTGCAAGTCCAATAGGATAACAGAATCATTCACGAGTATTTGATACTTAATGGTTCCGTTGTTTTCTTATTGAGAAAAAAAATTATCCTATACTTTTAATGGAAGCGATATTTGATATCGATTCTGGAAGTTCACCATTGAACCTTAGATCTAAGATTGTTCATAGCTTACTATGATCAAGTTTTGAACTTGATTACGCTTTCATTATGAATTAGTTCATGATATGTGCTAATTGTTTGCACAACGAAAGCATTGTGAGCTTATTTAAGGTTTGACCTTTATAGTATGACAGTGAGAAAAGTTATACTCAGCAATCTATTGTAGATTCTGAGAAAACTTATCTCTAGTCACACTAATTGAACAATTAAAGATATATTGGTTAATGTTGATAATAAACTGTATATTTTAGCTAAAGAATGCAAAGTGGCGTTTTTGGATGACTTATTCAGATAAGAGATCAGTTGTGATTTCCTTATTTGAAGAGTTCATTCTGAAATGGCCCTAGAGTTTGTGTTCTGCTGAGATCGCAGTTTAGTGTGCTAGCTTATAGAGCCTATTGTAGACTCGGATAAGTCTTCCAGAAATGTGTTCTCTATTTTTGATATCGTCAGATTGTCTGATCTTGTCAAAGTATATAGAATACATATGTGATTAGAAGGGTTAGTGGGAGCGTACATATTACTTTCTAGTGTTATATATCTTAACGACATTGTCATTATTATAGTAATAATGAGATGTTTATGAGGTAAAAGATTTACCTAAGTCTTCTTTACTCTCCGTGAAAGCAGTGGGAGTAGTCTCTGTTATATACGATATAAAGTTTTATATAAGATATAAAACCAAGAGACTTGTGAGATACTCCTATTAGTCGTACATTAGATATGATCTAATGAAAGACATAACAAGGCTATCTGTATGACAGTTAGTATAACTGTTCGACAGTTATTGTGTGTCTTATACATAGTATTCATCTTTCGTAAAGGATGATTCCTTTTTCGAAAGAGAATTGATTAGAATGTCTAAACAATATTATGTATCATTTGATGATGACATAATGAATACTTTATTACATGCGATTATCGATGTCGATTTAATCGTAATTGTTACGAGTTATTTTGACATCTTATAGACCATATGATGGATCTTGAAACACGTTCTTTGTGATCTTTGAGATATTAAGAACGAGTTTCTAATTCATGGAGAATATAGTCTGCAACCATTAGGGTCATATTAGTTTTGAGACTAATTATGACGTTAGACAGTCTACGTCATAAAGAGTCACAAAAGATGCAGTGGGAGTGTCACGAAGGATTCTACTATTTAGTGGAATCAATGCAACTTTTGAAGTATTGACTTATGAAGTTGCATAGTGACCTTTTAAATTAGAAGTTTTTAATTGGTGTTGTGCTTGCGGTTGTCTTCATAGTATTTTGGATTTGATCCTTAAATACTTGGACAACTCAGTAGCTATAGCACAATACTGATGTAGCATCAGAGTCATATTAATGTATAATCTAGATTCTACAAAATGGAATGATGTTGACTAAGGGAAACGATAGAGTTTGTTTTTGACAAACTCAATATTTCATAGCGGACTTGTTTTTGTTGCCTACCTCTTAAGTACTGGGTGAGCTTTTGAGGACCATGTGCATACGATGCACATTGAGACGAGTATATGATCCGTGGATTGGCACTAGAGCAAGTGGGAGAAATTGTTGGGGTTGGTGCTCAGAGCGCCAATCCGGACCGTATTTATGTCTGATTCATGAATACGAACATCCCCTTATTCCATAATATTACTTATTTATGGTTGCACCTCTTGTTCTTATATACGTATTCGATCTGATTACGATTAGATTGAAACTAAATGTGGTTTAGTGATATGTATATATTAGACAAAGGCCCGATAATATATAATGCAGTACACAGTTACAAAGTTAGTTTGTAATTGACATTGGGAAGTGTCACTGCTATATGTATATTATCAAACATAGTTCCTGGTCAAGATTTGCTAACACGGGTCGGTTAGTCAAATCCGTTGAGACCAGTACATGTCGTATATCGAGACTTGGTCCGATGGTTTATCCCAATGAACCATGAGTCTATGGAGACTCGTATAGACGTGTAGGTGTTTATAGTGGATAAACACTGAACGGCTCACCGAAGATTCTTAATGGATGGTACGCCAACGTCAATAAGAATCTTCTCGGGTTGAGTAGCATAGTGGTCCTTCGACTTGAGACACCACTGTGGATGTATGAGACATCCTCCACACTTAGATGGCAGTCACGTCACCGATCTATTTAGATCAGACCTCCGCCTGTTCGTTGGGTGTGGATCGATCCTCAGGATATCCTGTGTGTGTCAAGATAGGATCCGTCAGTTCTGTGTACAGAGCATAGGTAGTCCATATATGTCAGTTTAAATCTGTGGCCACAGTATACATCGGAAGTAAGTTCCGAGTGTTATTTAGAGATTGCTAATAGATACGTCGACGAGATAATACCTATAGAGATTTGACGTTTACATCTATATCTCTGGGATTATCTGGATACCTGTGACGGAGGGATTATACGTATGCAATGACCTCGACCTGTATGATTCAGCGAGATTATCCGTGATCGTCATAATCTACGGGTGGATAGATTATGGACACGAAATTGGATTTCGTGACGGATATACCTGAATCTAGAGAGTCTCAATAATGAAACATACTCGTAGAGCACTAGGGCAACTTTTATGAATAATGATGATTATTTATAAATCGTTTAAACGTTAAACGAAAAATACATGCGAACGGGCCGAACCGTCATTTCCTAATTAATGTGTATTTGTATTTAATATATGATATTATTAAATACACATTAATAAATAGTCAAATAAAGGTATTTGACATATATCATCAATATATGTATTTGAGATATTTAAAGTAAATATAATACATATATTTGATATATTTGTATTTAATTAATTATTTAATTATTTAATTGTTAAATGATTAATAATTAAAATATAAATATCTCACCAAATGATAAAGTTAGGAAATGATTATAAGTGTAAATGTTTGACTTTACATTAAAGGAAAAGGTTGTCAAATTGAATTTGACTTCTTGGATATTTATTTTAAATTGTTTAAAATTAAAATATTTTTTCCTTTATTTTTTGCTAAATTTCGGCCAAGACCTTAAATAAATATAAGTGTTATATTTTTAAGGTTGCAATTGTTGACTTAGTTGAATAATTCATTAAAGTGAATGATTTAGAAAACAAGTTGACAAGTTGTAACTTTAATGAAAAAATAAATAACTAGATTTATTTCTTCACCAAATTTCGGCCAAGGCTTATTTGGAGGAGGTATATATTGTTTTGTTTCATTTTTAGGGTTTAAGAAGTTCATATACAAAAAATAAACATAAAGAAAGTTGAAGAGAAAGCTTGAAGGCCAAAAGAAAAGGCTTGAAAACTTGGATTTTAGTAAGTTCTTTAACTTTCAACATGGAAATTGTTCTAACATACTTGGCATCATTTTGTGTTGCTTTGATGTCTTTCTTCTTTTATAGTTTATGTTTATGTTGATTTGGTTTTGAACTTTGATGAAAGTGTATGAGCATGTATAATGGAAAGCTTGTGACTAGTGTAGTTATAAGTATTCTTTTATGGTTTTGGAAACCTTGTTGCCATTCTAGAGTTGTTGACCCACTCTTAAATGACCTAGAATTGTTCTATAGTTGTTTCATTGTGTTGAGACTTGATTGGATGGAAGAAACATGATTGAAGTATTAGATTTAACCAATTTGGTCTAATTTGTCCAATTTGATGAAATTGAAAAATTAGGGTTCATGACCAATTCCAAATTTGGGGCTTTTCATATATGTTGTGCATTTGGATGTGTATATGATGCATATAAAGTTTCATGTTCATTGGATTACATCTTGATGTGTTTTGATGCATGAAATGACAAAGTGCACAAAATGGCACATTTGTGGTGCATTCGGCCAATGAGTCAAAATGGGATTTTTGGTTGCTTTTGGTGTTTTGATGTTTTGAACATGCTAAGTTCATCTTAGAAATGATTTAGAATCATTCAAAATTGATTAGATCAATTTCGGACTAAAATGGACAAAATACCAATGTAAGGGCATTTCGGTAAATTCACTAAATATGATTCATTTGAATTTTATTTCATAATTTGATTATTGGATAATTAAATAAATATGTTTATTTAATTAATCCGAGAAAAAGTTTTGAAATCGGAAGATTCGATCTTCCGCCGCTTCCGCTGCGTTACCGGATATTCCCCCTAAAAACCCCTACAAAATGGTATCAGAGCGAGTCTGATTCTAGGCCTCCATAAAATGATTAGCTTGTTTTATTCAATGTTTAATCATGTTTTCTTGACTTTATACATGCATGTTATAATCTAATTTGATTAGATTTAGGGTGTATGACACTTAATGGAATATCCCCGCTTAATAAGGTTTAAAGTAACTAGTATTTGGAATACTTGTTTCTTGGTCCGTCTTGTCAATACGGTTTATAAATATCTTTTCGTTGACTACATCCGAGACCGTGCCTCTGCTGTGAGGATGTAGCTGATAGAAATTTATTTATGCCGAATGTATATTAGATACTAGATAAATTCAAGCGAAAGCGGAATCCTGAACGTGCCCTAGCTGTCAGGGTTACGCAAGTAACTTGAGTTTATCATTGACAAGTTTAACCTTGGTACGTCTCCTTGTGGGCCTGCCTTCGCAGCGACAACGAGAAACGGCCAGGACCGGAACCTGGAGTCACTAGTGAGTGATTGACAATTAGTTGTCTACCTGTGAATATACGTAGGCGAGACCGTGCCTCTGCTGTGAGTCGAAATATATTCATGGGGTCCTCTTCCCATTATGGAATTCGATTTAATTATTGAATTCTCGTCTTTCCGTTGGGGATTACGGCATTACGTAAAAATAGTGGGAGGCACTGCTAAGTTTAAAATATTCCATAACTTAGGCAGTGTATGTTATTATGGAAATTGCCGCTTGTTTGTTTCCTTATTCTATTGTATATAGAATTAAACTTTTATTTACTGCACACATATTTTGATATGTTATCTGACTAGACTCTTGGTTGCAGTTATTCTAGAATAGGTTCTAGATACTACTAGACTAGGATATTATTAGATTGGTCTAAACCATCGGGAACTGTTGTTTCGATTTTCTTCAAAAATAAAGATGGTTAATGACTTAGTTTCTAAGTCATGATAGATAATCTAGATAGATATCCCCTTTAGGATATAATACTTTAGAGACAATAGTTTCTTATGCAGTAAGAATTGTCTTGAATTAGTTCATGTCTCGAGATTCTTGACTGGCATTTAGAAAGCCCTATTAGGTATTTGTTTATCTAGTAATGACGTTTCTAAGCTTTAATTACCTTTAGAGGTAATGTGTCTGACACAATTTGCTAATCAGTTATTTACAATTGTTGTGAATAGTTGAATGCAAATAGTAAAGCTAAAGAAAGGAGATGCGTATATTTGTGTATAGAAAATATCGATTTTCACAATACTACAACAACTATAGGTATTGGATACCAGATCTCCCGTCTAGTTATTTGAAATATTGGTTAACGATTGTTTTGATATTTGATATCGGAACTTGCGACTATTGGATAGTCACTTGTTCTTTATAAACAATTGTTACATATTTTATAATAACTAGTAGTGTCATTGACGTAGAGATAAACATTAAGAAAAATTATTCGGTAAAGTAAATAATTTAGAACGGTGCTTTATGAATTTAATCACTTAAGCATTGGATGCTGCTATTCCGTATGGTAAGGATGGTTTGATACTAGATCACACCACACATCCTTATCCATTTAATGAATATTGTATTCAGGAAAGTGATTAAGATCTCGTTTAACCAATGATTGTCATTGGACCACCAAATTTATTTAACTGATACATTGGATGTATGTAGTTTTATAAATAATAATTGCTTAAGGTAGTTTTCTTTATTTCGTAACTTAGTTGATGAATTGTCATAACTTAGTTACGTGTTTCTGAAGGAACACATATTGAAAGTCTTGAAAGTATCAAGTACTTTCAATCCGTTCTGATGAAACGTAGATTGAACATTTTTGACTTGTTCAAATATATTCAATCTAAAGGTTTTAGAGAATTCTATCCTCAAAATTCATAACATGTCTTTGAACTGTTCAAAGATCTTTGATACGATCAAACGTATGAATTTAAAGCAATTAGTTCTAAGGTTATTTAGTGAATATGATTCATATTCAATATTGTTCTTCCACGATTCCATCTTGATGGAATTGAGTAGTGGGAGCAATCGAATCTTATATGATTTGATTCGTCTGATATTGAAGTTACCGAATTAGTTTCAATACTCTTGGGGTTATACTCCAGTAACACTAATTCATCTCTTTAATTAATGTTCCATTATTTTCTACAGTTGCATATATGATATGTATAGGTAGAAAATTTGAATCTTGAAAAGTTTGAGATTTCAATCTTTCTTTTATATAATAGTTATATAATGGAAATTACTTACACCTCGGAGGTATAAGTAAAAGTTTATCGTTTATTCTGTTTAATAGAATATTGTATTCTATTTAATAGAATATCTTTCCTACGATTCTAAGTAATAAAATCGTTTTATTACTTGGTGTGTAACATCAGATGTTAACTATTGTAGAAAAGACTTGACTTATTGAAGTCAAATGTGAGAATGATAAATTATAAATGGAACTATGTAATTAATAAGATGAACAACCCTTATACATCTTCCGTACAAGTCCAATAGGATAACAGAATCATTCACGAGTATTTGATACTTAATGGTTCCGTTGTTTTCTTATTGAAGAAAAATTATCCTATGACTTTTAATGGAAGCGATATTTGATATCGATTCTGGAAGTTCACCATTGAACCTAGATCTAAGATTGTTCATAGCTTACTATGATCAAGTTTTGAACTTGATTACGCTTTCATTATGAATTAGTTCATGATATGTGCTAATTGTTTGCACAACGAAAGCAATGTGAGCTTATTAAAGGTTTGACCTTTATAGTATGACAGTGAGAAAAGTTATACTCAGCAATCTATTGTAGATTCTGAGAAAACTTATCTCTAGTCACACTAATTGAACAATTAAAGATATATTGGTTAATGTTGATAATAAACTGTATATTTTAGCTAAAGAATGCAAAGTGGCGTTTTTGGATGACTTATTCAGATAAGAGATCAGTTGTGATTTCCTTATTTGAAGAGTTCATTCTGAAATGGCCCTAGAGTTTGTGTTCTGCTGAGATCGCAGTTTAGTGTGCTAGCTTATAGAGCCTATTGTAGACTCGGATAAGTCTTCCAGAAATATGTGTTCTCTATTTTTGATATCGTCAGATTGTCTGATCTTGTCAAAGTATATAGAATACATATGTGATTAGAAGGGTTAGTGGGAGCGTACATATTACTTTCTAGTGTTATATATCTAACGACATTGTCATTATTATAGTAATAATGAGATGTTTGTGAGGTAAAAGATTTACCTAAGTCTTCTTTACTCCGTGAAAGCAGTGGGAGTAGTCTCTTTTATATACGATATAAAGTTTTATATAAGATATAAAACCAAGAGACTTGTGAGATACTCCTATTAGTCGTACATTAGATATGATCTAATGAAAGACATAACAAGGCTATCTGTATGACAGTTAGTATAACTGTTCGACAGTTATTGTGTGTCTTATACATAAGTATTCATCTTTCGTAAAGGATGATTCCTTTTTCGAAAGAGATATTGATTAGAATGTCTAAACAATATTATGTATCATTTGATGATGACATAATGAATACTTTATTATGTGCGATTATCGATGTCGATTTAATCGTAATTGTTACGAGTTATTTTGACATCCTATAGACCATATGATGGATCTTGAAACACGTTCTTTGTGATCTTTGAGATATTAAGAACGAGTTTCTAATTCATGGAGAATATAGTCTGCAACCATTAGGGTCATATTAGTTTTGAGACTAATTATGACGTTAGACAGTCTACGTCATAAAGAGTCACAAAAGATGCAGTGGGAGTGTCACGAAGGATTCTACTATTTAGTGGAATCAAATGCAACTTTTGAAGTATTGACTTATGAAGTTGCATAGTGACCTTTTAAATTAGAAGTTTTTAAATTGGTGTTGTGCTTGCGGTTGTCTTCATAGTATTTTGGATTTGATCCTTAAATACTTGGACAACTCAGTAGCTGTAGCACAATACTGATGTAGCATCAGAGTCATATTAATGTATAATCTAGATTCTACAAAATATGAATGATGCTGACTATGGGAAACGATAGAGTTTTTGTTGACAAACTCAATATGTCATAGCGGACTTGTTTTTGTTGCCTACCTCTTAAGTACTGGGTGAGCTTTTGAGGACCATGTGCATACGATGCACATTGAGACGTGTATATGATACCGTGGATTGGCACTAGAGCAAGTGGGAGAAATTGTTGGGGTTGGTGCTCAGAGCGCCAATCCGGGCCGTATTTATGTCTGATTCATGAATACGAACATCCCCTTATTCCATAATATTACTTATTTATGGTTGCACCTCTTGTTCTTATATACGTATTCGATCTGATTACTTGATTAGATTGAAACTAAATGTGGTTTAGTGATATGTATATATTAGACAAAGGCCCGATAATATATAATGCAGTACACAGTTACAAAGTTAGTTTGTAATTGACATTGGGAAGTGTCACTGCTATATGATATTATCAAACATAGTTCCTGGTCAAGATTTGCTAACACGGGTCGGTTAGTCAAATCCGTTGAGACCAGTACATGTCGTATATCGAGACTTGGTCCGATGGTTTATCCCAATGAACCATGAGTCTATGGGACTCGTATAGACGTGTAGGTGTTTATAGTGGATAAACACTGAACGGCTCACCGAAGATTCTTAATGGATGGTACGCCAACGTCAATAAGAATCTTCTCGGGTTGAGTAGCATAGTGGTCCTTCGACTTGAGACACCACTGTGGATGTATGAGACATCCTCCACACTTAGATGGCAGTCACGTCACCGATCTATTTAGATCAGACCTCCGCCTGTTCGTTGGGTGTGGATCGATCCTCAGGATATCCTGTGTGTGTCAAGATAGGATCCGTCAGTTCTGTGTACAGAGCATAGGTAGTCCATATACTGTTAAATCTGTGGCCACAGTATACATCGGAAGTAAGTTCCGAGTGTTATTTAGAGATTGCTAATAGATACGTCGACGAGATAATACCTATAGAGATTTGACGTTTACATCTATATCTCTGGGATTATCTGGATACCTGTGACGGAGGGATTATACGTATGCAATGACCTCGACCTGTATGATTCAGCGAGATTATCCGTGATCGTCATAATCTACGGGTGGATAGATTATGGACACGAAATTGGATTTCGTGACGGATATACCTGAATCTAGAGAGTCTCAATAATGAAACATACTCGTAGAGCACTAGGGCAACTTTTATGAATAATGATGATTATTTATAAATCGTTTAAACGTTAAACGAAAAATACATGCGAACGGGCCGAACCGTCATTTCCTAATTAATGTGTATTTGTATTTAATATATGATATTATTAAATACACATTAATAAATAGTCAAATAAAGGTATTTGACATATCATCAATATATGTATTTGAGATATTTAAAGTAAATATAATACATATATTTGATATATTGTATTTAATTAATTATTTAATTATTTAATTGTTAAATGATTAATATAATTAAAATATAAATATCTCACCAAATGATAAAGTTAGGAAATGATTATAAGTGTAAATGTTTGACTTTACATTAAAGGAAAAGGTTGTCAAATTGAATTTGACTTCCTTGGATATTTTTTAAATTGTTAAAATTAAAATATTTTTTCCTTTATTTTTTGCTAAATTTCGGCCAAGACCTTAAATAAATATAAGTGTTATATTTTTAAGTTGCAATTGTTGACTTAGTTGAATAATTCATTAAAGTGTAATGATTTAGAACAAGTTGACAAGTTGTAACTTTAATGAAACAAAAATATATCTAGATATTATTTCTTCACCAAATTTCGGCCAAGGCTTATTTGGAGGAGGTATATATTGTTTTTTCATTTTTAGGGTTTAAGAAGTTCAATACACAAAATAAAAATAAAAGAATTGAGAGAAAAGCTTGAAGGCCAAAGGAGAAAAGGCTTGAAAACTTGGATTTTGTAAGTCTTTCTTTAAAGCTTTCAACATGGAAATGTTTTCTAACATACTTGGCATCATTTTGTGTTGCTTTGATGTTCTTTTTTCTTCTTTTATAGTTTTGTGTTATTTGGTTTTGAACTTTGATGAAAGTGATGAGCATGTATAATGGAGAAAGCTTGTGACTAGTGTAGTTATAAGTATCTTTTTATGGTTTTGGAAACCTTGTTGCCATTCTAGAGTTGTTGACCCACTCTTAAATGACCTAGAATTGTTCTATAGTTGTTTCATTGTGTTGAGACTTGATTTGGATGGAAGAAACATGATTGAAGTATTAGATTTAACCAATTTGGTCTAATTTGTCCAATTTGATGAAATTGAAAAATTAGGGTTCATGACCAATTCCAATTTGGGGCTTTTCATATATGTTGTGCATTTGGATGTGTATATGATGCATATAAAGTTTCATGTCCATTGGATTACATCTTGATGTGTTTTGATGCATGAAATGACAAAGTGCACAAAATGGGACATTTGTGGTGCATTCGGCCTTAAGAGTCAAAATGGGATTTTGGTTGCTTTTGTGGTGTTTTGATGTTTTGAACATGCTAAGTTCATCTTAGAAATGATTTAGAATCATTCAAAATTGATTAGATCAATTTCGGACTAAAATGGACAAAATACCAATGTAAGGGCATTTCGGTAAATTCACTTAAATATGATTCATTTGAATTTTATTTCATAATTTGATTATTGGATATAAATAAATATGTTTATTTAATGAATCCGAGAAAAAGTTTTGAAATCGGAAGATTCGATCTTCCGCCGCTTCCGCTGCGTTACCGGATATTCCCCCTAAAAACCCCTACAAACACGGATAAACTCTCACTGAATAATACAGGTCGAGGTCACTGCATACGTTATAATCTCTGTCGCCACAGATATCCGGATTATTCCAGAGATATAGATACAAACGTCAAATCTCTATAGATATAATCACGTCAACGTTTCTATTAGCAATCTCTTAATACACTTAGAAGTATTTCTAACAGTTACCACGAGCTCATGGATTTAAAAGATTTCTAATTCCATATTGAATATTATGCTCTGTACACAGAGCTGACAGATCCTTTCTTGATACACACAGGATATCCTGAGCATTAGTCCACACCTAACGAACAGGCAGATGTCTGATCTATATAGATCGGTGACGTGACTGTCATCTAAGTGTAGATGATAACTCATATATCCATAGTGGTATCTCAAGTCAAAGACTCACTATGCTCACTCAATCAGAGAAGATTCTTATTGTCGTTGGTGTACCATCCATTAAGAATCTTCGGTGAGTCATTCAGTGTTTATCCGCTATAAACACCTACACGTCTATACGAGTTTTCAAGACTCGTGGTTCATTTAGAAACCATCGGAATCCAAGATTCCAATATACGACATGTACCAGTCTCAATGGGTTTACTTTACTGACCAAGTAGTGTAAACCTTGACCGGGAACTGTCTAAGAATGACAACGTCATGATACAACTTAATGTCAGTTGCGACGCTTTTGCAACAGTATCATAACTAATCATTCTAAGGTCTATTACGTCTTTATCATATTAAAGAAGATGTTATATAAAAGAAACTGCTCATTTTATTCATAATAAAATGTTACATTTAGTATTTACAAGGAAATAAATAATAAAATTGGCGCTTAGAGCACCAACTCTAACAGTTTATTCGAGGGATCAATTTCTCAAATTGCCATTGGAACGAAAAATAGCCGTTAACACTATTAATTTATATAAATATAAATTTTTAGAACGATACACCACCCTAACAGTTTATTCGAGGGATCGATTTCTCAAATTGCATTGAAACGAAAAACAGCCGTTAACACTATTAATTTATATAAATATAAAAATTTTAGAACGATACCCGGAAGAAGAATTAACTTAGTTTATGAGAAAGATACAATAATATAAATTAGATATAAGATACCAATGATTCCAAATCCACGAATGCGTTTGTGTTTTCATACATTGAATTGGGAGGTCTACTCGAAAATATATATATCCGCAGTATTAGACAAAGTAGAAGCGGCATAAAAAATTCTGGTTGTGCATTTGATCAATGAACAAACAGCAGTTGCTGATTTTGTTCGCACGTTGCTTTCACCGACAACTGACAGGAATTAAACCAGTTGAGTTATCTTTTTATATTCAGTTTGAATCAATTTTAAATGATATTGACATAAGTAATACAGAAAAAATAAATAAATACAAATCAGTTGGTACACAACATCCTCTCACAATTTTAACAAGATAATTGTTAACAATGTCAACAAGAAAGAAATTACAAATTATTAGTTTTCAAATTCAACAAGAAACAAATACAAAAAAAAGAACAAAATAAACAAGCATCTGTGTTCGTGCTAGCAATTAAAAAATGGAATCCCAAAATGAACAGTATAGGACTTGCAGTAACAGGAAGTCAATAACATCTATAGACTGCAATTGTACTCATCGCTGAATGATTGACTATGAATGGTCCACTAAGCCTGAAATATCGAAAAATTGGATTAGGAAGAAATAGGAAATACACAAATTATTAGCCAAACATATGAATGAGCTTTTGCAGATGCAAGTTCTGATGGGAGAGCATTGATTAAAGTAGACGTCGTGACACATACCTTCTTAGCAATGTTGTTTGAGAGCCAGTCCAGTCCCTCGTAGAGCCCTTCTCCAGAAGTGGCACATGTGCTCTGGATATACCTGTATAAACAAATCTCGAGCTTGTTTATGTTTCTACCACTTGGATTGCCTCTGGAAAGATACTGATGTGAGAGTATTTAAAATATTTACCAGTGGCGCTGTCGCAGAGAATGAAGACCAAGCTTGTCAGTGATCTCGGCAGCATTCATTGCATTTGGAAGATCTTGTTTGTTAGCAAACACAAGCAGCACAGCATCCCTTAACTCATCCTGCCCATCAAAAGTGAACACCCTGTTAGCAACAGTGCCATTTTTCAATCACAGTCATTATACATTGTCATCTACCAAATGCTTGTCTTCATTCCAAGAATTCAAAGAAATGAAAATCAGTATGATTACAAAAGCTCCCAGTACCTCATTCAACATCCTGTGAAGCTCATCTCTAGCCTCGACAACACGGTCACGATCATTGCTGTCAACCACAAAGATAAGACCTTGTGTATTTTGGAAGTAGTGTCTCCACAAAGGTCGAATCTGAAAAATCAAGTCAACATGACAGTTTAGCACACATGTACCAGAAACCAAACTGAAAACACAAGGAAAATACATCAAAAAGAAATGAAAGGAAATTCCAAAAAGTAAAGACTTCTTGAATGAATTGAAATTATATCAAATGTTGACGGTTCAATCAAAATAAAATGATTGCAGAGGGGAAATCTTAGTATATTATATGTTGCTTACCTTGTCTTGACCTCCAACATCCCAGACAGTGAAGCTAATGTTCTTGTACTCGACAGTCTCCACATTGAAACCTGTCATAACAGATTAAAAGAATCATTTTACTGAAAGGCAATATCATAAAAGAGCAGCAGATAAGACATGCATTAGATCAAAATAACGATGTTGTAACACATCTATATCATAAAAGAGTAGCAGAAATAATATACAAGAGTTATGACACCTATATTATGTTGAAACACAGAGTTACACCAGTGAGTACAAACCATTAACTATCAACCAATCTAAGAATTCAATATACTAAATTCATCAAGAGAACATGATATTGTCTTGACAAATTTTCATTAAGAAGAATAACCACTAGTATTTGAGATCTTAAAAAATGTCATTAGAACAACTAAGATTCCAAGTGTCTCAGCCCCAAGTGCTCATGCAGTAATGAATCCTCAGGCCATTTGTTTCTTCTTTTCGTAAATTAATTTGAATATGAAGACATGAAAATAAATAATAGTTATCTAAATCATTTCAAAAGTAAAAGAAAACATACCAATGGTTGGGATGGTGGTAACGATTTCGCCCAACTTAAGCTTATATAAAATGGTGGTTTTACCAGCTGCGTCAAGACCGACCATAAGAATACGCATCTCCTTTTTCGCAAATAGTTTACTGAAAAGCTTGGTGAAAGACAGCCCCATTTTTTTATTTCTGAAGGATCCACAAACCAATATGAAAATAAGCAAATTCATCAAATGGAAAAATATCAAATAGTAAGCACAGAAACTAATGGTCACTTCAGCCGAAACAAAAACAGAGATTTCATTTTTATTGCTCACTGATCAAGATAAATGCATAAAATTGGACAACCCCGAGTAACAAATCAAATCAAAAACAAACCAATCAGTTGATGCGGAATACAAAATGCACAAAAAGGAACAACATGATCATATTAAATTTTCCTAGCTGACCCAGAATTCTGAATATATTCAAGAAGAAATAAATTATTATCCCATCAAATGAGATCCATAAATCTAGAGTAAAAGTCGAATCATTATCACCATTTATATCATCATTTACATTTTCGATATTTTTATTCATTTTTTAATATAACAATTATATCATGACACCTCAGTCAGATGTCCATATGAATAAAGTTAAGTTGTACGTACAAGCACTATTCCAAAATATATAATTGTTCATTGAATATTAATGAATCCATGGATATAACAGATCACGTAACAACAGCAGAAACGGCGACAAATGATTGAAAAATTAACAGGAAAAACAAAATGGGATTCTTCAAATGATTGAAATTTACATAAGCTTGATAAATTAAGAGGAATGTCAATTATTAGAGATAAATGAAAAAGAAACTTACAGGGGAAAAATAGAAAGAATTTTGGAATCTGATCTGAGGAGAGGAGCAGCCGGTCACAACTTAAAACTAAAACAAAGCAAACCAAAAAAAAAAAGACTGCAAAAACGGAGGGCTTTTTTTTTAGATTTTATAGGTCTCGAGAAATGAGGATCGTTTTCAAAATTTTTAAATAAAATTTTGACGTAGTCAGTGAATGATCGTCGTCAGAGAGGAAGGCTCGGTTGCGAATAAATGCATTGTTTGTTCAAATGGAAAATCACACCCATTTATTTTCTAAATTGCCATGGCCATATTTTAGTATTTATAATTTAATTTTTTTAATTAAATTATAATTTATTTATTTTTTAATTTTGAGTCATATTTCATCTACTTAATATTACATAACTTGAATATTTGAAAAACTATCTTAAGATAGTAAAATTTTGTTATAAAATTAGACGAAATATAGTAAAAATTTATTTCAAAATAAAAAGAAAAGTGACTCAAGTATATAAAAAAAATATTTAATGATATGAATTAAATTTTATATAAATTAATTTACTTTCAGTATTAAAACTTATATTTCTGTAAGAATGCTTATGATAGTTGAGTGTATTTTCCATCTTATCTTATTTTTATATATATATTTTTGTCCATTGTTTTCTTTAGTGTTGCCACGTAGTACAACATAAACAAAGGAAAAAAATTATATTTAAATCATCACTTTAATCAACATTTATAATACATTGAATTTACATATATTTCGACATCTATAATATCCGTCCATTGTTTTCTTTGATGCTGTCACGTAACATAACAGAACTAGACATCATTTTAATTCACTTTGATACATTAAATTTACATATATCTCAACATCTAAAATTCACTTTGATTAGTGTTTATGATATGTTGAATTTCCACATAATTCGATATATATAACTCATTTTAATTAATATTTACGATATATTGAATTTCTACACATATTGATATCTACAATATACCATACCTTTTACAAGATTCATATAATTATGCCTATATAAAGAGATATCCAGATATATTAAAAAAACACAATAGAAATGATAGAATATTGCACTCTTACTTTGATAGACGATTTCATTTAGTTGGATGGTGACATTAATTTGGCAAATTAAGCTGATTTTGGTATGTAAATATATGATAAAGATTGGAAGGATCACGTTGGTGTTTGTTTGCTTTATGATGTGTCCATTTTATTGATGTTTATAAAATCTCTACTTATACATAACAAATTATTTAAAAAAAAAAAAAAATTAATTGCAAGCAATGTATAAATATAAATAACTTGTATATCTTTTATTTTCTTTTTAAAAATATATATCTTATTATTTAAATTATATTGTTTGTTGTCCATATATTTACTCACCAACACAAATAATTAAAATATTAATTATTAAAACCTGAAAAACGAATATCATGCCAAATAATCAATCATTAAATAATTTTAATTTAAAAAAAAATGTGTGGACTTTCTTCTCATTAGAACCATGGAGAAGGAAATGAATCAAGAATAAAATTTGCCCACTAATATAATTTGTGTGAAGAATTGAGAGTAGACAAAAGATCACTAAATTGTCTTGAGTTTTTTACCATAATCAAAATTTTAAAATGACTCATTTTAATAGATAATAAAAAATATATAAAAATATATATTTAAAAATTAAAAATTTCTAATTTTAGGCTCTAATGTGTTTATGGTATCAAAACTCTCTGTGATTCTAAGCATCCCATAGGCATCGGTAGACCCGGTCGGCGGTTCGGAACCGAACCGAACCGGCCGGTTTCCGGTTCCACACTTAAGTGGAACCGGAACCTTGAACCAAACCGAAACCGACCGGTTCGGTTCCAAACCTTTTTTTTAAATTTTGAAAATTAATTAAAATAAATGAGATTAATTTTATAAATAAATAAAATTATTACATTGAAGAACTTGAGCTTAAATTTTTAAAAATTTAAGTTGCCTACGTATCCTCCAAGGGTGAGAGGAATCAAAGCTCACGTAGTTCCATTATAATTTTAAGACATATCTCATTTGTAAATTAACATTTTACAATTATCAATCATCATTATCAGTTGATCATTTGGCTCCGGTTCCGCTTGCACTTGTTGTTACAATTTCGAGTCATTCTACATGCAGAAGGGTTTAAAGCATTATGCACGTAATTAGTAAAATGAAGTTTTTCACCAAAGCTTAAAGAAAGATGTGCCATACAAGTTAATTTCGCAAATTCTTCTCTATTTTTACATCAGAATATTTAAATAAATCTACAGCACTCGTACCTCTACTAGATGATGCGTACCTGGCCATTTGAGTTTGCGTCGTATCAATGCCAAGTTTAACGGAATGATGTTTTTCCATGTGTTTGATCATATTGCCGTATCCACCAGGAAATTTATAGGTAACCCCACAATAGGTGCAAATTGCTCGTTGTGTATCATCTTCTAGGCGTTCCAAATGAAAATGAATTTTGAAAATATCCGAGGACCGAGCCTTAACTTCTCTTCTCCGTGATTGTGCACCGACACTAGGGCCGCTCTCTTGGGTTGACATATTTGACATTATATTCTCAGATGAGCTTGCCATTTTTCGTTTGAGAAATTAGGAAGAAAAATAAGAAAATTGAATAATTGCGATTTGCGAATGAACAAATTAACAACTAATTGAATTGAGATTGAGAATAAGATTATAAGAGAATTGTATTGAATTGAGATTGAGAATAAGAGAATTATAGAAAATGAGAGAGTTGAGAATTTGGTGTGTTGAAATAATGAAAAATGAATCATATTTATAGAGTTTTAGAATTTTTTTGATACAAAAAATGCCCATAAATATAACCGTTATTAGAGATATATTAGTAATTTATATTTTAATTTATAAAATTTTTTTAAAATTTTTTTTAGCCGTTGGGGAGGGTTCCTGTTGGAACCCTACGGTTCCGACCGGTTGGAGTTGGGGTAGAACCCCAACCGAACCGGTCGGCCACGGTTCCGATTCCGAAACCTGAACCGGAACCGGAACCTTCCGGTTCCAACCGGTTCGGAACCGGAATCGTGGCTGGGTCTAGGCATCGGCACCAAGACCACACTAGCCAATGGTTGTAATAATATATAATTTTGATTATATATGTAATTGTGGGCACGGATCCTTGAATTTGAATATTGATGTTGATAATTGATATGTCTTGGATGGATCGGAGGTCCTTTTGCATATTTGATGTTTGTTACAGGTTATTTTGGTGCTGGATTATATTTCAGGTTGTCCAATTTTAGGGTGCGCCATGTCCATTTTTCGTTAAATTTAAGGCTTAGGGAGATAGGTTGATGTGATCCTAACAGCACCTGATTCGATCCAGAGTACAATAGATCCAATCCATGTACCGGTTGGACCAATTACAAGACACAAAGCTCAGAAGATCAAAGACGCTATGGCAGGCCTGGCCCAACTTCATATAGCTGAATTGAACAAGCACGTTCGAGACCAATTGGACTTCAAGGAAGATGGTTCAAGAGTTATACATTTGACCCAAGTCATCGATGAGCAGCATGGATCATTTTCAGTTATTTAGGCTTATTTTCATCATATTATTATTTATGTGTATGTATGGAACCAACGTGAATGACCATTTTATTTATTATTTGGGTTAGTTTATTTTTATTTATTTGTGGGACAAAATGGGCTAGAAATTAGGAGTTATGGGCTTTTAGTTGATAATGGGTAGTTTAAGGTTATTTTAGACTTTTTCGCTCTATTAGGGTTTGAACATATCATTATTTAAACTCAAAAACAACTATTAATGAAGCACCCAATATTTTGAGCGTGAATAGTAACTTTCTTTGAGATTAAGAAATTTTTATCAAAGTTCAGTGATTGAACAAAGACTTATCAAAGGGTTGGCATCCTTTGTGGCGTCTATTTTGCTGGCAAAATTCATCTGAGGCTATCTCCAAGGGTTTTAAGGACAGATTCTTGGGGGTCTACGGGATCTTGGATCGAGTTTCGTCTTTTTAGTATCCAGTTTCGTATCAATTGGTTATCAGAGCCAGATTTCAGGTCTGACTTTTATTTATTTTTATTATTTTTTTCTCGTTTCTTCATTTGCTCATTTGATCTGTCAAATCTTGTTTATTTTTTTTTACTGTGTCGTTGAATCTGCCATTGCTTCGTCAGTTGGTTTGCAAAAAAAAAATCTGAATTAGATTTGAATGCGTGTGTTTGACTAAAACCAAAATACTTTCTTGAAAGGGTGTTGCTAACATACCATTGGGTATCTGATACCCAAGGGTTGTTAGATTAAAAAAAATAAATAAATTAGAGTAACTGGTTGCAACAACCGGTTGCAACCAGTTACTCAAAACAAATTTAAAAATTATTTTTTATTAAATAAATTATAAAATATTAATAAAAATAAAATTATAAAAAAAATTTAGTGTAAGTTTTTAAAAATTATTTTTATAAAATACTGATAAAAAAAATTCATATAAGAAAATTAATTTTTTAAAATACTGAAAAAAAATAAAATAATATAAAAATATATTGCATATTGCATATTGATTGGTGAAAGTTGCAAGTTTAATGGTAGAAATTGCATATTCAATGATCATAGTTACATGTGCGAATTTCGAGGCAGATGCAATTGCATGTTATTGCTAAAGTTACAAGTCCAATGATTTCATTTTGCATGTTTATTGCTAAAGGTTTCATATTCGAAATATTGCATATTTATTGATGAAAGTTGCAAGTCTAATGTTAGAAGTTGCATATTCAATGGTCATAGTTACATGTGCAATTTTCGAGACAGATGCAATTGCATGTTATTGCTAAAGTTACAAGTCCAATGGTTTCATTTTTCATGTTTATTGCTAAAGGTTTCATCTTCGAAATATTGCATATTTATTGATGCAAGTTGCAAGTCTAATGGTAGAAGTTGCATATTCAATGGTCATAGTTACAGGTGCGAATTTCGAGGCAGATGCAATTGCATGTTGTTGCTAAAGTTACAAGTCCAATGGTTTCATTTTGCATGTTTATTGCTAAATGTTTCATCTTCGAAATATTGCATTTTTATTGATGAAAGTTGCAAGTTTAATTGTATAAGTTTCATATTCAATGGTCATAGTTACATGTGCGATTTTCGAGGCAGATGCAATTGTATGTTATTGCTAAAATTTCAAGTCCAATGGTTTCATTTTGCATGTTTATTGCTAAAAATTTCATCTTCGAAATATTGCATATTTATTGGTGAAGGTTGCATGTTTGATGGTAGAGGTTACATATTTAACGGTCATAGTTGCAAGTGCGATTTTCGAGGCAGATGCAATTGCATGTTATTGCTAAAATTTCAAGTCCAATGGTTTCAATTTGCATGTTTATTGCTAAAGGTTTCATCTTCGAAATATTGCATAATATTGGTCAAAGTTGCATGTTTCCTGGTAGAAGTTGCATATTCAACGGTCAAAGTTGCAGGTGTGATTTTCGAGGCAGATGCAATTGCATGTTATTGCTAAAATTTCAAGTCCAATGGTTTTATTTTGCATGTTTATTGCTAAAAATTTCATCTTCGAAATATTGCATATTTATTGGTGAAAGTTGCATGTTTGATGGTAGAAGTTACATATTCAACGGTCATAGTTGCAGGTGCGATTTTCGAGGCAGCTGCAATTGCATGTTATTGCTAAAATTTCAAGTCCAATGGTTTCATTTTGCATGTTTATTGCTAAAGGTTTCATCTTTGAAATATTGCATATTTATTGGTGAAAGTTGCATGTTTGATGGTAGAAGTTTCATATTCAACGGTCATAGTTGCAGGTGCGATTTTCGAGGCAGATGCAATTGCATGTTATTGCTAAATTTTCAAGTCCAATGGTTTCATTTTGCTTGTTTATTGCTAAAGGTTTCATCTTCGAAATATTGCATATTTATTGATGAAAGTTGCAAGTATATGGTAGAAGTTGCATATTCAACGGTCATAGTTGCAGGTGCATTTTTGAGGCAGATGCAATTGCATGTTATTGCTAAAGTTACAAGTCCAATGGTTTCATTTTGCATGTTTATTGCTAAATGTTTCATCTTCGAAATATTGCATATTTATTGATGAAAGTTGCAAGTTTATTGGTTGAAGTTGCATATTCAATGGTCATATTTATGCGCCCTAACACAAATGTTGAGTGGTTTTTTCTTAAAAATTATTTAATTTTTTGTTTTTCAAGTTTAAAATATTTGTTGCATCTTTTAAGGTTGAAAGTTGCATCTTAATGGTGAAATTGCATTTTAATGGTGTGAAGTTGCATCTATTAGTTATATCTAACAATTACAAATTATTCAATATCATGTTTATTACTTCGATTCGATCTCGATTTCGTGTTTAATGATTATAAGTTAATACAAAATGACCTTACATCACAAATAATGACCACAGATAATTAATATTGATATATATTTTTATTATCCCTCGTTAATTACATATGTTAATTTAGCATTTATACGAGTTTTATACTTATTGTTTTCGCTTACTATTTTTATTCATTACGACTAGGGGTGGCAATTTTTGGTAAGCATTTCGTTTATTTATTCGATTCAATTCGCTTTAAAACGAATGTGAGTTTCAAACAATATATTCGTTTAATCAATGGGTCAATTCGATTTAAAGTGTTTATTACAGTTATGGAATACGAATTTTATATCATGAATACGTTTACTCGTTACTGAATCGTTTTATTATTTTCTTTGAACAATTAATATTAAATTTGGTTATAATTAATAGTAATGCGGATATTCACTAAAGTTAATGAGCATGGAGGAGAATTTTTTATAAGTTTTTTTATATAATAATTTTTATTTCATATCCCTCATATGAAATGTATTTAGTATGAAAATTAATTTTTATTAGTTTTCGTGTATGATTTGTTTTATTATTTTCTTTTATCAGTTATTGGTATTTTTCAATTAAGATTCCAGTTAATGAGCATGGAGGAAAATTTATAAATTTTTTGTATAAATAATTATTATTTCATATGAAAGGTAATTAGTATGAAAATGATTTTTTATTAATTACAGAAGATGAGAATTTTTTTTTAATTATATTTTTTACCTTAAATTTTGTAATTTACTTAATTTAATGACCATTTACTCCCACATTTGTGAGATGGGCTTAAGATGGGCTTCTCAAAAAGAAAATTAGGCCCAATCTATAGCATGGGCCTCTTATGCTTGTCAACTAACTTCATTAATGGAAAATGAAATTTGCAGTTCAGTTTTGTGAAGTCCACGTTGGTGGCTGTGCTTCATGAAGGAGTTATTCTTCACCAACCACCCCAAGCAAGCAAATTCATTCTACCATTGAGGGACCTACGTGCAGCTTGTTTACTGCCTTGTTTCACTAGTTTGTTCAGTCTTTCTGGTTGCAAGAGCAAGTTCGGTGGTTCCATGAGCAGTAAGTAAATTCCATCAACTTGTTCTTTGGTTCTGGTTATCAATAGGAAGCTCGGTGCAGCTTGTTCATCAGTTTGTTCACTGCTTTGTTTCACCAGTTTGTTCACTGTCTGGTTCCATCAACAGCTTTCATCAACTTGTTCACTGGTTCTGGTTTCAACAGGAAGCTCGGTGCTAGGTCAAAAAAAAATATTTGGAGCGAACTAATCGAGTGAGGGAACCGAAGGGCATTACTCGTTACGGTTGTCCAGCGGAATTCCATATCAAATTTAATCATTCCAGGCATAAATATGTGGTTGTAAAATTTATTGATGACCACAATCACATGTTGGCAGCCCCATATGAGACACAATTTCTTCGTTCCCACAGACATGTCAGTAATGCTGATTTAGCACATGCTCAGACACTGCAACATGTAGGGGTTAAGGTCTGTCAATTAATGGATTTTAAATCTGACCAGGTAGGAGATTTGCATAATGTTGGGTTCATGGGTAAAGATTTGCAGAATAAACTTGATGCTAGTCGACGTGCAGATTTATCAGAGACGGATTCTGAAGCCGCAATTGCATATTTGTCTGCAAAAGCCGATTCTCATCTTGGTGTGTATTTCGAATATACGTTGATTGAGGATAATCTATTACGTAACTTGTTCTGGACTGGCACTGTTGCACGACATGATTATGGATGTTTTGGTGATGTTTTGGCATTTGATGCGACATACAAGAAAAATGCATACAACCTACCTTTAGTTGTGTTCGTTGGGGTAAATCACCATCGAAGAACAACTATTTTCGGTTTTGCTTTACTCAGTGATGAAACAGTTGACTCATATATTTGGCTACTACATACATTTCTGACTGCAATGCATAATAAACAACCTATGTCAGTCATAACTGATGGTGACAAGGCAATGTCAAAGGCAATAAAAACAGTTATGGGAGGCTGTTCACATCGTTTGTGTTGTTGGCATCTTCAAAGAAATGCTCAAGCAAATATCAAAAAAGAAGAATTCACCAAAAAATTTAGCTCATTCATGTTGAAGCCGTTTTCCATAGATGAATTTGAAAGACAATGGGCTGCTTTAGTTTCTGAGATGGGGTTGGAGAAAAATGAATGGGTTCAAAAGATGTACCAGAAACGTGGCAAATGGGCTGAGGCTTATCTGAAAGGAATTTTTTTTGGTGGAATGCGAACGACGCAAATGTGTGAGAGTTTAAATTCATACTTGTCTCGTTTCCTTAAGGTGAAGTTGAAATTGTATGATTTTATTCGACAAATATATCGTGCATTGTACTGCATACGACATAAAGAATCTAAAGATGAGTTTGATTCGACCTATAGTAGTCCAGTTTTAACGACACATCTACGTAGCATCGAAAAACATTCTTCTGAGGTTTATATGAAGAATGTATTTCAATGGGTTCGGGAAGAGATAGCTTGTGAGTCATCGTTAATTATGGTGACTTGTGAGAAGTCCATACGTTCGAATATCTATACAATTACTAAGTTTCAGCACCCGAGCCTTAGATGGACAATTGTTTTTGATGTTGAAAGAGTGCACATTGCGTGTTCATGTAAGATGCTAGAGTCTTCAGGTATTCCATGTTCTCATATTTTTCATGTTATGAAATTGGAGCAAATGGTTCGTATACCGCCTACGTTGATTATAGAGCGGTGGACCAAATCGACAAAGAAGTCAGCCAATTATATTGTGGATATTGCACCTCCTCACATGGACAAGCACCTTATGGAGGTTGCCAAATTTGGTTCTTTGGCAACAGCATGTAATAATTTGTGTTTTATTGCATCAAAAAATGAGCATGCTTACACAGAAGCTGTATCTGAGATTCAACGGCTCACTAGTAAATTTGAGGAAGTTATTGCTATTGAAGAAGATGGAATACTTGGTAATGTTATGGGTTGTGATACGCGCATACAAGTCAAAAACCCTGGTATAATTATTACAAAATGATGTGCTAAAAGGTCAAAGAATGACGTAGTGGAAATTAGAAAATGTAGCCAATGTCAGCAAACAGGGCACAACAAAAGGAATTGTTCTATAAAAATTGTTACTGCTAATGATGAAGGTGGAAGTATTATCAGTGGGACTAGTGTCTCATCACAAACATATTGGATGCCATCGACACCAGAATGTTCATCAGGTATTAAGAACTCAGAAAATTTCAAGGGGGAATAATTGAATATACTTGTTTATTTGTATGAAATTAATTTTTTGTGTGTTACAAAATTTTGTTCCTTCAAAGAATAATTGGTCTGTCAATATTTGTAGGTTTTGCAAGTGACAATCTAACGTCATCTACGTATCCAACGCCATCGACTTCAGAAGCATTTGCAGGTATTAATATGTGAATGAATTTGAGAATTTATGATAGACCGAACTGAATGCACATAAATACTTTTGCAGGTTTCGGTAGTGACAACAATTTTTTTGGAACCTCTTCACAATGCTGTTACGAAAACTGCACATGGTGGCCTTACTCCATGTAGTCTTTTATTTCGTTATTGGATGACATTTCTTTTGTTGTAATTAGTACGTAGTAAGCATGATGGATGTTGTAATGGTAATTTTTTTGGAAACTTTTCACAGTGCTGTTGAATGTTGTAATGGCATGTGTTGACCTCAAACCAAAAATCATTGTAATGGAAATGTATTTATTGGACCTGAGTTTATGCTTAATTTTTGGAATCATTTTATTTTTTTACTGGCTTGTTAACTAGCTAATACATAAAATTTAGGAACCATTTTTGGTCATTGTTGGAAGGTTCAGTGGATTGATGAAGTGAACCAAATTGAATACCAAATTTTGAAAGTTGTTCACGGAATTGTTTAATGCAATCATGGGCTAATTTAAATGAGACATATACACATACAAAATTATAAAATGCTGTTGATAGATGCTTAAAACAAAAGCTAAACTGATGACCAAAAATAATGCCTCAATTCTTCATGCACTTATGCATTAACATCATTGCAACAAAACTGATCGAGTAATGCATTTGTAGCTACATTTCATCGATTCAAAAGATGTCAAAAATGCATTCACTATATAGTTAAATATTTCCAGTAACGCATACATTAACCTTTTCTCCGTAAACGACCTTTCTTTTTACTGTTCTTTTCGATTCTTATTGACAATTTCAGAGGTTTCCCTCTTGGTGTTTGCATTGACATCTGTTGCTGTTGTGTGTTATACTCCCTCATCGCTAACTTTAAGATCTCATGACGTTTCTCATTCAATGGAGAGTCAATCAGCTGCAATGCTATTGTCACTCTTGCTTCCTGGGAGTCATGCTGCTCCAAAAAAATAAAGTCAGTAAAATTGTATCACTAATCCAATGTTCAGTATCTAAACATCTGTTCTGTTATCATGGGCAAAAGAAAATAAAATGATGTTGATAGATTAATAAGTAGCAGGAAATAAACACCAAAAACTTGTAAGCATACAGAGCAACCAAGAACCTCAACTTAATGTGGTTATTGCATCCAAAACGATGAAGTCAGTAAATATATGAAGTCCCATCATGTACCAGATAAGTTGTGCTGGTGGCGACTCCCACAGTGTCCATAAATGTAATAACATAAATCCCGCAATCATACCCGTTGGGTTGGGTTGGAACTCCTATACCATTGCACACTTGGAAAGACAGGAAGCTCTAAGGTTCTGGGAATGTATTCAGTACATAACTGCGGTGGATAACATCCAGCGCTTGTAACTAAATGAGAAAATAAACTGGTTATAATAAAAAATTCTGCATAATAGATATACAACAAAATAATGAAATAAATAATAAACAAAAAAAAAGTGAGATGGAATTACAATAATATTCACTTGATTTTGTCGTTTACGCTCGACGACCACTCCGTAAAGAATCCCAAATCTCACAAACTTTTTCTTTAACCTTAACCAATAACATGTACCAATGGAAATCTCCGTCGTGGATGGGCACGAATATCTAGTGACAAGTAAAGAAGATATAAGGATGCAATTAAGAAATAGTAACGTAAAAAATATAAATGATGCATAAAGAAATATATATACTATACCTGTTGGCATCTTTGCAGATCAGACATATAATGATCTTTCAATTGGGAAGCTCTACAAAACGAATCATATTGTGCATTTCGCTCTAGTACCATTTGCTACATATTCAATTATGGAATCGAGACCAAAATATTATGACTTGGAATGAGATAAAAAAAGCAATGAAATTACAACAATCAGCTTTAATGGTACAACGAAAATACTAACAGCAAAGGTTGTCGGTAAAAATCAATTGATTGGTTCAGTAGTTCTTTTCAAAGACTCTTGTATGGTGAAGTACTCAGCTTTCATGCAAATGACCTGAGGAATAGGTAAGTTATTATTACCTACTTATACGAAAAAATCAGTAAAAATCAATAGATACAACCTCGCCTTGAACTGGTTCACCAGGAAAAAGTGACAACAAGCTACCCCGTGTGATATGCTCATGACTTGTTCGGACAATAATATCACTGCAAGCAACCCAAACAGGAATTAAAAAAAATTTCATTCGAATATACATATATTGAAGATAAGTCAGTCTATGGTGGTAAATGATTTGGTACCTTTTCTCAGCGAATTGATTAAAACAATATTGAATTATCTTCAAATGATCAGTATTGACTGCCTTGTTCACCAAAAAAATACCAGCTTTAAATTTGGACATTGCACCTGTTGAAACAAGATCATATGGCGACAATTGATAAGGGTCTGGCTTTCTGTTTCTCAGTGGCTGATTCAGAATTAAAGACATGTCTGAGTCTTGAGCCTCTGCCTTCTGTCCAACTATATGTTAGTATTCCTAGAACATGCCAATGATCTAATAAGCATGTAAAGGTGTTCATAAATTCAAAACAAAGTTGCGGAATATACTTACAATGAAAGGATTTGAGCTTTAAAATTTTGAGAAGAGATCTCCAAGATCCAAGCTTTAAGTGATGATTCCAACTCTTGAAGTAGTTTCCCTATCACCTTAGTTGATTTCTCCAAGTGCTAGCTTTGTTGATTTTGCAACAAAATCAAAGAGAATGGAGAAGCAAGTTCACGCCCATATGCCTTGTGTATTAGGGTTTTGTGTTGTGTTACAAGTGTGTAGAGAGAGTGCTTGGGTTTTGTTTAAGGGTTTTTACCCTTTTCACCAAAACCATGTAGTTAGGGTAATTTGGTTTCACATAAACCAAGTAGTTAGAAAGAAAGTGGTTTTGGCATAAATGCCAACCACTTTCCAACTGTAGGCACTGCATTTTTACACATAAGTCCCTATGATGAGTGGTGGTTTCTATAATTAGTCCCAAAGAAAGATTAAGCCATAGAAATAAAATAACATACATGCAAAGCTTGAAGGATGCGGAAACATACTTACAAAGCTTTGTGACGAAAATGGTGAAGAGGATCTCCGGTCGCTTCCTGAAGATTCACCTATGATGTTTGATTCGAACTTTATTAATCTTGGATTAATTACGAGAGAAACTTTATCTTGGATAAAGTGCCTTATTAGGAGAGAGAGAGAGATCGAGATTAATTTGGATATGTTGGCAGTAAATACGGTCGTTGGATAATCCAAACACGTATGTACCTCGTACTACGTTTTTACCGATTTACAAGACAAGGTTGGCTTCTAGCAAAGCGCCATGCCTACCCAATTCTCCAGAAATATTCTTACTGGAATATTAGATCTTTATCAAGCGTAGTATACCGCAGTATCGCGTATATCGATCCAGTATCGGACGATCACATGTTAGGCCTGGGGCTGGAAATGTGTCTGCCCCGTACGAAACATATATCGGATATCAAACAACTAGTCTCTTTTTAAATCGGATAATCCTGACCTGGTCATATTGTCCCGATGGTTGCAACCTTTATAGAGTACTAGTTCTGTATCCAGCGTGATCATCATCTCCATATGTCTGAAGTGATACTTCCATCTTGACATCACATCCAGTACACTACTATTCTCGATAAACCCAGAAGAGGCGTACACAGAACCGGTTAAAGCCCCGAACCACCACAACCAAAGTTTACCGATTGTCGCAAGTACTAGCGATGCAAGTCTCAGGTTAAGACCATATACACCTACCCTGATGCTGGCCTCCCATAGACACCAGACAAACTAAACTACCAATGGGATTCCGCGGGGTCTGTCCAGAGCGAAGCTGTTTTCCGTACTATCGGTAAAACACAACCTCCTATCGCACTTGCATAAGTATCCAATACTTAAATATATGAGAACTATGCCGTTGTGCCATCACAACTCGCACAAGTGCAATACTAGTCTATTCCGCATTATCGATGTCCGATCTCGATAATACTCTCGACTAGGGATATTTAATGATTAAACCTTTTATATTGATACTGTCTCATATCATCTCAATACGGAACTAATCATATGGACTTTTGCCATTAATATATTAAAGTAAATAATTTTACAAAACGGCAAAAGGGCAATTTCATTATCACATAGTTAATTTTGTACAATAATACCATATCATTTACAAAACAGTGACGCTATGGGTCATAATGTCTAACAATCTCCCACTTGGCCTATAGCCAGTCACTCAAGCATCTAATACCTGAACTATGTATATGTCGTTCAAACACTTGCTGAAGAACAGCCTTCGTCAGCGGATCTGCAATGTTGTCATCCGATGCGACCTTCTCGACTTTTACATCGCCACGATGTATAATCTCCCGAATCAGATGGTAACGCCGAAGAACATGCTTGGATCGTTGATGAGACCTTGGTTCCTTAGCTTGTGCTATAAGCCCCGTTATTGTCATAATACAATGGCACGGGCTCAGCAGCTAACGGAACTACTCCTAATCCGATTAGGAATTTTCGGATCCAAACTGCCTCCTTTGCTGCTTCCGATGCCGCAATATACTCCGCTTCAGTTGTTGAATCGGCAACAGTATCTTGCTTGGAAGATTTCCAGCTCACTGCTCCGTTATTCAAACAAAAAATGTACCCGGATTGCGACTTGAAGTCGTCCTTGTCGGTTTGGAAACTTGCGTCGGTATACCCAGACACCTCAAGTTCTCCACCTCCATAAATTAAGAAAGCATCCTTGGTTCGTCTAAGATACTTAAGGATATTCTTAACAGCCATCCAGTGACTTTCACCTGGATCGGCCTGATAGCGACTGCACATGCTCAAAGCATATGACACATCAGGTCGCGTACATATCATGCATACATGATCGATCCGACTGCCGAGGCGAACGGTATCCGACTCATGTTATCTTTCTCTTCTTTAGTCTTAGGACACATGTCCTTAGACAGAAGGATACCACGTGACATTGGCATCAATCCCTCTTGGATTGATCCATGTTGAATCGCTTCAACACTTTGTCAATATATGTACTCTGGGAGAGTCCAAGCAGCTTTCTAGATCTATCCCGGTAGATCTTTATTCCCAGAATAAAGGCTGCTTCTCCCAGATCTTTCATGGAGAATTTTAATGAAAGCCAAGCTTTCACCGACGTTAGCATGGGAATGTCATTGCCTATAAGTAATACGTCGCGACATAAAGGACAATAAAAGTCAGTGCTCTCCCACTAACCTTCTTGTATACACAAGGGTCATCATCGTTTTGTACGAAATCATATTCTTTTATGATCTCATCAAAACGCTGATTCCATGACCGTGATGCTTGCTTCAATCCATAAATGGATCGATTTAACTTACAAACCTTGTTTGCAAGTCTAGGTACTATAAAACCGTCAGGTTGTTGTATATAAACATCCTCCAAAAGGTTTCTGTTAAGGAAAGCGGTTTTAACATCCATCTGCCATATCTCGTAATCGAAATATGCAGCTATTGCAAGCATTATCCGAATGGATTTAATCATGGCAACGGGTGAGAAAGTTTCGTCATAATTAATACCATATTGTTGACGATACCCCTTTGCTACAAGCCTAGCTTTGTACGTTTGTACGTTGCCATCCATGTCGGTCTTCTTCTTGAAGATCCATCTGCATCCAATAGGCTTTACGCCTTCTGGTGCATCAACCAGTGTCCAAACTTGGTTGGCATACATGGAATCCATCTCGGACTTCATGGCATCTTGCCATAAAGCGGAATCAATATTCTGTATTGCTTCCTCATACGTAGTCGGTTCATTATCCTCAATAAGATTAATATCTACATGAGGCGAGATCAGGAACCCATACCTCTCAGGTACCTTCCTGACTCTCTCCGACCTACGCGGTCCTTGTGTATCTGAAGATTGTGGTACAGAATCATCCTGGATGGTCTGTTTATGTTCCTTCGTTGATTCATTGCCTGGAACAGTATCACTACGATTTTCATCGAGCTCCACTTTCCTCCCACTTACCACTGCATCTAGGAATTCCTTCTCAAGGAAAAATGCATGTAGAGCAACAACACTTTGTTCTCTTGTGGGTGATAGAAGTAATATCCTTTGGTTTCCTTAGGATATCCCACGAAAAGGCATTTATCTGATTTGGGTTCTAGTTTGGTACCTTCCAAACGTCTAACATATGCCCAGCATCCCCAAATCTTCAGGAAAGAGAAACCTGGTTTCCTTCATGTCCATTTCTCATATGGAGTCTGTTCAACAGACTTTGACGGAACCTTATTCAAAATAAGTACCGCACTGTTAAATGCGTATCCCCAGAAGGATATTGGTAGCTCAGTCTGACTCATCATCGACCTTACCATGTCTAACAAGGTACGGTTTCTCCGTTCAGACACACCGTTTAATTGCGGTGTTCCAGGAGGAGTCCACTGTGAAAGAATACCATTTTCTTTCAAGTAATCTTGAAACTCATAACTTAAGTATTCGCCACCACGGTCCGACCGCAATGTCTTATACTCTTGCCTGTTTGTTTTTCTACTTCGTGTCGAAACTCTTTGAATTTCTCAAAAGTTTCCGACTTGTGTCTCATTAGATACACATAACCATAACGAGATGCATCATCCGTAAAGGTTACGAAGTAATGATATCCACCTCTAGCCTGGCTAGACATGGGCCCACATACGTCACTATGAACGAGGGCTAACAGTTCTGTGGCACGTTCACCTTTACCACTAAAAGGTGTTTTAGGCATTTTGCCTAAAAGACAAGATTCGCAGACATCATATGAATTAAGATCAAATCCGTCCAAGTACCCACTCTTCGAAAGTGTGGATATGCGAGTCTTGTTTATGTGTCCTAGACGACAATGCCACATGTAAGCTTCATCTTTTAGATTACTCTTTTTGAGCCTTTTGTTTGTTATTTTATGTTTAGGAGATTCATATTATATTCAAAATATAAAGGCCATTATTTGCTACAGCAGTGCAAATTTCTGCATCATTTTTATATAAATAACACCCAGTGTTTCTAAATACAAAAGTGTACCCATGATGGGTTAACAAAGATACAGATATGATATTCCTAGTCAAACTAGGTATATAATAACAGTTCAAAAGTTTAAGCATATGCCCCGAGGGCAATTCCAAAACAAAAGTCCCTACAGCCAAAACAACAACTGGAGTTTCCGTTTCCGACTCGTAGATCAATCTCCCCTGAAGCCAGCATCCTGCTATCCTGCAGATCCTGCAAATCAGTACAAATATGAGCAGCACAACCAGAATCAAAAATCCAATTTTTAAAACTAGAAGTAGTCATATTTATCTCAATAACAAACATACCAGAGGCTAGTGCCTTGCCTGCCTTGATATCCTCCTTGTGTCCCTTGCCCATTCGGCAGTCACGTTTCCAGTGACCCTTCTTGCCGCAGTTGAGGCAGACATCTTGAGATTTGTCCCTTGGCTTCCCAGAAGCTTTTGTCAACTTGCCTTTACCCTTTTTCTTATTTTCTTCTTCTTTTTCTTCTTCCTCCACCCCTCCAGTAGCTTTGGGCCCAGCCTTTGGCCTCTGAGAGGTCGATGTAAAGTGCGCCTGCGCCTCGCGCTTGCCCCCCTTTTGGAGTTCTTTTTCAGACTCCTTCAAATGGATAACAGCTCTCCAAGAGTGTCATCCGTATCCATCAACTTATAGTTGATTATGATTTGTCTCCAAGTATCAGGAAGTGACTATAAGATCAAATCTATGGTCAGCTCAGCCTCCAAGACTATTCCCATATTGGCCAACTCATCAATATCGGCGATCATTTGAGCCCCGTGGGCCTCAACTGATGCGCCTTCAGTCATTCGGGCGCGGAAGAGTTTCTTCACCAACTCGTACCTTTCCATCCGCTTGTTGGAGCGGTGGAGATCTCGAAGTCTAGCCATCATACTATAAGGATCCAAGTCCCTATTCTGGCGACGAAAGTGCTGAGTCATCGAAGCTAACATAATAGCCTGAGCTGTGTCACAATCATTGCTGTGAGTTTTCCATAACTCCAGCTCAAGTGGTCAGTGGGCTTAGGCGGGAGAGGTGTTTGTATAGTGTACAGCATCCTCTCAGCCCCAAGGACTATCCTCAGGTTCATTTCCAAATCAGCAAAGTTTGTCCCCTTAAAGACATTGTCACCCATGATGATGTCTCGGACATTTACCCTTGCTAGCCATCTCAACTACGATAGTCCAACTATCTAGTTAACGATAAAATGGGTACAGTCAAACTGTTACAAGAAAAAATAACAAAGAATTAGTCCAACTAATTTTAATTATTAAACGAAATAATTTTGAAAGACTCGTAAGGCTAAGTATCTGAATGAAATTGCAAATTCAATACTAGCCTCCCACTATTTTTATCAAGTCTCTAACCCTCTGTTGAGAACTCGGGAAATCCTATTTCCTAGTGGGCTAGGATCCCGTTAAATAACACACAATCTTGACTTTGGCCAACAAATTGTATGCTATTTAACTAGGTAGATCTCAAAGATCAATTGGATCCAATCCAATTCCTAGATCCGGTTAGGTGGACATCCAAGTCCAAAACATATGTATATAACTTATGCCAATGTATCTAATACATTTTCCTAACCTATCCTCCGAACCATCTAGGCCTTGGCTTTGGCACAACAAACCTAATGATTCCGGTTAAGCGGGACCCATTGACAAGGAAAGTTTCGTAATCAATGTCGTTGGACAAGAAGCGATCTTGACTTTGGCCAACAAATCACAACTTGGACAAGACACCGATGTGGAACAAAACTCTCATGATTCAAGTACATCCTCAATTGACAAAGGTCTTGACTTTGGCCAAAACCAATGCCAATTTTGGATCTTGAACCAGAATCATTCAATGGAAGGATAGTTGCTTAATATAAATTGAGGGATTTATGCGTAATTGGCAACCAATTTATTATCTTTGTTAGGTCTCATCATCATACACCCTTAAGCATGCTTCTAAAACATCATAAAGTGCATAAAATAAATTAATAGTGATATACGGATGG